>LPNX010504593.1:24633-213821 GCA_001517045.1 Pseudotsuga menziesii | reverse complement strand
TCATAATAAAAAGATATTTTTTTTAAAATATATATTTTTAACAATATTATGTAAAAATTCTAAATTTATATAAATGAAGTTTGAAATCATAAAAATGTAAAATTACCATGATTTCATTTTTTACCAAAATCTATGGTTAAAATAAATAAAAAGTTTTAATTTTTTTTATAAGTAATATCTTATCAAAATTTGATAAAGGCCATTATCTTACAAAAAATTGATAAAGGCCAACATTGTTATCTTACAAATTAATTGCCAAAATTTGATAGCATGGTTTATTAATTGACATCTTACAAATTATTTGATAAAATTTGATAGCATGTTTATTAACTGCTACCTTACAAATTATTTGATAAATTGATGATTTGATAAAAAAACTTCATAAATTAGAAAAAGCCATGATTCTGGTTCTCCTTGTAGCTTCATAAAATTAGAAAAAGCCACGATTCTGGTTCTCCTTGTAACATCTGGATTGAAAAAGACTGAAATCTAGACAATGCTCCAGTTGATAATCGTCGTCCTCATAACGATGCTCCGGTTTATAATCATTCTCATAAAATTTGAAATGCAAACCATGAAAAAGCCAAAGAAATCAAGAAAAAGGTTCTCCTAGTGGTAACGACTAGATAGAACAAGAGCCACGAGGTGGCAATGTCACCGCAATTGGGAATAGCTATTAGCTATTGCTATAACACAAAGACTACATAAATATGACATTGTTGCTACAAAATTGTAATAGAAAAGAAACAAATTTTGCCACATAATTTCTTAACCAACTATACCCAAGTTTCATACCATCAATAAGATGATGAAACTTAAAATTTTATCATAATTTGTTATATATTATATAAAATTTTGTTTCTTTTAAATCACTTTGTTATAAAATACACGTGTAAATAAATATATAACTTGAAAAATACAGGTTAATAAATAAGTTTAATCATGAAATATCTAATAATTTATTATTCAATTTGAAAAAAATATCTTAATAATTGAAAGATTGATTGAGAGGATAAATCTTAAATTTTAATATTATTTAATTTGAAAAAATAAATCTTAACAATTTAATGTCTTATTAAGAGAATAAATCTTAAATTCAAGATTAAGTAATAAATTAACCATACCAAATATTGACTTATGACACTTCGAATGAAAATACTAACAAGCTATTATTCCCCTTATTTCATGAAAAATAGTGTTTTGCAAAATATAGATGATAAATTAAAAATATTATTACTTCAAAGTTCAAAGCAAAGTTGTCATCTGCTGAAAATTTAGAAGACAAATGAAAATTAAGATATTACAAGTGGAGTCATTAACCTTCAATCTCATCAGAATTATCATAATTTAAAAACTCTAAAACAAACCAAGTAGTTTCTTCTTTTACTTTTTTAAAATCCCATAAACCAAAATTAGTCAAATAAACTTTAACTCTCCCTTTTATATATATATGAAATTTAATTTAAAACAATCTTAATGTCAAGTTATATACCATATCAAGTTATATACCAAGAAAAATATTTTCACTTATATGGAACTTCCATCCATAATATAAATATAATAGAATTTTATGTTTATGATACATATTCATCCCAACATGTTTTTTATTATTATTATTCCATTCATCTGAAACAAGTCATAAACATAAACAATCACATTCCATGAAACAAGCCATAATCTAGATGATAGTCAACTCAACTCTTCGTTATGCCATATTTATAGGTACAAGATTCATTGAGTGGGTGGATAGCAATGAAACTAGAAAACTTTTTATGGTGGAACATTGTTAATAAAAAAGAAAAGAAAAAAAAGTAAAAACTGATAAATTAAAAAAAAAAACTCTAACTACATAAATTTTTTACATAATTGGATAATTTTGTCGCCATTTCGAATCATGGTAAATATAAGCGCACATACTTGATAACCATGTAGAATGTAAGCTCAAACTACTATCAAAGAGACACATATATTTCTATTTACCCAATTTACAAAGCATGTTAAATGTGAGCTCGAAACCTGGTTAAGTGTAAACAAAATCATATGAATCATATTTACTTTGAATCGATTATGCACTCGTTTTATGAAATTTCTTTTTTAAATGTTTCAATAAAGAGGCAAAGTTACATCGCCTTAGATTGAATCTTGGTATGTTCTTTTGGTTCCATTTCTTTTAGGGTTATAGGGATGTACATATAGACAAAGTAGAAAAATTTACATATATTTTCTTTCCATTTCCAAGAGAGGAAATACTTTTGTAAAGCAAACAAATTTTTTTTCTTCAGAAATCAGTCAAATAAATAAAGGGCCACTGTTTCCATTTTTATAACTTTAACTTTCATATAGATTTTGGCAGGCTACAGTAAGACGTTTATGTAAAGAATATTCAGAAAGCACTCTTCCTACAATTCACTGCTGTGGTTGTGCCGTACTATACTCTTACCTTTGTGGGATACTGGGCATACGGTTCATCAACCTCATCATATCTTCTTAACAACGTGCATGGCCCCAAGTGGGTTAAAACTCTGGCAAATGCTGCTGCTTTTCTTCAGATTGTGATCTCAGCTAACCCTTACCCTGTTAACTTTGTAATGAAAAAAATTATAAGAACGCATTTTAACAGACTTAATGGTTCATCTGGTTGTAGATATTTGCAAGCCCTGCGTACGAATGCTTAGATACGAAATTTGGAAGGAAAAATGAGAGTATATATTCAGTACGCAATTGGTCAGTGAGGTTTGTGTAGAGGAACTTTTATGGGATTTTCCACATTTGTGGCATTCCTTCCATTTTTGGGGGGATTTTATGAATTTGACATTTGTGGTAACATTGCTTCCATATTTGGGGGATTTTATGAATTTGACAGGTGCGGTGAGCTTGATTCCATTGACTTTGTGCTCATATACAACAATAACAAACAGAAATCGTTTCAAGGTGATGGGGCTTGTAAACTGTCTCATAGAATGCTCTCCATAACTGAAGACATTTTCTAAGAGCTCCTTCGAAGTGTTCCTTTTGAATTCTATTTACCTTGGCTTCCCCACTACAAACAATGATTAAACCGTATAATCTCGAGAATATTTGCCAGAGATATCAAGTATTATTATTATTTCTCATTCTAATTGTCTGTTTAAAATTTCTTTCCAATGGTTATTGGATAAGAGCAAAGAGAACGAAGAGTCGTACCTTTTTCTGGTGGGAGTTGATCCATTGACCTGCTTTGAGGGGAAGAACTTTAGCATCCTCTGAATTGGTGTTGTGAGCTTTGCTTGATTCCGCTTTTGTAGAGCTAGAGTTCTCTCAGGAAACAGACTTAGACTTTGAGTAATCTCTTGCACCCTTGAAAATCATCCATACTAGCTTGAACCCTACTGCCAGAAAAAGCATAGGGAAATGCCCATGTGTGTCACCTTTTGCCATAGAGGAAAAATAAGGCAAATCTTTCACGTGGCCATCTCTGAGGTTGGTTTTTTGGAGTGTGCCTACATTATGGAGGACATCACATCCTCACCAACCCTGACCTGTCATCGAGAATAAAAAAACTTGACACTGTGTATAATGTGATATGCTTGGTCACAATGTCTTAATGTATTTTATTTGTCATATATCGTATTATTAATTGCTATTAGTGCCCCCATGTGATCTGAACCATTGTTGATTGTGGAAACCTAGAATATTAATTGTCATCATAAAGAAGGTACTGTTTACAATGAGCCAAAACCAGAAAAGATTGAGGATAATTATACAATTGTCGCCACCGGGTCTTGGGGCGCAGGAACCTAGAGCAACGTCATATCCCCAAACCAATAGTAATCTAAAAAATAGATAATAAAAAATAATAATAGTAAATAAATGTTTTAAATATTATCAAACCTTAGTCTAAATTCCATTACATTCAATAAAAACTATTACAGAAACTTTAGAAGATTGAAATTTTTTGCTCATATCTAAATGAATTAATAGTTATGAGCGATTCATATATATCACCTACGGTGACATAAAAAGCACACCATGAAAAAGCCAAGAAATCAAGACTACGCTCTGATGTGATGATGGAGGAAAGATATAGATGTCTTAATTTGTATACGTTGAGGTTAGTTTACTTACTTTTTTTGCTTTTTTAGAGTCTCGGGAAGCTTCGTCTAGTGTATGTGTATGTCTATGTTTGTGTTTCTTTAGTGTATGCGTGGTTTGTGTTTATGTGTTGTTCACTGTATGTGTGGTTTGTTGTAACAAAAGAGGTTATTTAATTTGAATTTAAATTTCTGAGTATTAATTAAGGAAGCTGTGGAGTTGTGACAAAGGCCATGCCAGGTTCATCATAAATGTTGTGGAGCTGTAACAGGCCAGCTCATTTACAAGTATGTTATATTTTTTTATATTAATGATTTTTTGAGAATAAGAAGTGAAATTATAGGTGAGATTCAAGAATTATAAGTTATTTACAGGTATGTTTTATTTTTTTATATTAATAATTTTTCTGAGAATAGGATTTGAAATGATAGGTTAGATTAAAAAATTATAGGTTAGATTTAAGAATTCAATGGGTTTTCTTAGAATATAAATGAAAATTGTAAATTGAAAGAATAGGAATGAAAATCGTAAGTTGAATTCCTAAAATATTTAAGGGTGTTTTAGAATATAAATGAAAATTGTAAGTTGAAAGAATAGGAATGAAAATAGTAGATTGAATTCAAGAATTCAGTAAAAACCCAACATACCCTGCCTATACATACTTAAAGTTAAAGAGGATCCTTGGGCTTATTCCTGGAACCCTTAGGCCTGCCGCGGGGCGCTTGGGATCACCAGTGTTCCACCCTCTTCTGAGCGTTCATGCTTGGCCTCGGCCTCGGCAGTCACAGCTGCCCCACTCTCAATCTCGGAGATTCCAGACGGAGGATCCTTGGGCTTATTCCTGGAACCCTTAGAAATTGTTTATTTAGTCATATAAAACTATTGCATGCGCATATGGGCGGGTGGTGTGGTGTCTCCTCAGTAAAAAATTGGACGAGAAATGTTGCATGAAATTTGAAAAGTAATACCGAAATGGGACTATCCACCATGTGAATGGCGAAGACCGATCTAGTGATATTCAGATTAATGTATGACCTTTCGTCACACGGAGGCACTTAAAATTGGTTTAAGTCGAGCGCATGACTGGGTTTAAGTCGACCGATTCGATGATGTAAGTTATTACCCGGCTCAGCCCACCGTCAATCCCTAGCAAATGGGCCGGCCTTTTTCGGTATCGGAAAATCAGCCGGCCGGGTCTCTATATCCAAATTGAGAAGCTGCTTTAAGTTGGTTTTTGATTCGCTACCAGTTTCGAAAAATTGAAGTACTTAGTCTGTAAGGCGGCATTATCTGTCAAAATTTCTAATAGTAATGTGGGCTACAGCCTCAGTTTGTACCTTCTGCCGGACCAGTACCGTTTCAATGAGTCTCCCGTGGCTTCAATTTCATACAGGAAGGGCGAATTTGAGAATAAGCCCATGAGCTCGGACGATCCCTTTGATCTCTCCCCTAACGATTATGGCAAAACTTTACATGATATTAATGGCAGAATCATGATCTCAGTGACAATATTTCTTGTTCTTGTGGTTTGGTTCGTCTTTTTGCTTCACGCTTATGCCAAATGGATTCGGAGGCAACCTGCTATATCTGCCAGACGGAGATCAGCTCCTAGGCGTCGCCGGTTTCATTTTATAGGTCAAGAACCGGCGAGGCTGTGGAACGTGGGCTCTGCGCTGTTGGGGAATTTCAGAGATGGGCTTTGGATTCTGCGCTGTTGGGGAATTTCTGAGTTGGAGGAGAATGAAAAAGGCCGGATTCTGCCTACTTGTCTTGCAGCCAAGCTTTAACCAGGTTACATAATTTTTGTTGTAATTTATTAGGTCCTTCTTTCCAATTTTTTCAACATAGAAACACAATTTTAAAACAAACTAAAAAATTAATTTCTTTGAATACGATAAACCAAAGTTTAACCTGAATAATAAATTAACCATCATCTATTGTTTAGCCCAAACAAAGAGTCACCAGTGGATTTTACCTCACAGCCTATCCTACTTGCTTTTTCGCTTTCTTTACCTAGAGATAAAGAACAATTAAAGCTAGAGACAAAGAACAATTAAAGCTGGACTAACCGCATAAGTTTTTTTGAAATCTCTGGAATCTAGACACATCCCGTGAATCATCCATCTTTTGTACTGTCACAACCAGTGACGAATATGGACTGGTGCTGCGCAGGAAGGGAGGGCTACACGGAGCGCGATTGATGGCTTTTATTGGTCTGTGTTGAGCCCTGGGATAAATGCCCTATCAATAGGTCAGCCTTTGGATCCAGCTAACCTAGATACAACAGCTGTTTGGAACGTGACCTATATGTTTTTGTTTTGTTTGCAATTGTTCTATGACTTAGTTTTCTAGTTTGTATGTCCAGTTCAGTGTAATTATTTAATGTAATGTTTAGTTTTCTAGTTTGTATGTTCAGTACAATTATTTAATGTAATGTCCAGGTTTGTTCGAAACTTTGAAGCGACTTAATTTTACTTAGAATTTTGAAATGCAACTTGAAAAATGATAGGTTATTAAAATTTCGGCCTTGTTCATTAGAAAAATGATAGGTTATTAAAATCTCGGCCTTGTTCATTAGAAAAATTTGCTGTAAAGAATTTTGAAACATATACATGTTTTATTGGAAATTTTAAAATATAGAATTTATTAAAGAATCATAGGTTGTCATTCTAGTTTTTCAGTTCTAGTAGAGAGATATGTATTGAAAAGAATGGATGGAAGTGTTCCTATGACATATTCGTTTAGAAATTCCGACCAGATAGGAGGGAAGTAGGAATAAAATACTTCAAATAAGGAAATAATATGCTTATGCTTTGGTTCAAGTGAACATTAACGAGCATCTTCCTCTTCATATATAAGAAAACAGATGATTTCATAACTGTTCATCTCATACATAGTAGCATAATAATTGTAATATAAATCTCATAATAACTGTTCGTCTCATACATCCTAAGTATTGGGTTATGTGAATTATATCACGTCTATACTCAGTTAAGTTCAGTTGAAATAATTGTTTCAAGTCGATGTATTTCCTATCTCTGGCCAATATTCATTGGACTGCATTTTCTTGATTTAAAAATTGTTTCTAGTGGTGTGTTTGGTTTATTCATCACTACCTCAAAATTTCCTTCTGTCAATCGTTTGTTTTAATGCCAGTGTTAGTTTTAGAATTTGTACCAAATTGAAATTGGAATACTTATAACCATCAATATTTTTGCAATTTGCTGTTTACTCTGTTTCCTGACCCATGTACCAATCTGCATCTTAAGCTTTTTCTTTTTCTTTTGTAAAATCCCATGAAGACAAAACAAAATAGGTCTTATTCAAATTCAGTTTTGTTGTTTCAAGTATAAAATCACATGTGCCAAACTTCTTGATGTCGGAGTTCTTATTTCATGGAGGGTACTAATTGCAAAATCCACTAAATATTGACCAAATGTTAAATAGATTAACAAAATAATTATGTTTTTCGAAAGTTTTGGCTTCCGAAATGCATTTCGTTGTTGAAGATGGCTGCCTAAACACCGGTGCGTCCCATGGCTTTGCAATTAGGGGAGAGTTTATATGATAATAGATAGTGTGGCTTGGACTGTAAGATCTCCTGTTCCAGTTGTTTAAAACGGTTTTAGAGCTCTGAATTTACCAAAACTTAATTTTGAAATGTTTTTTAGTGATTTATTTTCACATATACGTATTTTTATATATGTGTCACTTTTTAATTAGTTAATGCAGATATATATAGGATTAACAACATTCGGATTGTAGTGCTGTATAAATTTTTTGAAGCTTTGTATAATTTTTCTTTAATGTGTCTGAGAGTTGATTGACAACAATGCTGTATATATTTTTTAAGCCTATTAATAAAGTGTTAATAGTCATTATTGTATCATAATCTGTTGAACATTTATTTAACATATTTAACATATTTAACACAGATTTTTTTTAAGATTTTAAAGTATGTTTAGTAAAATATTATTTGTATTTTAATATTTAAAAAATAGTTTTAAGATTTTTATTTTAATATATTAGATTTTCTTTTTACACATGATATTTTATATTTTTGATATTTTTTAAAAGTTGGTTTATGTATGGGATTTGCAATTTGGAGAATAACAAATATTTTTTGAAAAATGTTTATGAATATAAAGAAAGGTAATGATTAATATCTTTTTCATATTTTTAATATTTAAACAAGGATGCCTTATATATGTTTTGTTTTGTTGTTTTTTCAGTTATCAAGTTTTGATTTATTATATGAATTGAATTGTAATACATTGATTTTTTTGTTGTAATTTTTTAGAATGTTAAAGAATAAAGCCAGAATATTTAAATAATCATGTATCTCATATTTGTTTTGGTTGTTATTTTTTGAGGTATCAACCACAAGCATCTTTTGAACATTGATTCAATGTTATTTATAACACTTTGAAAGATTCACATGGAATTGTATAGTTTATTATTTTTTAGAATGTTGTAAAGACAAAGACTTACAAACATATTATTTTTAATATATAGAATTAATTTTTGGGGGATGGGATTAAATCCATCCAAATGCTCTAGTAGTGTTATGATGTAGTATGTTTTTTTCACATTCATTTTTGACTAATTCTCTTTACATAAACTAATTTTATAATTTCTCCAACATAAATAAACTTTACACAAACTAATTTCAAAATTTATCAAACACAAATAAACTTCATTACATATATTTCAAATTCTTATCGATTTTACTTTAACATAAATAAACTTCAATTTTAACTTAATACTTTCCCACAAACTAATTTCAGAATTTATCTAACACAAATATAATCTTCATTATATATATTTGAAATTATAATTATTTTTATATTTGTTTTATTTTAATTAGGTCGTATGTGTTTTCACAATGAAAGAAGTCGTCTCAAAAGACTCTTTGTCTCTCTGGTCATTAACATTCTGACCTGGTAATTGGTGAGTTTAGGTACAACACGTCATGGTTAAAATTTTCAGTTATTATATATCGTGATCCGGCAAAGACCAAAGAAGGAGGCATGGAGTTGATCGGTTAAATACACTTTCTGAAAACGCTTAGGCCTTATTCTGTCATGCGAGTTTAGGTACAACACTAGCTAGCTTTATTATGTTAGGCGAGTTTAGGTACAACACACCATTGTTAAAATTTCGGGTTATTATATCTCGTGATATGGCAAAGACCGAAGAAGGTGGCATGGAGTTGATCGGTTAAATACACGTTCTGAAAATGGTCAGGCTATTCTGTCTGTTCTTATTCTTTTTGCTTAACTTCTTGCTCCATTTTTCTCATGTTTGATTTGTTTTGAGGGGAAGTTTGCCCTTCCTTTGTCTGGTAGGAGCCCGTTCTTTGATCTTGGAGCCGCTTTTGATGAGTGAAGAGTTTTCCAATTTTTAGTGGCCCTGCAATTTTGGATTCATTTGAACTGTAAAATTTCGTCCTCCAACAATTATATTTGGCCCTTGGTAATGTCTCTCTGCCAGCAAAGTATTCCAAACACTATGGTTAACCCAGCAATCCCAGTGCTTTGGCTAACTTGGAAATCCTAGCTCTGTGGCTGACCTTACAGTCTCGTCTCCTTCTCCTTACCTCTATTCTCCTGTCTAGTGTGCTTACCCAAGGTAATTGAAGAGAGATTAACCAGTGTATTGAATGCCACCACGTTAATAACGATCAATCACGGGATACATGCCATATCAATGTGGCTTCCGCAAACATTGATGAGAAAACTGCAAATCGCTTAAGAGAAAGTGTATTCATGGTGTGCTAAGCTTCTGCAAAATGATGGAATAGCCTACCTAAAACTGATAAGAAAACTGCAAATTGTATTCCTGGTTAAATAAAGATGTGTGTAGGGCTTTTTATTCAATTATCAGTTTTCCCTTGTGAGCGTTAAGATTGAGGTATGTTCAGTCTCCAAGTGAGTTTGTTTGGCCATAGGTATTCATACTTTCAGTCTATTGCCAAATTCAAACCTGAATGTTCTATACAAATTCGAGTTTTTATTGTAGTTGTGTCGACATAACTTGTATACTCCATCAACTGGGATTCGAATGGCTCCAGATGCTTAGCAGAATTCTCTACTGCACTGTGAAGCTCTATTTCATCCGTTTTGTCTAACACAACATTTTGCCTATCTTAAAATTGTCGATTTTCTATTGCCGGAAACCGGAAATTTGAGTTTTCGTTAAAATTATTTAGGGTATCAGCGATTTCCCATTTCCGTTTCGGATATCGAAAACTGAAGACTCAGAGACTCAGGTTTTTTTGTTGACTTCCATTTCCTTTATTTATGCAAAAGCTTGCATTGAAAGCATCTAACACAAATTTTGGAGAAGGATAGGATTTTGTTGTGATTGATGATATTTTATATAAAGATGGTACAGGTAAAAGTTTCATGTCAATTTTCTCTGAAAAGAATTCATATGTTTACCAAAACATGAAAACCGCCAATGCAGCGTAAGGGGATGAGAACGAACTTACGTGGCGATTTTGTAAGATAACTATCATCAATAATTGGAGAAATGACCCTGCATTGACCCTGCATGGTATGCAAATGGTCGATGATTTGCATTTTGGGCTCTTTCTTTGGTTGGTAATTGTTTTTATGTGTTACATTTAGTAATTGCAAGTTCTATGCAAACATAACAAAAGTTGAATAATAAAACAAAAGCCATGAGAATGATGTGTTGGAATAATAAAACAAAATCCATGAGAGCCATGAGAAGGGTGTTAGAATAATAAAACAAAAGCCATGAGACAAATTTGTTGAATAATAATACAAATGCCATGAGAAGGTTGTTGAGATGGGGATTGACTGGAGCATTTTATAATAAGATTCTGAACATACTCTCATGTGTATGAAGAGTAGGCCATAGAGAATGGCTATGGAAGGTGTGAGCGGGATCGGTCATATTTTTCCCGTAGGGTAAGGAGAGTATCAATGTACAGTAAAATTTCATCATAGGATATAATGGTATTCTAGGAATTGATCTTATAATTGTTTTTTCTTATAAGTAATTTTGATATTTTTATTATTAATTTTGTTGATTTCCAAGTAATTTTGTCGATTTCAAAGTAATTACACTTTCAAATAGAAAATTGTCGATTTCTTATTTTCGATTTCCTGAAACTAGAAATTCCAATTTTTCTCAAGGTTATTTTTTACTGGGTTAGGTTCGAGTTGCTTCCTAATCTAAGGCTTATATTTTGACAGCTGAAGTATTCAAACACGCACAAAATAATTTATGGCAAATCTTTGTTGTCGGTGCAATTTGGAACTGGGTTAGGTTTGAGTTGCTTCCCATTAAGGTCTGAATCATTGACATTACCAGCAATAAATATTTGACCAGTTTGCATGAGTTTTTTAGCTGGTATTTGTATGAGTTTTTTAGCGGGTTAACTTAAAACCAACGCATTCTAAACTTCCAAATCGAACTGATATTGAATCACAGACATCTAGCTGACAAAGACTGCCAAATGTTATTTAGCATTTTAATAAAATTTAGATGAGATAAATTTAAATATTATTTTTTGAAATTATAACAGTGGATTGAACATCACTCTTCCCGTTGGATTGAATTTCATTATATATATAGTTGCATGGTTCCCAGTCAGCATGATTGGGAATCCCAATTGGATATTTGTGGATGCCCATCACTATAGGAGAATAGGAGACAATAGCTCTGTTTACTGTCTTTTGTCTTACACCAAGGAATCATTCGTCAAATCCTATTTTTAAAGACATCATTATGTTTCTTCAATCAATCACCTTTCAATTAAAAAAATAATAATTTCACTTGCCTCAATTTCTTAATCTGCCACAGAAAAAGAGAGATTTCAAGTTATTTACTTGCCTTTTTAATCACAAGGAGCAGAAGATTAACATTACCGTAAAAGATACAAATGCCATTGATAATGGTTCCTAGCCTTTTTTATTACAAGTAGCAGAAGATTTATATTACAATAATATTACAATAAAAGATACAAATGTCATTAATTAATTATTGTTCCTAACAGAAACAAAACAAACTAAAAAATGTTGAATGAGCAATTGAGAAAAGATTAATATAATGGTTTAAGGATTTTACAAAACCTTATTATTGTTAATGTCAAAAAAATCAAAGAAAAAAAACATAAAATAAAATGAATATTAAGCCAAAAGTACAACCAAAATAAATAATGTAAAATTTACAAAGCAATATTTAGCATGACACGAATATCATATGAGGTACCATAAAATCTTGATTACGCAGAACCTGTTGCAATTCATCACCACAAAATGCATGCATAAATATGGTTTTGCTGTCTGCCGTAAAGCTCATTGATACAATTTCTGGGCAAGAGTAGGCAGTAGACGTGAAATTTTTTTAAGTCACAGAGCATGTCACGATGTAGCCATGGTAAAAGGAAAACATAGGACAAAGATAAATTTAAGGATGCTCGAGTACACGATCCGCCTTTGGACTGATTTCTGGAAAAAATGCCCAGATTGGAGGGTCACGATTGGCTCAACGATTTTCCATCTTCCTGCACGTGGCAACCAACTCTTTTCCTAGCAGTTTATGTGCAAGACGGGAAGCGACTGCCTTGATTTGCATTCATATCATAATCGTCAGCACTGTCAGTTGATGAATCAAATCAGCTATCATGGGTCAAGCATCTTAGTAGATAAACTAAGAGTCATAGTGGCATGATTTTTTGATTTTTTTTTAACTAAAGGACATCTCCCATATCCGAAATATAGGTATTCAAAAATAGGGAAGCTGACAAATTATTTCAACAAAAATCTGAGTCTAACAAAAACTGGTTATGGATATGGATAATCCGAAATCTACCAAATGTTATGGATTTCTTCTTTTCAATATCACAGACGCATAGCCGAAGGACTGCCAAATGTTACGGATTTCTGGGGAGGAGGAAGAGTTGGCCGCTATCTGCCGTCGACAACCCTGTTAGAAAGAGCTTATCACCCATTAAAAAACGAAATTTAAGAAAACTGCAAATTGCCTCAGATAAATCATATTCATGGAAAGGATGTTCGAACAACCTAAGCATGAAACAGCCCTTGAACAACGGTGCGAAAAGTATGGTAACTTTATTAAACCTTTTTTAATCAACTCTGAAATAGTAGAAATGAATCAACATTATAAATAAAAAAATCGAGGTTTCTTATTTTCGATTTTCTATATTTTGGATATAGTTTTTGTTGAAATAATTTGTTGGCTTCCATATTTCTGATTCCCAATATTTGAGATATCAAAAACCAGAAACATCGATTTTTTTATTTATAATGTTGATTCATTTCTCCGATTTCAGATATTTCAGATCTGGGATATATGGCACTATCATTTTTTGTTTTAATAACATTTGTACGATTTCCGACTTTGAATCCGAAAAAAGACCTTTCCACTTTTCAATGGACCCGAAGGATTTACATTTATTTGGCTATTGTTGTTTTGTTTTTTTTCTTTTTCTTTTTATTTTATTTTCTGTTCTGCGTAGAGGAGGGAGCATAATCTCTCTATAGGAAAGGGGAATTGCTACAAAAAGCACAACGAAGATACAACTAAATCTCAATGGGATCTTGTTTCCATAAGAAAAACAGTTTTTCCCCAATGAAGGAAACTGATTTCCTGCAACACGGAACTTGCTTTGGATTCTTCTACAGGTTTGTTGTTAGCCTTTATCTCCATGAATTTTTTTATCATTGTAAATAGATTAGAGCTTTCTTTTTAAAGAGCTTCTACCTATATAGCAAAGCCCGAAGTTATCATTAAAAAAAGTTCTTCCACAGTAGGATACGTGTTGACCCAACTGTAAAGACTTTTGAACGACAGATCCATTTGGTAATTTTTTTTACTGTTGGAGTTCGTTGCTCGGGCCTCAATTCAAGTCCCCCATTCCACGATACCTCCTCCTCCATGCCATTGTCTTCATCATCGACACTGCTCGAATTCTTGATAATTGCCTCTTAGAAACATATATTGTAATCGTGCCCTATTCAAAACATGCTTAACTTTACATTAATCTTAATTTATTTACACAGAGACTTTACATTGATCTTAGTTTGACTATACAGTAATCTTGATTTGTTTGTAAATCTCTCTCTCTCTATAATTTGTAATGGGTGAGTTTCGATGTGAAAAAATGGTTTGTAAGGGACGAGTTAATTATAATGAACTTATACTTCCATACGTATTTTCGCAGAAAGTATATATTAATTAACTATAACGTATAGTTAACTGATAATGTGTACTCACATTGTCACTGCTAATCACTAGCAGCTTGTGTAGTTAATTGATGATGTTTAGTCATGCTATCACTGCGTATCAGTAGTAGATTGTACACTTATTCAGCTATGTGGCAAGCGCTTGAGACAGAAAATCCACTATGTAAATTTCAGCAAAATGTAAGCTCTCGTTGAGACCCAGTATGAAAAAGTTTGAGTCAGAACATACACAACTTGAAATAATTACTTGGACACATTTCCTGCCCTGCTTTTTGAACAAGGAAATAATTACTCTCTTGTCATCCTTGTCGGTCCCTGACAATGCTTTTCATGATTTACAAAATTCAGTAGTTAAAAAACTGCTACTAACTATAGCAATTTGTCTTCCTTGGCTTTGCTAACAGGCAGTGTTTAATATGTCTTTATTACTGGTTTTAAAGAAACTTTTGGCACTATTTGATCAGCTATAATTGATTGAATCAGGGACTTTGCCTTTTTTTTTCTGACTCACAAGAAAATAAGTGTTTAGATCCCATAGAGGGGGCAATTATTCTTTTTGGCTTAAAATTGCAGCCTCGATGATTTTTAACATTAAAATTAAAGCAAACTATTACAGTTTAGACAAGATTATTTCCCTGATTACAACGAACCATTTTTTACTTTTGAAAGCTTTCTCATGGATGAGACTTTATAGCCAAAGTCAGAAGTGTGCATAATTTTGTGAATGGAAAATGGGTGTAATTTAAGTAAATATTGTAAATAACTTAGAGCATTTCTTCTTTTAGCTTTATCCTTGTGAAATTTTAATTTTCTTTATAGATGAGTTATAAATAGAAGTCAAGTGTGTAAGCCATGCAATTCATTGGTGCTAATCTTTAACAAATTATTTTTACATTTTTATACCATGCTAAATATATATTTATTGTGTTCTCTTTCCAAAATTGTTTTCCTTTTCCAAAGAAACATTATATTTGATATTTATGGAGAAATCCAAATAGACACACTCATGTGCCTCCTTGACCCCCTTGACACTGTAGAGGACAGAGTCTTTCTGTCATTTGTTAAGACAGAGAATCTATTAAGTAGCATACTTTCTGGTAGTAATTAGGTTAATATTTACAATAAAATCTCAACCTCCTTGTACGGTTTTCCTTCAAAATGAAGTTTTAAAGCCATTTCTCAAAGACAGCAAAAAACAGTGCAGCAGATAAACCCGCTTCAGCAATATGGAGGAGAGCCTTGAAGTTATATGACATCATAATACGGATGAGATCTTTTCCAGAGAAGAGCCAAATCCAGAAAACTCATCTATGAACCCATTGGTGTCTTTTTTTTGTAAATAAAAGCATTGTATTACATCATATGGAAGCCATTACAAATTAGGGATACAAAACAGGTCTAACAGTTCTCTAGCATGGAGAAGCCCCACACAGAGCTATGCACGCGCCATAGAGACCAAAAGACTAGAAAAAAACTGAGACTCTGACTAGCAGTGGGCACGCAGGCCCTTTCCCTCCAAAACAGGGATGGAAAATCTTGAGCCAGGACAGACAGACGTAGAAAACTGGGCTGTAGGAGAGGTCCCATTACTGGCCTAAAAAACCATAGGAGAAAACTTAAAAGACTTGACAGACCGAATTAGCGTGTTTCGAAATAGGCAGTATACCCAGACAGTCACTCCCTCTTCTGAAAAGCCGAGGGAAAACATGACGAGATTGGAGGAGCTGGAGCAGGAGCCACACCAGGGGGGTTTTGAACTGGTGAAGAGGGAGATAAGATCCTTCGTTGCTTCTTACCGCATTTTCCGCAGCTGTCCCTCGGGCGAGCCACCTTGTCAAAACCTTTTGCCCCTAGCGAAGAAAGAGACACCCAGTCTGAAAGCAATAACATCAACCTTCTGGTGGATGAGGTGGCATTTTCCATTATGGCATTTCCATTCCCTCACTGATTCCTCATCACCCACCATCTTTGCTTCCCGCTCCATGTAAGAATGGCCAATCATCTTCATGTTCACCCAGTACTGCATGAGGAGCTGGTCATAACCCGTAGCACGCCCTACAGTGGATCCAGGATCCAAGACCCAGTCCGCCACTTCCTGATGGAGATCTTTCCTGGGCATATTTTTCACGGTATTCCAAAGATCTTCGACCTTACCCTCCACTTCCCGACGGATGTTCAGGGGGATATTATCCTTAAAATATTCAGCCTCTTCTTGAGCCTGAAGTTGCACTCTCATAGCCCTGCGGGAAAGTCTTGCAGCACCCTGCTCGGACGAGGAATCCCCACGGGCTTTGCCCTTAACCAACTGACTATGCGGGGCCATTTCCAGCAAAAAGGAAAATTGAGCAAGGGCATGGGGATAGGGGAAGGCAGAGAGCCGCACCCAGACTAGACCAGAGGGCCACGGAAGAAACCAGAGGATCCGAAAGGCAAGGAGCAGGATTGAACGATGATAACGGTTCGCCCAGCAGGACGAGAAATAAGAAGGAAAATGAAGAATCATTACCCCATCTGGATCGTACCGGGACGTCGTCATTGATCTAGAGCGGACCACATCCCACGTACCCTTCGCCATAGCGAAAGCGCTTACTAAAAGGATAGCCTTGTCAATTCGATCGTCCCTCCTCACCCTATCCATCTTTTCATCTGCGTTTCCAACGAGAAAAATAATGGCCAAGGACAACCACCCCTGCCATCAATCTTTTGCCTCATTAAAACGCTCAGGCATCTTGGTGATGGCCTTTCACGGTGTGCTCGCGTCGTCTGTCACCTATATCCACTGCATCGTTCGGGCGTGTCAACTGCGTACCACCCGCGAGATCCTGCGCCACTAGCTGTCTGCAATTATGATCCCATTCATTAGCTTCGAAGGACTCGAGCGGGCCCCATTGATGTGCCAGCTCCCCCTCGACCCCCACATTCGCAAGAAGGTCCACTGCCTTGTTGGCATCGCGTCTTACGTGACAGAACGAGACCGCGGGATGGGCATGGATCAGGCCACGTAGCTCATCCAAGCGGCTGGCTAACCTCCAGCTGGTGGACACTTGGCCGCTGACTTGGCCATTCGCTAACCGTCGTGCCATCTGAACCATGATACTGGAATCGCCCTCAATTATCACCAGAAAACTGCTGCTGCACACCAAGCAGTACAAACCCTGAAGCATCCCTTCGAGTTCAGCAGAGTTATAGGTGTCTCATCCTATGGTTCCTAAAAAGACGAAAATAACCCTTCCTTGTGAGTCTTTGCATAATCCTCCAAATTCGACATCCCCAGGATTCCCCTTGGAAGCCCCATCGAAGTTAAGCTTGAAGACCAAGGGAGGGGGAGGAGACCATGACTTTGGGCTGGAAGGCTGAAGGGTCCTGTCACGCTTGCAGAGCCCATCCAACTGGGATCTGCCCAAACCCCAAAATTTGCCGACATGAATTTCGTCTACGGGTATGAGCTTATCTTCATCGTGCCATTGCATGCTTTTCATGGAGAAGAGAAGATTTTCCCGCATCATTTGCCAGACCTTATCAAGGCTGGAGCGTTTGTCCCGGAAGATTCGGCCATTCCTTTCCTTCCAAATGCACCACATGATCATACCAAGTAAGGCATTCCAGATGGTCCTAATAATTCTGTTTTTGAACATTTTTTGGTTCCATTCCATCAAAGTTCTCGCTGACTGGGCTCTTTTCCTGTCACTTTTCTGAAAACCCATAGCCCCTTTATCCCAAATGGCTGCAGCAAAAGGATAGCTATCCAAGAGATGGTTTGTGGTTTCCTCCACCTGAGTGCATAAGCAACACTGAGAAGGACCCTGGATACCACGCTTTCGAAGATTTTCACCAGTGAGGATGCAGTCTTTAACAATCAGCCAGGCAAAGGTGGCGACCTTGGGCCATAAGTTTAAGGTCCATATCTTCTTCCATGTTTCCCCATCCTTGGGGTGATTCCTGATTCGAGTGTTGTACGCCTCCTTAATGTTAAACATTCCTTTGTCCGAATATCCCCATCTCAGCACATCCGGCCCCTCCGTGGGTTTGATGCTTCGCCTGTGCGTTTCCTCTTGGAAAGTCTCCCAGTCTTCCTCCTCAATATGATCAGGTTTGTTAATGAAGATCCAGCATCGCCGCTCATTAATGACTTGTTCTTGCCAGAAGTGGTGAACAAGAGAACAGCCCTCCTCCCTAGCCCATTCCTGAATTGAAGCCCACCTTGGGTTATCACTCAAACGAGGGAGTTGGTTCCATGAGTCCTCCCAGAACCGCGCATTCCTGCCATCACGAATTTCCCAAAAGTTGTGCTTTTGAACCAATTGTCTTCCACCGTTGGCCTTCGTCCATATAGGGGATCCCTGTTGTTCTTTATTGAAACGAATTAGCTGAGATGGGGGCCTATCATGACCATATTTAGAGTGCCAAAGTCGGGCCCATGGTTCAATATTATGGGAGACCCATCTCCACCAGACTTTCGCTCCCTGGACTTCGGCCATGATTTCTGGATCTCTCAAACCCAACCCCCCGTTCAACTTTGGTTGGCATATGTTGTCCTAGCTTACCAGAGCAAATTTAGCTTTATCCTCCCTACCTCCCCATAGGAAAATGCGTTGGATGCGTCGAATCTCACGGAGAATGGACTTCGGAGCCGAGAGGACAGAAAACAGGTATATGGGCATCGCTTGTAAGACAAATTTAATCAAGACCAACCTACTGGGTAAGTTTAGAGGTCTGAGAGTCCAGTAAGTGAGTTTCTGTTTCATTCAGTCAAGGAGTTCAAGCCAGGAAGTACGCTTCAATTTGTGCGGGCCCAGAGGGACGCCTAGGTATTTTTAAGGGAAGGAACCTTTCGAGAAACCCAGGATACGGAGGATGTTCCTTTGAGTGGCAGGAGCGATATTAAGGAAAAAGACTTGGGATTTGGCCTGATTTACAGCGAGTCCAGAGGCTTTGGCAAAGAGATTCAAACAAGATTTGAAGCTTCTCGCTTCTTGGACTGAAGGGTGCCCCATGAGCATGGTATCATCTACGAACTATTGATGTGTTTGAGCATCCATGGAAAATCTATGAGACGAATGCCACGAAGCTCGCCACATTCCACCTTGGATTACAGGAGACGGCTCAGACCTTCGGCCATTAAGATAAAGAGGAAAGGAGAGAGGGAATCCCCCTGCCTGAGGCCCTTGGATGATTGAAAGGGACAAGTCGGGGCTCCATTCAGGAGAATGCTGAAGAAAGGGGTGGAGATGAGCCCCATGACCCATTCCACCCAGTCATGGCAAAACCCATAGGCTGCCAGCATTCTGCGGATGAATTGCCAACTTAGTTTATCGTAGGCCTTGGAAATATCAAGTTTGATTAGCATACCTGGATGTCTTGAACTTTGCAATGAATTCAGAACTTCATGAATTAGGATAACCCCATCCAGGATTTGGCGCCCTTCAACAAAACCAGATTGTTCCAGGCAGATCAGAGAGGGAGAAGAGTTTTTAGACGATTGGCAATGACTTTGGAGATGATCTTGTAGACCACATTGCATAGAGCAATAGGCCTGAACTTGTCTGGGTGGTCTACCCCCGTTTCCTTAGGAATGAGAGAAATGAACGTTGCATTGAAAGCTTTTAGCACCCCCCTTTTTTTCCTTGATTCCTCAACAATTCCCACAACCTCTTCCTTAACCATATCCCATAAATAGTGGAAGAAGTTGGAGGTAAACCCATCCAGACCAGGGGCTTTTCCCAGAGCTATCTGATGGACTGCCTCTTCAACTTCTTGCAGAGTTACTGGTTTTACGAGCATCTCATTATCTTCCCTAGTGATCGAGGGTGGGATTAGGCGAGTGATTTGAGCAATGTCTCTCTCCCTATCATGAATATCTTTGTTGAGGATCTCCGCAAAATAGTGGTTGAGTTCCTCTTCGATCTCTCTACGCGTTTCTATTCGACCACCCTCCATCTTTTTAAGTTTCTGAATCCTCGAAGAGTGTCTGTTCTGAATGACCGAATTATGGAAGAACTTGGTGTTTTTTTCCCCATCCTGCAGCCATTTGACCTTGGATTTTTGTTTCCAGTATATACCTTCCTGTCTTTCCCTTGCCTCCAGTTGCCCCCATAAGCCCTTTTCTCTTTTTTGCATGTCCTCATCCCATCCATCTATCATTCCTCTCTGACTGAGTTAATCAAGTTCAGAAATCAATCTTTTCTTGTCCTAAAAAATGTTACCAAACTCTTCCTTGTTCTAGGTACGGATTCTGGATTTCAACATTTTGAGCTTCTGTTGGAAGCAGTACATGGCTGTGCCTGAGGGGGGTACCAGCTCCTGCCACCACTGTTGCACAAGATCTTTGAAGTCCTTATGCTCCATCCAGAATTGTTCAAATCGAAATGGTTTCCTCAGAGTGGAACCTGACCAATCCCAACGGAGGCAGATGGGCCAGTGGTCAGAACCTGCCGTTGGGAGCATCTCTGTCATGATTTCTCCCGTATCATGGAGTAGGGACTTCGAGACCAAAAACCTATCTAAGTGAGAAGCAACCAAATGTTCGCCCCCACACTTGTTGTTCCACGTATACCAGCCATTACCAGCGTCCATATCCACGAACGAGCTTCGAGCTTGGAAGGTCCCAAAAGCCTCTTGGAATTTGTCCAAAGTTCTTCGACCTCCTTTTTTTTCCCCAAGGTTGGCGATGAGGTTAAAATCCCCTCCCATCACCCATCAGGCTCCCTTCGCTTGGTGGTTGGACCATTCTAAGAAATCAATGAAGGCCTGCTTTTCAGGGAAGCTGCTAGGGCCATAAATGTTCACCAAAGTACCCTTCCCCCTGACACAAGGTGGTGGAAATCTGCCAAGAGGGCAAACTTATCTGCGCTCCAGTTCGAGAGCTCAACCACCTGGTGGAGCCAAAGGATTTCCATTCCCCCTGATTGCCCAGTAGCATCCAGGGCCATCACCTGGCTACCTTTCCAGATTTTACTTCTGATTTTTTCCAAGCCTTCAAAACTGCATTTCGTTTCCTGGAGAAAGAGGATATTAGGGTTTTCCTACTTTATTTTCCTGTTGAGAGTCCTCCACTTCCTGGGATTGCCACAACCCCTTATATTCCAGGAGATTAATTTCATTGGGAAACTTTGGATACTTCAGAAAAGGCCGCCCTGATTGTAGGGTATTGGCCTGATTCTATGAGTTTGACACCCATTTCTGCAATGCGCTGCTTGTTTGATTTCCTTCCTCTGCGTTGCTCCTCCTCTGGAGGTTTCCGCTTATGCCTTGATTGGGGATCTGGGTCAATCCCGAGGTTCGGATGAGCCCCAGCCTTGATAATTGCCTCTTAGAGGATCTCGATTTGCCTTTTGGGCATGTAACATTTCCCCTTCTTTCCACATTATGCTTCTATCGCGTCTAGATCTAATTCACCTAGTTCCATTTCTTCGTCCTTGGCTTCCTCCACTATTTCCATCTGTTGGGTTTCCATTCCGTCCGGGGCATTGGTGTCCTTGGTGAACTGGGCATCCTCTTCTTTTTCCTTAAGCGTGCCATCCTCTGCCGTGTCCCCAAGGATCTCAAAAGCATTCTTGGATCGGGTATCTCGTGTCTCCGAATCTTTTTTGGCTTTTGATGTCCCACTGGCCCTGCTTCTTTTGCGGTTCTTGACCTGGGTGAATCCATCAGGGGGAGTCCCATTGTTCTCCAGGCGATGGTCTATTGGGACAGGCTTTGCAACCATCCAGGGACAATTCTGTCCCAGGTGCCCATATTCATGACATTGTCTACATCTGCAGGGGATCTACTCATAGTCAATGGGTTGGATCCATTCTTCATCGTCCAGACTTAGGTTTATAGCTTCTGGCAGCTCCTTGGAGAGATCCAGGTACACACAAATCCTTGCAAAGGAAGTATACCTCTAGGCCTTTGTTTGTTTAGCCACCTTAATAAACTCACCTAGGGTATTTTCAATGTCCCTCAGGGTTTCCAGATCCCAATATTCCCCTAGGGGGAAGAAGAGGTGGATCCAGACTGGGGCCACAGTCATGTCCTCTGTTTCAGGGTTGAATCTTTCTTTCCATGGGCGAAGGTAAAGACCTGCGGAAAAAAAGAAATAAGGGCCGCCCTCCAAGATACGATCTCGGTCCTCCTGGTTGAATAAAATAATCGTGAAGAAACCCTTAGAGCCGAGCTGCAAGTCATAGTGACCTTTAGGGTTCCATACGCTGTTGATCCATTTAACCAGATCCTTTTCCTTGAGCCAAATCCCCACGAACTTTCCAATTAGAGCCTTTTCCTACCAGAGCTCGATCGTGCCCCTCACCTTCTCAGATTGAACATGAACTGTTGGAATGGTGGGGGATTTTGGCAGGCAGCCCCCCACATCGGGATTTCAATCAGCGGACGAACCCTCCGCATGGTCCTTCGCAGCTGGGCCCACCCCATGGAGCTTGCCAGGCCTCGAACAGCCCGACACCATCAGGGGTTCACCTGGGGAGACCAAACCGCCCGGTGAACCAGCCAGCTTCTGCAAACAGATGACCCCAAAGGCCAGGCAGTGTCTGTCGGCAACTTAGCAGAAAAATCTGCAA
The DNA here is from genome assembly GCA_001517045.1 of Pseudotsuga menziesii. Lineage (NCBI taxonomy): Eukaryota > Viridiplantae > Streptophyta > Pinopsida > Pinales > Pinaceae > Pseudotsuga > Pseudotsuga menziesii. Next base: position 190,954 of record LPNX010504593.1, on the reverse strand, counting down.
ACCCTAGCTTATGATGAATATGATAGTTTATCATAGTAGTCGAACCCATTGGTGTCTTATATATAGTGTACAGTTCGCATTAGCTGCAAACACTCCTGTGTGTGAATTTTGTTTTCTTGCTTTCATGTTCATTGCTTTTCATATTTTAGTTGCGAGTACACGTTGAATGGCCAAAGTTGGAGGTTAGGGTTTTCGGGGTTTCGAAATTCTGATTTTGTTGTAATTTTTCCCATCCAGAATTTTGAGTATTTTGAGTGATTAACAACACATCAACACCTTTCTAGCGAATTTGCAGGTTGATAGGTAACCTGTTACATATCATTGCTCAAAATTTCCTCTATTTGCTAAATTTCACCAACTGTTGAACTTTTGTCCTTTTGTGTGATTTTGACGCAAGGAGAAATAATAATCCCAAAATTCTTAAAATCAATAATCACAGTACACAAGCTAACAACATTCTTGAATTATTTGATGTCACGATTCATCAATAGTCACAGTACACAAGCTAACAATAATTTGAATTAAAATCAACTTTACCATAAACAAATTAAAAATTAAAAATAGCAGAAGCATTTCCTTACATTCAACAACCCCAACCTTTCAAACGTATTTTTTTAAATTATCAAAATTCCATTAATACAAAAATATATTACATTATGCAGATTGTAAGAATCTTAATTTATATATCAATTTAATATTTTTTGAAATGATAAATATAAATATTTATATAACCCTTTATATATATATATTTCAAATTAAAATTAAGACTAAGCATTAGTTCAACTGAGATAAGATTTGTATTTCGATGTGCTTAATGTAATTTAGTTGAACTGAGATAAGATTGATCTCTTTTTTCTTATTTATTCGGTTTTGTATATGAAAACTGGTAGGCAGTCCAAAAATAGTAATCCTCATGAAACATATAAAAGGCAGTCCTCAGTTTGTTGATATCATACTCATATTTAATTGGTTTGTCAAGTATCACATTTCAATCATAAATATTTCTAACCGTTTTTGTTGTTGTATGATTTTACATATTTTTGTATGTTGTGTTAACATTTAATGTATAGACTATTGCCTTTGCATTGTGTTTAAATAAGCCTTTAAATTAACGATTTTGGGATAAATATAGATTGCCTTTCTTTAGAAGTATCCATCTATAATATATATTATTAATTATTGCTAGCAGGTGTCTAATTTCTATGAAATCTAATTTTAGCATGATCTTTGCTATGTTATAATTTAAAAACCAGTATGCTATGATTGTAAGCATAATGTATTAAGCACCATCCCTTAAAAAGAAGAGGCTAACAACCATACCTATCATTTTTGTATTTATAAGTCTATATCGTTAAACTACCATATGGAGTAATATGCAATATGCAAAACACAAGAGAGAAATCCATTTTGCATTTGCATAGAAACGACCGGGAAAGTGGTTGAGACCAAGAGAGCCAAATAGCCGCCTACCTGGAAATTCTTACAATGTTATAGTTAAATCTTGCGGACGTTTACTTAATTTCTCAGACAGATCCTGGAAATGGAAATGAGGAAAAGTGGCAAAAAATGTAACGCAACTTTGTTAAATTGGTGTTGCCTTGTCTCATTTAATTATATGTCTTATTTGTAAATTTGAATTCAATCTATATCGCTTGAATTGATGAAGGAATACACTTCTGGTGTGAAGAATTTACACAGATAATAATAGATGAGTAGATAAGACCGTCAATTGTTTATAGTTGCATAGATTTTATTTTGTAAATCATCGTTGCCTTTGTTAGATAGCACTCTTGAAGAAGAATTTCACTTTGTAATTACCTCTGCATTTTCTTTTTAGTTTTTGGTTCAGATTATAATGTAGTTTAATTTTAATATTCAAGACACACTCCATATTTCAAATTTTATTTAAACTCATAGCAATTCTGTTTCATTTTATTTTAAATTTTATTTTCTTTGTAATTTATTGTAATAATATTTTTTCCATTTAAATTAATTTATAATTACGAAAATAAAATCATTATATATTTTCTATTTAAATCAAGTTATAATTAAAAATAAATAAAATAACTATTTTAGGAATATGAAATTTTTACGTAAATTTCAAATATGGAATCTTGAAGCCGAAGCCAAACCCTCTAGCCCCGTAGAGGCTTTTCTGATTTTCGGGTATCGGAAACCAGAAATTCTAGTTTTTGTTAATGTTATTTGGGGTATCCACTATTTCCGATTTCTGATATTTCGAATATCGAAAACCGGAGACTCGGGGTTTTGTTGAAATAATTTATTGGCTTCGCGATTTCCAATTACGAAATCGAATGATAAAAAAATTGTCAATTGATCTATAAGAGACAAATCAAAACATTCTCCATCCCTGAACTAAGAAGTCCGACGGAGAAAAACAGTAAAGACAATGCAAGATTGTTCAACAAGTAATATGTATCCTATTTAAGCATTATCTAATTTAAACTTTAATTTCCATACGATCAATATAAAAAATAAAAAATGAATAGTGTGGTTAAATGAATATTAAAGAAAACAAAATGATATTAATCACTTAATAATGTCTATGTCCTATTTAAAATTTTATATGACCTAAACTTCCATTTTTCATAATAATAAATAATATAACTGAGAGAAACACTAAAAAAACACAACTTAAACTTTATCGCTGAGTAATATACATGCAATTCAATTAATTTGTCATACCATTTTCTTATTATTCATTATGTTTTATGATTTTTGTAACAATGAACATTATCACTTATTATTCATTATATTTTTTTATTTTTTATTTTGACTCAGAAATTCAGTATAAATTAAATTGTTTTTTTTTTAATATTTTGGTTCACATATTCATAAATGACAAATTACAATAGTGAATGAGGGGTATTGTTGGTTTATGCAGGGCCCAATTTTCAATAGCTTAAAGATTGTTGGAGCTTATTTGGAAAAAAAACTCACTGCCTCTACACTAGAAGGGTTAAATTTTAGATTTAGAATATATACATGTGTAAAATAAAGTTATAAATAAAGTTATAAAAATATCTACATGTTTTTTTCTTCTTCTTTTAATAAGGTAATAAATTTTATTAAACATCAGTTGTCAATAGTAGTTGAAATAATAATAAAAAAATCAATAATTAACACAAAAAACTCTAAAAAAAAAAGAATCATATTAATAAAAAACATAAGATTTAACGGATTTTACAATAACAACTCTAAAACAAAACTTTCAGATTCTATTTGAAAAGACAAAAATTCCGAGATCTCGAACATAGCGTGTTCCTTATTGGAAAACATAGGATTTTCGAAATCCGAAATATCAAAAATCAAAAATCAAAACATCTCAAATATGATTCATTTATTTTTTAATAATAGGATTTCCGGAAATTTATGATGTTTCAATGGTTAAACCTGATGATAAATTATGGATTTATCATTTAATGCATTGTTGGTTCATGCTATTTACTTTTTTAACGAGATTTCTCGACTTCTCTGCTTTCTAGTTCGCGATTAAAATTGAAAAAAAATTCAAACCACACTATTCAATTCTTTAACGCTTCTACAATATGAATTTGATTGGGGCTACTTTTTATTGAGTAGATGTGAAAAACCTAAATTAACAAATTAATTTTTAGATTTCTAGAGAAACCTAAATTAGCAAATTAATTTAAACATGTGCTTGCACCAAGAGAGTTATGTTTAATAAAGTAGGGACACCGAAACTAGAACAAATAGCGTACATTATTTACTTAAGATTATATACGTACATGTAATATTGTCTACTCCAATATATCCTCTCCAAGATATTGTGGTGTAATCTCTTTAATAAATATTGTAGTTTCTTATTTTAATTTAAATAAATATATAAAAAAATTCGCTTTTTCAATTTCCGATTTTCAAAATACGATATCAGATTTCCTACTATGTCAAAAGTTTATAATTTGACTGAGTGGAGAGAGAGGATAGGGTTTAGGGATAATTAGGGCAATTAAAGAGAATGAGAGGTATAGGATGCAAGGAGAGACAAAGAAAGAGAGAATGTGAGTGGTAAGTGGTAGGAGAGAGTCATTAGGAGGGAGAGAGAGAGGCAGAGGGAGAGAGTGAAGGAGAAAAAGGGAGAGAGAGAAAGAGCGAAACAGACTTACAATCTGCAATCCGAACCGGAAATCGATAGTGCCTATGCAGCCGATTCGATCCCTTGGGTGTATATATTTTGTTCTTGAACATATTGTTCTTGAGTTTTTTATAATCGCGATTTGCATAAAACCCTAATTTATGTAATTTAAATTAATTTCAATGATTCAATGGCATCACTTTAGATTTAAATATTCAACAATGTTTGGCCATATTCAAATACCATCATGTTCTTTAATTTGGCTTGTGATTTTGGGACTTGGCCTGTCATTTTGTTTATTTAGACATAGTCACATATCTATACTTTCCGCATTAAAATTATTTAAAAAATATTTATTAACATTGTTGACTTATATGGAACTAATAGGACTTAACATTGTTGACTTATATTTAGTTTTTATATAGTATTTATATTATTACTTGTCATTATTTTTATTTTTATTTATATAGTATTTATATCATACATTGCTATTATTTATATTTAGTGTATTTTAGTGTATTTTTTAGGGTTTTTTTTTAAGAAAAATTTTGAGATGTGTTTGGGATCTTTGTATGCAATTCTATATGTCTGTGTTTGAAATCTTTGTACATGTATTATGTATGCAATTCTATGTGTTTGTGTTTGAAATCTTTTTACATGTATTTTGCATGCAACTCTTATGTATTTGTTAGATGAAATAATATTTTTGTATGAAACTCTTATGTATTTGTTAGATGGAATTTTTTATGTTTCTCAAATAAAATAATGTTTTGTTTGTATGCAACTCGGTGTTTGTGTTTGAAAACTTTATCCATGTATTTTGTATGGATTTATGTGTTTGTTAGATAAATTTGTTTATGTATTTTAGATAAAATAATGTTTTTTGTATGCAACTCTGTGTTTGTGTTTGAAAACTTTATCCATGTATTTTGTATGCAATTATGTGTTTATTAAATGAGATGATTTTTATGTTTGTTGGATGAAATAATAGTTTATTGTATGCATCTTTATAATTTGTATTTTGTGGATTTTTATATATGATTTTTGTAAGGAACAAGATGTTTCTTTGTAAATAATGTATTAGTTATGATTATATATGTATGCTTATTTCTAGTATAATAATAAATATATATTATACAATTTTACATTTTGTTTCATTATTCTTTTTAAATTGTTTAAATTTTTCTTTTTTTAATATTCATATTTTAATTTTGTAATTGTTTTTTATTCTATTTTTATATCTAAATTTATAATCAATTAAAATATAACAAATTATTTTTACAATATTTATTAAATTAAATAACATCACAAGTATAATAAAATCAACTTAATAAATAAATAAATAAAATATCTATACTTATAATTTTAATACATTAATATATTATTTATTTTACATCTATGATTAAAATATATTATTAAAAAATATTTTAATAACTTAAAGATTATAATATAATATTTTAAAAAATAAAAATTAAACAATAAAATTTAAAAACAAAATTTAATTTATAATAATATTGTAACAATTATATTTTAATAAGCCCGCACGGATGTGGCTCATTGGCGGGTTTATTGTTATGAAGTCACTTGTTGTAAATTGGAGGTCACCAAATCAATCCCACCCAGGTTTACCTGTGTCCCATGTCTTGCGGCGGGTGTGGGGCACCTAGGGTTATAGTGTTAGCGGGAATGGATCCCTGGACCCCGTGTCACGCGAGTACTAGCCCAGCCCCAATTGTCGATTCCCTTAATCAAATATATATATATATTAATAATATGATTAAGAATAGAATTTTATAATTAATAATAAAACCATAACTAAAAATAGAAATTAAATAATTACAATCATTATGATTAAAATTAAGATTATTATAAAAAATAAAATTTATTTTTTTAATTTTTATTAATAATATTAATAAAAAACTATATATATACTAAAAAATAATAAATATATAATTGAAGTAAATATTTTATGATATTTATTATATTTATAATACTACTAGAAATTATAAATTTATTAATGTAATTTAAAAAACTATAATTTTTATTAATAAGATTATGATGATAAAAAAATCAATTATCATAATTAATAATTAAAATGTATAATTATAATCACAATATTAATAAATATATACTATATTATTTTACATTTTGTTTTATTATTATTTTATATTGTTTTAATTGTTTTTTATTCTATTTGTTATTTACTTTTATATAAAAATTATAATCAATTAAAATAAAATTTATTATTTTTATTAAATTAAATATTAAAACTAGCTTAGATATTAAATATTATATTATTAAATTTCAAACAACAAGCTTTCTTATAACAATAACAATAAAGCACAGATTTTAAGATTATATGAGCTTTTAACTTTCAAGTGATTAGTCTTGTTAATAAAAATTATAAAATCTTTAAACAAAGAAAAACTCTCAAATCTATAATTATATTTTTAATGTATTATTTATTTCAATTTTTTTATTAAAATATAATTATAATTATATTTTTAATATATTATTATATGTCACTACAATTTTTAATGCATTAGTATATTATTTTAAAAATAAGAAGTAAACAATAAAATTTAAAAATTAAATTTACTATATATTAATAATAAAATTTAAAAACTAAATTTACCATATAATAATATTGTAACAATTATATTTTAATAATATAATTAAGAATAAAATTTTGTAATAATAAAACTATAACTAAAAATAGAAATTAAATAGTTATAATGATGGTGATCAATTTTAAAATTATTATAAACAATAAAATTTAAAATTTAATTTTTATTAATAATATAAATAGAAAAAATCTGCGAGATGTAGAATAGTTGGTGGCGGGGTATGGTTAAGACGCCCCTAAGCTAAAAGGCCGCCGGTTCTAATCTCGTCGAATACCAAAAAATCCAACCATGTTAAGGGTTGGTGCGGTCTAGGCTGGGTGCGATCCCCGAGTGATTTTGACGGCTTAGATACCCCTGGTTTGTGGTTACTTAGCCAATAGCAACCCTGCTAACCAGGCGAGTTCCACCACTTAACCAATAAAAAAAATATAAATAAAAAATAAAAAAAACTATATAAAATTCTAAAAATAATCAATATATAATTTAAAAAAAATATTTTATGATATTTGAAATTATAATGTAAATAAATCTATTATGATATTTACTATGTTTATAATAATATATAATGAAATTTAATATTGAAAAAACTACTAAAAAATTTATTAGTAAGTAAAATTATAACTATAATATTAATTACGATGACCGATGATCATATTAGTTATAAATTCAAAATATAAAACAATAAAAAAAAAATGAATTTATCATAAATTATTTTGTTTGGGGTTTTAATTTTATTATTTTATTTTTTTTACACTTTTCCAACTTTATTATATTTATATTATTACATTGTTATTATTTATATTATTATACATTACTAGGTTGTATTTTATTGTATTTTTTTATTTTTTTTAATGCAATTTTAAGGTATATTTGAAATATGTGTATAAGCATTATGTATGCAATTATATTTGTTTGCTAGATAAATTGATTTTTATGTTTTTGATTTTATGTTGTAATTTTCTTTTTTATATAAAAAGTGTGTTTGAAATCTTTGTATATGTATTATCTTCATTGTGTGTTTGTGTTTGAAATATATGTATTACATATATTCTATATGTAATTTTTTTTATATATACAAGTAAATTTATTAATAAAAATATCATTTTTATTAATGAAATTATAATGATAAAAGAGTAAACTACTACTCATAATATTAGTTATGATGATGATTGGTGATAATATTATATAAATATATAATGCAAGTAAATTTATTATGTTTATAATGATGATGATGGTTAACGTCCACTGAGACCAAACTTGGTTTATCGGACCTAAACAAACGAATTACTTAGCTTATTTTAAAATTGTATTCCTATGCTCAAAGAGATTGGAGAGAAGCGTCCCAGGATCATTATAATTTTGACATGTTAAAAGGCTAGGAAGGTCGGCCTTGCAACAAAGATTATGAAACTGAGATCTAATGTGGGTGTATGCAGGACACTCTAAGAGGAAGTGTTTTTCATTCTCAATATCCATATTCTCACAGAGATGGCAGATCATTTCCACCCATGGTGTTTTACGAATTGCCCAACGACCTGTTTCACTATGGAGCTCATGGGAGTTCGTTCTTATCTTGGCTATATTAATTTTTTTCTTTGAACTAGTTAAAATAGAGAGATACTTTTGATCTTCTAGAGTAGGGTTGATGACCTCCTTATAATATCTTAATTTTCTTTTAACCTATAAATCTTTCTCACACCACATTTTCTCTTTAAACTTAGAAATAACGATATTTTTAATGTTATTAATATTTTGTAATGCAACATTTTCATCAATCTCCCATTGGTTTAACCAGGCCCTGATATCTTTATACCAACTTTGCCCGAGCCTCAGGTGGTTTTGGATGGAATTTAAAGTTAGCTTAGGAAGTCTATGGTCTACGAGGTTATTAATTTTGTGCTTGTACAATAGGAGCCTAGTCATAGCTAGGCTCTCGATAAGGGAAAGACCCACTTCCATAAGGAGAATATGATAGGGTGTATTGCTTTTAATTTTGAGGTTATACATTATAAAGCGCTTTTAGATTTACTCAATCTTTCTTCGAGATTCTCTAGAGATGCTGCAACCCCAAACCTCACATCCATACAAGATAACATGAGTGACTAAAGTTTCAAAGAGGAGCTTCTGTATTTCCCACAACACAAGGTCGGATGCTTTACAATTATTTTCAAGACCAAAATAAGATTTCCACCCTCCATTAATCATTTTCTCAATGCTATAGTTCCAGTTGAGCTTGTGATGATTAACAATTCCTAGGTATTTGTAAGAAGACACTTCCTCCAAGTTGCTATTGTCATACACAAAATTAGCGTAAGTGTCCTTCTTGGATTTGATAATCATAACTTTTTTTTGTCAGTGTTAACAGTCATACCCATGTTAGAGCATAAATCATTAATAAGTCTTAGTTGCTTATCAAGATCAGATGGACACCTTACCAAAAGAACAATATCATCAACATAGAGAAGAAGGATCATGACTATTCCAACTAAGATCATGCCAGCACAGCCTGCTTCCTCTAAACAACCTTCTAGCTTATCGATGTAAATGCCAAATAGGGTAGGGGAGAGGGGGCAACCTTGTTTAACTCCGATATTACAGTTAATATCTTTTGACTACCCCTCTTTGCTCTTAAACATGGCAATTACATTCTCGTATAACCTTATTGCGGCAGCTCTCAACTCGAAAGGAACCTTTAGCTCTTCTAATCTATTCCATAGGTTTTTTCTAGGTACCGTATTGAAAGCCTTTCTAAGGTCCACAAAGCAACAAAAGAGATTGGATTTATCATTACGACATTCCTCCATAATGATCCTAAGCGTAACGAGGTGGTCCGTTGTTGAGTGTTGTCTTCTAAAACCTGCTTGGCCTTTAGCCCGCTTACCTTCACTTTCAAGCCATATGATGTTCTTCTTTTCTAAAATAATACCATATAACTTGGCTAAGAGAGGGATAATCATAATTATCCGATAATTGGAGGGGTTATTTATATCCCCACTTTTAAAAATAGGGATAATGAGGCTCTGAGTCCAAGGTTTATGGAAATCTTGCTTGATTGAATAGCTTGTGATGTGAGGGATGAGGACAAGACCTCCAATTTTTAAGATTTCTACCTGGTAAGCTTCAATGTCCTTAGCTTTCCCATTTGTCAGACGCTTGACCCCAAAATCTATGTCTTTTGATGAGAAAAATTATTCCGTTGTGAACAGGGTTTCAAAGTTATCTATGACATTTGGGGATTCATAAAGCTTTTCAAGATAGGAGTTCCAGTCATTTAAAATCATTCTATTATTATCTTTAGTTTTTCTACTTAGAATCTGCCTCCAGAATTTCTTAGGAGCCACCTTAGAGAGGTGTAAGAGATTTTCTTTTCTTTTATGAATATATTGCATTTTTTTCATTTTAGTTAGGGCTTTGTATATTTTTACCTTGTCAATTTTAAGAGACTAATCAAGAGCTTCCTTAATTTCTCTCCTCGCACTTTTACAATCTTTATCATACCAAGGGTTGGTTTTGCTATTTCTTTTATTACTTGAAACTTCAATTGAAAACTTGTCAATAGAATGTGAGAGGGTTGTAGTAAAATTATGCTAGAGGTCTTCTATGTTGTCTATACTTGATAAAGGAATTAGATTAATTTTTAATTCATTTAAAAAAAAGATCATGTTTATTTTTGTCAAAAATCAAGTTCTTTTGGCTATAAGGATTATCTTCTATGGGATCTCTATGCATGACAAAATTGAGAGTTACAATTAAAGGTCTATGATCCGAGCCAGGCTCATGGTCATTTAAGATGTCAAAAAATATTATTTCGTTGTGTAAAGGGGTATTGGAAATAACATAGTCTGCCACATTGCTACCAAGCCCATGGATACAAGTCATCTAGCTAGCATTGGGCCACTTCTTTAGACCATTGCAAATTATGCGATCTTGAGCACTATAGAGCTTGACTAGATCAGACCCAAACAAATTCCCCCCTCGATCTTCAGAGCTTATTTTGTACCTGTTAGGTAGAGTAAGGTCTTCGTCTAACCAAAGAGGGTTAGGTTTGGAATAATTACTTAGAAGAATAGCTTGGTTGCTTGAAGTTCGAGGATTAAAGTCACCCATTAAGAGTATGTTACCTTCATTCATTAGGCTAGAAATATCATTCTCTAAATCATTGTAAGGACAATTTTTATTTAAATTGTTTTTATGATAGAAGTTAGAATTAATAGGGGCAAAATAACAGATTGATATGTAGGTTTTTTTTATCATTAATGTAAGTAATCTCTATCCAAATATATTGATTGTAAGGGTATTTTTTATAAAGCCTAGCATGGGGGGAGATGTTCTTCCTAATGTAGCAAGCTATACCCCCAATGCCTCTACGATAGGATCGCTTGTTCCAGATTGACCATAGTACAAAGCCATCTATGTTAAGGACCTTAGATTCTTCGTGCTCCCAAGTTTCAACTAACAATATAATATCAACTTCCTTCGAGATCTAACTTAGCTTGGGGCCTTTGTTCCATGGAAAGCCCCGACAGTTCCAAGAAAGTATATAATTTACAAAAAATAAATTTAAAATAGATATATAATGATAAAATAGTAAATTATTAATGATGATTCATGATAATATTATTTATATATTCGAACTATAAAATATTTTTAAAAAAATAATATAAATTTATGTGAAATTTAAAATACCAAAACTAAAATAATTATTTTAATGATGAAGGACACCTGCGTGAGTCTATGAAAGATGGAAATCACTTTCTCTTAGAGTGCCTTGATTACACCCACATTAGATCTAAATTTAATAGTATTTGGTACAATACAAACCTTTATAACCTCCTAACTTGCCAAAACTATAATGAGATTGGAAAGCATCTTGGCAAGCGAACAAGATTTTAAAGTTAACAAAGTATTATCCTTCTTAAGATCCGATAGACTAAAGTTAAAGTTGGTCTCACTAAACGTTAATCATCATCGTTGTCATAAAACTATAATTAAGTTAAAAAATTTGCAATTTACTTTAAAAAGAGAGATCTAAATAAATTATAGTTTTATAATCTAGCTTTTTTAATAGATGAAATATACAAAAATAAATAATAAAATTATAAAATTGATGTTTCAATAAAATAATTTAAAATAAATAAATAAATATATGTTATCAATAAAAGTATTAAATATAGACAAAACTTAAAGACTTAAAAGAATAGGTTAATCAAGAATTGTTATATTTATATTTATCATTATAATATGAATTTTTTAAGAAGATAATAATGTTTGTATTTACTCGTAAATTAATTTGAAATTAAATGTAAAATTACTTAATTTGAAATTGAAATTGAATGTAATTATCTTTACTTGTAATATTATTAATATAAAATTGAATATAAAATTATTTGGTTATTTAAAATATTTGTCTAATTTGGAGTGCACTATAGTGTTGGAAAATGATTTATTCTACATATTTATGATAGCGGATCTTTGTATATGTTTCATATATTTTTCATATACTCTAGAAGATCAAAAGTATCTCTCGGTTTTAACTAGTTCAAAGAAAAAAATGAATATAGCCAGATAAGAACGAACTCTCATGAGCTACATAGTGAAACTAGTTGTTGGACAGTTCCTAAAACACCATGGGTGGAAAAGATCTGCCATCTCTGTGAGAATATGAACATTGAGGATGAAAAACACTTCATCTTAGAATGCCCTGCGTACACCCACATTAGATCTCAGTTTCATAATCTTTGTTGCAATCCCGACCTTTCTAGCCTTTTAACTTGTCAAAATTATAGTGAGCTCGAGACACTTCTCTCCAAGCTCTTTGAGCATAGAAATACAATTTTAAAACAAACTAAGTAATTCGTTTCTTTAGGTCCGATAGACCAAAGTTTGGTCTGAGGGGACGTTAACCAACATCATCATCTTATAATTTTTAATATATACTATTTTCTCATCATTTATTATTAAATTGATATATGTGTATTTAATATTAAAAATAATTATAACGAATAGATTTGATAATAGTTACAACATGCACCTCGTTCTTTCGCTTCACAAGATCAAGGTAATGCTTCACATTCTTTGACGGCTCTTATAGATTTCCCCTTAATCCCCTTGCTTTGCATTGACCACCTCATGCTGGATACGAGCATGAGGGTGGCTCGATGATCCCCCCCAATCCCCTTGCTTTGGATCAACCACCTCATACTGGATACAAGGCATGTGGGTGGCTCATTGCTTTCCCCCCGACCCCCTTGTCGCATGAGTGCAAACCATATTCCCTACTAACTGAATGTGGCACCCTCCTTCACCATCCCAGACTCGATGATACCCAAACCCTTGTTTTCCTTGAAATCAACCAACACAAGCACAAGAAGATTGTGGTCAAGCTTGGAACCGGTCATCATGTCAACAACGATAGCTTTCTTCCCCCTTACACTTCCATTACTTCTTGGACCAAAACCACAATTACTACACCCTCTAAAAACACATGTAAACATAATGTCAACTTGGACTTTTAGGAAGGAAAGTGGTTGCATTCCAATTTTGAAATTATTTAATATGAAATGAATTTTATTGATTTTTTTTAATTTAAAATTGAATATGAAATTTTTTTACTATTTAATATATTTGTATAGTTTGCATCAATTGATTGTAGAGTGTACCTAACTTTATTTATGAAATTGTTTGTTACTTGTAAGATGATTTTTATGTCTGTTGTTTTTGGAAACTTTTATACGTATGTCTTTGTACATATAATTTTTATAATCTAAAGAGAAATTAAAGTGCACCTAACTTTATTTATGAAATTGATTGTTACATGTAAGATGATTTTTATGTTTGCTGTTTTTAGGAAACTTTTATATGTATGTCTTTGTACATATAATTTTTATAATCTAAAGGGAAAAATAAAAAAGATTGAAAAAAAAATAATAAAGTTGAGAAATATAAACTAATGCATATTTATTTATGCATTATTAAGATATATATTAAGTAAATATATATTTAGAATAAAAATAATATAAAATAGTAAAATTTATAGTAATAACTTTGTTAACCAGTTTATATTATGAATTTATTCCAAATACATATTAAAAAAAATATATTTGACATTTCCTTCATTTCTTGTACTAGAATAAAATAATGCTTTGACAACCTTGCAATTCTCTATTAAATCATTAAACCCACAATATTAATAGAGATATTACAACCAAATGATATATCATTTTATTGCAGCAAAATAATTTAAATAATTTAAATTAATTAAATTAATATACTAAATACAATAACATACAAATAAATTATATCATTGTAAAACAAAAAAATCGCAATAGAAAAAAAATTATTTTGCCACAAAATTACTTAACCATCCAATAGATTTCTCAATGTTTTGTGCGAGATAGTTATGTCTACCTAGCACTGTAACGCTAGATATATGTATTCACATGTATACACATGTACATTTAATAAATGGGGGAAAACATGCACTAATCTAAAAAAAGGCTTTCATGCATTTCAAATTGCATGTCTAGTCTAATTACATAATCAACGTATCATAATAACTTTGTTAACCAGTTTATATTATAAATTTATTCCAAATACATATTAAAAAGAATTATTTGGAATTTCCTTGCTAGAATAAAATAATACTTTGACAACCTTACAATTCTCTATTAAATTATTAGACCCACAATATTAATAGAGATACTACGAACAAATGATATATCATTTTAGTACAGCAAAATAATTTAAAATAAACTAAATTAATATACTAAATACAATAACATACAAATAAATTATACCATTGTAAAACAAAAAAAATGCAATAGAAACAAATTATTTTGCCACAAAATTACTTAACCATCCAGTAGATTTCTCAATGTTTTGTGAGAACAAGATAGTTATGTCTACCTAGCATTGTAATGCTAGATATATGTATTCACATGTATGTACATGTACATTTAATAAATGGAAAAAAACATGCACTAATCTAAAAAAGGCTTTCATGCATTTTAAATTTCATGGCTAGTCTAGTTACATAATCAACCACATTACTAAAGCTACTCTCCTACTTGCCATACATGAATTTTCATAAACATAATGACTCTGTAATTGTGCAATTGTTTGCATTAAACATGGTTGAAATAATTGTGCACTTATGTTATAACTATCAAGAATTGAAATAAAGTTTATCTATCTAGTCGCATTGACATTGTACATATTGAAATAAAAGGAACACAAAAGCAATGTGATCAAAAGTCCTTTGAAAAGAGAAATAAAATAAAACATTCATATCTAAGTTAAAATTAATTTTAGGTCATCATAGCCACTAGAGGCCATGTATATACTTTCTTATACATGATATATACTTCCTTATACACAAAAAAATCATGGATACAACTACACTTGTACACATTTATGCATGACTACATATATATAATTTCAAAAGGTAATAATGCTTAAAAAAAATTGCATTGCTAAAGCTACTCTCCTACTTGCCATGCATAAATTTTCATTAACATAATGACTCTGTAATTGTGCAATTGTTTGCATTAAACATGGTCGAAGTAATTGTGCACTTATGTTATAACTATCAAAAATTGAAATAAAGTTTATCTATCTAGTCGCATTGACATTGTACAAATTGAAATAAAAGGAACACAAGCAATGTGATCAAAAGTCCTTTGAGAAAAGAAATAAAATAAAACATTCATATCTAAGTTAAAATTAATTTTAGGTCATCATAGCCACTAGAGGCCATGTATATACTTTCTTATACACAATATATACTTTCTTATACACAAAAAAATCATGGATACAACTACACTTGTACACATTTATGCATGACTACATATATATAATTTCAAAAGGTAATAATGCTTAAATAAATTAGATGCTTGCATCCAAGTATCTATGTAAATAACAATAATGAATCTATTCCAATATCATTAGTGCACAACTTTTTTTAATCTAACCATTCAATTTAGCTATAAAAGAAATATTTGATACCATGATTTCCAAGCTCTCTTATCCCTATCTCTATACACACATTCAAGGTCCACTTTATAATATACCTAGGGCATTACTTATCATTTTTTTTTAAAACAAGAACCAAAGAGATTTGTATAGAGTTAAAAAAAGGTTGAACACAAACATACTTGCAAAAAAGAAACCAATGTTTCAGCCTGTCCTGAAGGAAAAGTAAAACTAAGAAACCTACATAATTAACAGATTTTTTGGAAGTCTTGGGATGCATTCTGAAATGATTCAATCCCATTGAAGGGTAGATTCTTATAGACTGGTTGTTTAACAAAATACATAAATATATCTAAAAATCCAAAGTTGAGACTACTACTTTTTCTTTCCTTTGAGCCCACGAACGAGCTGCACGACCGAGGCTTCCTCCATGGGATGCTCACCATGGCCTGAGGTTTCCTAGAAGTGGTCGCATTGATTCATGTTGACCATTTTCTATACCTCCTCTTTGATAAAATCCATTGTGCCCATAAGCTCTCGGAGGTCACGGTCATTGTCGTTGATTCCGGACTCATGGAAGTCCATTTGTTTGCTAAGTATTTAACATCAGCCGCAGCTACTCTATTTTCCTTAACGCCAACGCACACCATTTCATAAACCATGCAAAGATGAATTTTGATATTTGTCAAAGTGAACTTGGTTTCATTGATATCCAAATTTTCTGGATTGTTCGCCATTAGGGTCAAAGAACTGTTGCTTTGAGCCCAAAGAGGAGCAAAGCACAAGAAGTGGGATTGTTGGGAGCCGAGAGTAGATCCAACACAATCGTTCTCCCCGCCGTTGTTTAAACCTACAAACAAATACAAAAGATGTCATTCTTCTTCAAGAGACCGGGTACCAGAGCTGCCTTCCTCACTATCTTTCGACGGGCAAACAAACTTCGAATGGGATGCATTCAAACCGTTGGGATCTGCCATGAAGCGTGTCAACAATCGAATCAGAGCCTCGAGGAGTCGAGGAGCAAGACGAGCAATTAAATAAATCATGTGGTCGGAGGAGCCACATGTCCACAAGGGTTGACACCTGTCGATGGAGTTCATAACTTCGAAATGGTGTAATGGAATGCGATAGGGACATAGAAAACACCCCATCCTAATAAATAAAGAATCGAGCCAACTATGGAACATGTTTTTGGATATGAAAATGATCATTTATTGTAACCAATCCAATTTTATTCTTGACCCCCTTGTTAACAAGCTTGTCTGCAGAGTTGTTGTTGCCTCTGAGGATTTGAAAAAAGGTGGCTTGAGGAACAGGATTTAGACGTTGAATGTGATCATAAATTCTCCTGCAATTGACAGAACCATGATGATATTCCGATGTCATTTTCTCGATGACCTACCAAGCCAAGAAGAAGCGAAAGCCATTGTTGGATCTATATCCGAGTCCCCAAGCATAGGAGGTCACTATATTTCCAACGAGATCGAGAATGATCCCTGGCTCCCTAGGGCATTACTTATCATTACTACACATCAATGATTAATTGCCTTATGACTACTAATAAATGTGAGATTTTTTTTGGTATGTATATGTTTTTCCATTTTTGAATTTGAGAATATTTTCATACTAAATTTTTTAATTATTAATCTTTTTTGAAGAAAAAAATATAATTTTAAAGAATTATCAAAATATTTTTTTAATTTAAAAAAACAATATTTTTATTTTTTTATAATTTTATTAAATTAAAATTCTAAAATAAAAAATAAAATTCTAAAATTTTAAATTTAACTTTATTAATGAAACATAAATTCCTAACCATATAACTTTATCTATATAAAAAATAATGATTATATTTGTGTCAATGTAATTATTAAATAAAAAGGGTTGAAATTAATAAATTAAACACAGTCAATTGCATCAAATTTTGATTTTAAAAAGTTGTAACACACATTATACAACTACACTGATGCTCTCGAGTCTGGATCTTATGTGGTGCACACCGTGTTTAGGGTACAAGAAACCTAACATCACCATCAAACGACGAGTGTAAACTATTAAGGAGCAAATATCACTATTCATAACTTCAATCAGCTCTTTTGACAGAGCATCGAACCTCGCATGAAATATATTCGCGAAGAAGTTGAATCCAATGGTTAAAGTTGTGTCACCATTATAATATATGAATTTCAAAACGAATGATGTTGTATATGATAAAGGAAACAAAATAAGAGTTCCAATGATACCCAAAAGGTACAGAGATTTAACCAGTGTTCCATGGGACACGTCTCGGAGGGTCGGGGACGCGTTTTCACGTTTCGTGCGTCTTGGGGACTTGGGGACTCCTGGGCGAAACTTTCCCTCCCCCACCATGNCAATCATTAATATACATCAAATGAATTATTATTTTTGATATTTTATTTTATTTTTATAATTTTAGAGACGTCCCCACGTCCCCCTCGAATATCCCTAAATTTAGGGGTGGTCTCCACCTGTCCCGAATGTGCGTTTCCCCGCTCCCGCGTCCCCCGTCCCGGAAACTTGGGAACATTGGATTTAACATGTACCAACGAAAATTATAACAAGCAGTATAACAAGCAGTATGTATAGAAGCTCAACATGTACCAACGAAAATTGTAACAAGCAGTATATACAGAAGCAAAAAAGCTAGAAGTGCAAAGAAATATCTATACGAAATAAATTAAACAGATTAATATTCATCAGTCAGTGGTTCCATGAAACTAAAATTGTAACAAACAGTATGTATAGAAGCAAAAAAGCTAGTGCAATATCTATACAAAATAAATTAAACAGATTAATATTCATGCGTCAGTGGTTCCATGAAACTTCTTGACGGCCCAACGAAAAAACTTCAAGGATTTTGTGCTAGTCTTGTATGACAATTTGAGCACATCCTCCAGAAACTGAAACTGGATTGAAACCGCATGCCCAACTCTTTCAACCTTAATTACATCAATTACCAAACAAATCCACGAGCAAATTCCATGAAAGAGGGTTATGCTTCATGTCAAGCTTCTTGACGGCCAACCGAAAAAGCTTCAAGTATTTCGTTCCAGTCATGTATGACAATTTGAGCACATCCTCTGGAATCTGGACTGAAACCGCATGCCCTAACTCTTTCAACGTGCTTTGAATGCCCATCACAGGCAAATTCTTCAGAAACCTGCTCACAATCTTTTCAATCAGTATCGTTGGGGGATATTTTGAGGGGTCCAACCTTAGCTCTTTGTGGACTCGAGGCGACGGTCAAGATTGAGCCAGTGACGACATGGAAGGACGACTATAGTGTGAAGAATGAGGCTTCTTGTGCAATGAATTAGGCACGAGAGATCCCTTTTTAGGTTTCTTGTTCTATTTGTTGGGGATTTCTTTTGCCTTTTCCTTCAATTTCATAAGAATGGAGTTTCTTACCTTGTGTTTACTTCACATAATGAATATGAATAAGAATTGGATCTGTGGTTCGTAGGTTAAACCCCACGAGTGCAATTATAAATAATGGGTAAAAAAGGTTTATATATATAGTTTAAAAACAAAAGCAAAGCAAATTTTCCACAAACATGGATGTTGAAGTTACCGTGAAGAAAATCTTATTCATGTAGCAGATAAGAGAAACCTGAAACCCTAAACCTCCATGAGAGGATAACATTTCTTTCACAACCATCTTAACTTCAACTTTTATAGATAAAATTGAGAAAGCCTCAACCCGAAACCTCCATGAGAGGATAACATTTTTTCACGACCATCTTAACTTTTATAGATAAAATTGAGAAAGACTCACCATGGTCCAATCCATTTATCAGATGTGTCAGTGGTTCCATGAAACTTACCACACCAGCAAGTGGTTTTCATTTGTGGGTGCAGGCGAAAAATAAGGTGGATTGGAAAGGAGAAAGTAAAATAACCAACAAATCAACAACCATATGGAATGAAAAATCACCATTAATCCAAACAATGAGTTGCCAATCTTCCATATCAAAGTTAAAGACAAGCTACATGGACAACATAAGAAAGAACACATGGTTGGTTGATGGTCACAAGCAGAAGCATAATAAGAACCAAATTTTAAAATGAAGTGATAAGGGTTGCCTCACCAAAGTAAAGGAGTATTAAAGAGAGGGCTGAGGGCACGTAGGAGGATCAAAGTGGCCCAGGAGAGGCGCATCCATCTTAGCGGTGCATTACTAGTTTCTCTCTTCTATTTGGTAGTATATTGGCCCTAGCTGTTAGGAGTACTCCCCCATCTATCCCAACGAGAAGAGCGGTGATGTTGTGCCCTAAAAAACTCCCTAGGGCACTATCATCCTAGACCACTCTCCTATGGGCATATTATCCAGCAGGCACTAGGTTTAGGCATCCACATTGTTTCAAAGGATGAGTATGGCATGCTCCCTCCTCTCTTGGTTGCAACTACACTACAGTTGGTTCAATCATTTTTATATCAAAATAATGTCCATTACCAAGGCATAAGGACTATTTCATTGTGAATCCATTCATAAAAAGTTTTTCACATATAGGCATCATCTCTCTTGATGTACTTGTTTTAAGTTTCATTTCATCGGATCTAGGGGGCTTTAGTACTCACTATTTTATATGGACATCTTCTAAATGTCGCATAATCTCTAGTCTTTTTTATATAGTTTGGTCCTTAGTGGATATCACAACAAAATTCATTTCATTAGCTTCTGTCTTTCACAAAAGGTTAGTAGTGCCAAGAAAAAATGCTTTCTTGGAATTTACTAAATCTTCCAACAAAAACACATGTACTCCACAATAATATGTCAAGAACATTATCTGTACACCTTATAAGATCTAGCATACTTCAATTTTACTGGTAATATATCCAATTTCCAATGGCATGGACTTTTTATATCCATTCACTACAGAAGTTTCATGTGAGTCCCTTGATGATGGGGGGAGTATCCACTTGAAACATTGGAACATTCTTAACTCCAACACAATTCATATCTAGATAGTTCAACACAATTATGCCTTACTTGAAAATCTACATGCTCAAATCATACTACTTTGTCATTGGACTTAATGAATGATCAATGTTTCCCTTTCCCAGTCTGTTATACTAAATGTATTTGATCATTCAACACAAATTTAAAGACGAGCATCAACAAAATTTATGCTTGAAACATGACAAAAATTAGACAGTGAAGATAGGAGCAATTAAGCTTCAAAATGTCATATGCACATCCTGGAATGCCCCATATACCATTATTTGCAAGACTCAAACCCAGTATTTCAGAGCATAGAAAGTAATATTGAAAAATATGCATAGAAATTAAATCTAACGTCATAGCAATGGCAAATCAAAAAATCCAAATTCCCAAAAGTCATAGGTCAGATATAATCCAAATTCCCAAAAGTTCATCTCAGCAATGTTATGTGGTCCACACCGTGTTTAGGGCATAGAAAATCTTGTATCACCATCAAACAACAAGTGTAAAAGATCAAGGAGCAAATATCATTGCTCGTAACTTCAATCCGTGCTTTTGATAGAGCATCGAACCCATCATGATATAGCTTCGCTAAGACATTGAATCAATTGGTTAAAGTTGTGTCACCATTATAATATATGAATTTCAAAACGAATGATACTATATATGATAAAAGGAAACAAAATAAAAGTTCCATAACATAGTCCATCTTAAAGGCAAAGATGATACCCAAAGGTACAGAGATTCAACATGTACTAAATAAAATTGTAACAAGAAGTATGCATAGAACATTGTTTTAAAAATCGGTCTGACCGGTTTCGGAACCAGACGATTCACCGGTTCGGTACCAAACCGGTTCAAACCGGCAGGCAAACCGGATCGGCCGGTTCGGTCACCAAACCGGTATGACCGGCCGAGTTCCGATCCTGACCAGTCGGTTACGACCCATCTCAGCAATTTGTCATTTTTTTTTTTTTTAAATTTAATTGTTTTAACTTTTAACTTTTGTTTTTTACCTAACCTAAAGGCTAATCCCTAACCCAACCCAACCCAACCCAACCCAACCCAACCCAACTACAAATAATAACAAGTTGAAGACACTCACTCACTTTTTGTTTGATGTTTGGAGTCTAGAGTGGAGCTGCTAACTTGCTACAGCGGCAGCCTGAGTGGACAGTGGAGTTCCGAGTGACTGAGTGTACAGTGGTAGTGTTGAGTGGACAATGAACAGCCTAAGAGGAGTCTGTATTATCATTTATGTATTGCACAGAGTACAATCACAGACTCCAAATTACAGTACACTTTGTTCCATTTTGATATATTGACTCTTATATGGTATATACATGCGCAGATTTTGGTTATTTTGTCTTCAATGCCTTGGAATCATGGATTGTAATTTTGAAAATGTTGTTTTTCTTTAAAATTTAAATATTTTATGTATTTTTTAGCAAACCGATTCATTAAATTCAAATCGGTCGATTTATGACCGATTCATTACCGATTCCGATTCCAAGTTGACCCTCGACCAATTCCGAGTCTAATTCCGATTTTTAAAACTATGGTATAGAAGCAAAACAGTTGGAAGTGCAGAGAAATATCTATACATAATAAATTAAACATATTAATATTCATAATGTAAACTAAAGTGTTATACATGAAAATAAAGAAAAAGGAGAAAATAAATTACAAAAATGTCTAAGACGCTTTTTCATGAAGATAAACTTTGTATAGAATAAAATAGCTACCAAAAAAGGAATCAATCTTCAAGAAGAGTTGAGTGCAGTCTATCCCAATGTTGAGCTTCATTTGTACTGACTCTATCAACATCCTTGTGAGGCTTTTTAAATTCCCTAATAGCAACCAGATCATGACAAGAAATGAAAACCATGGATGACACTGTAAACACTAGCATAGCCCGAAATCAAGCGACTCCCATTGGGTTGACTTAAAATGTTTTATATTCTATTTTTCAAGTTGTTTGCATGCACCTTGCTTACCAACTCCCATTGGGTTGACTTAAAATGTTTTATATTCTATTTTTCAAGTTGTTTGTATGCACCTTGCTTGCTTGTGTCAAAGTGTTTTCCAACTTTATAGTTCTAGTTGCTGTTGAATATTGTAACTTCAAAGGATATTCTAAATGTATTTTACTGATGTAACCCAATGGAGATGTTATTATTCCTCTCGGGGGGTGTTACTAGTGTATTTGGTCATCATAGAATCATGAGGTAAAGCCTCCATTGTAAGTCGGGGCAATAGTACCCTAATGAATATAATATAATATTGTATTGAGTCTTCCTAAGTGAAGTTGACCCACTTAGTTAAGTGGGGCCGACTTGTTAGGTTAAATGTCAAGTGACGAAAAGAGTATAATAGAAGATATGTGTTCCTCATTTTAACACACTCACTTGTGCACAACGCATATGAGAGAGAGAGAGACATATATGTTGGAGGGAAGCACACCTGTCTGGGGTCTTGTCTTTTACTTTTTATACATCTTATACAAAGGAAGT
Organism: Pseudotsuga menziesii; assembly: GCA_001517045.1. Taxonomy (NCBI): domain Eukaryota; kingdom Viridiplantae; phylum Streptophyta; class Pinopsida; order Pinales; family Pinaceae; genus Pseudotsuga; species Pseudotsuga menziesii. The sequence goes on along the minus strand of LPNX010504593.1, from coordinate 167,763 downwards.
TTTGTTGGGTTTTCTTCTCAATGAGGGTTTCCTAGGATAAATCTTTGTGTTCTTTTGTGTGGTTGTGCTTGTATATCTTTCAGTGATATTTTGCTTATAGTTATGCTATAATGATGCTAAATGTTATAAGATCTGATATAACCATTAAAAACTTGACATGGTATCAGAGCCACCCTGAAAGAATTCTTTGTATAGTCGAAACAGTGCTACAGCTACAACTATTGAAGATTAGGGTTTCATGCTTGAAAACCCTAAAAGACTAAAACTAGTCATTTTGGTGCATTCGCTATATCTCGAGATTGGAGAAGGATCAGGAGGCAAAAATTTTACAGGCCGAAGATAAATTCTAGATGTACCCTGTGTAAAAGTTTTAGCCTCATATTCGTTGTATTATAGGAGATATGATTCCTCCAAATCAGGGTTTCAGCCTCTCCCAAGATTCAACCTTAAACAAGTGACCTAGGGAGAATTGCTATATCTCGGGCTATGAAAGTCCAAATGAAATTTTGCAAGATGTTCCAGATAGGGAACGGCTGGTACTTTCTGTGGTAAATGTTTCAAACCCCAAAGGTAAAACAGTGACACTTGGCAGTCCATACAATTTCGCTACGCTAAACAATCCTGAAATAAGTCACCTTGGGAAAACTTGCAGAAGTCCCAATTGGTAAAACCAATTCTGCTCTAACCTGCGCTGTTGCAAAGAGGACAGACGAGGCTACCCCAATGAGAATTTTCAGACACAAAGGAGCAGTACTATCGAAGATACCGCAGAAACAATATTAGGAAATTCTACAGAAGAAATTGAAGAAAACTAGGGCATCAGATATTTTGCAGTTCTAATCACAGTTTTGGGAAAATGAGTAAGTTGCTCAGCTCGTCTTGAGGAGGTGCATATTTCTATCCAACCAGATCTGAAAGATACCTAAGTTGAAAAACTAGGGTTTCTCTATCAAACCCTAGGTCCACCAAAAGCAGCATTCCAGAAAAGATTTCAAGCAAGCATGAGATTGAAGCAATCTCATTGGTCAGAGAAGTAGTTACCGATCTAGAATGAGATGATGAAAAACAAACAAAGATAAGTATTTGAATTGTCTTTCTTGTATATTTTGTGTGTTATCTCCCAAAATAAATCTATTTTGATAGTATGAAGAATTCGAGTCATGTAATGAAATATTTGAGGATGACTAACAACTTGAAGGTCTCTGTTTTTGCTATGGTTGAAAAATTTGGAAGTTCTGCTTTCGGTGGCTTAGGAGAGGTTCTTAATAGATCATTATCCACCGAAAGGATTTGTTTCGACAGCTAACAGTTTAACGCAGGATAAAGGTAAACCACCGAAAGCGGGCCCGAGCGAGTAAATGGTAAAAACACTTTCGGTGGCTTAGGCAAGACTTCAGACATCTCATTAGCCACCGAAAAGTGTTGCTTTTGGAAGCTTTGTGGAAAGACCAAGAAGGGTGTTAACCACCAGAAGCGGACAAAAGCGACAGGGGTAAAGGCGCTTTCGGTGGCTTAGGTGAGATTTTAGACATCTCATTAGCCACCGAAACGTGAGGCTTTCGACAGCTTAGCGAACTGTTCAAAACAGGCTTTAACCACCAAAAGCAGGCAAAAAGGCATGGGGGAAAAGCACTTTCGGTGGCTTAAGTGAAAGCTCTGACGGTTCATTAGCCACCAAAAGGATGGGTTTTCGGCGGTTAAAAGGAATATTCGGCAAGGCCACTATCCGCTGAAAGCTAGGTTTCGCCGCGACGCTGGGAAACGGTTTCAGTGGCTTGGGCGAAGGGATTATCATTTCATTAGCCACCAAAAGCCATCTTTTCGGTAGCTTACAGACAAATTCCTGAAGACTGTTAACCACTGAAAAGGCAAAAGAGAAAAACAGTTAGAAATCGATCAAATCAAACCCTATCAGCAAGATAACGATCAGTAAAAGGCGTGATAAACCACAGAAAGACCGGGAGTCTACATAACTACGTGTGGAAATAAGTGAAGGAGGTCGTTATAAAACTGATAAAGGACTAATAGGATCTAAAACCTTCATTTTTCTTCCACCTGTCCAAAAGAAATACAGAAAAACTCACCGGGTATCCAGGTTTATTTGAAATATGATTGTTGGGCAAGGGTTATCGAGAAGATCAACTACAGCCATCACCTTATGACCTCAACATCCATCATGAAATCAAAAGCCCTCATAATCAGTGCCAAAACTCCAGTACATTTCACCTTCGAACTTAGCATTTCTCTCCACCAGAAATCCATCTCTGAGAAGCACCCTACTAACACAATGTCATACAGAACTTAAACTTATTTTTGCAAGTACCCAGGAGTGGCATTCAGCAAGATAAAGAAGGGGGGACCTACTCTCAGGCAAGAGCTGGGAGATATCAGCTATTTGGAGGCACATCTAGAGGTCTGTAAATTGTTCGAGGATGCTGGCTGCTATAGGTTTTGTGAGAAGATACGAGGTTCACATTAGCAAGTGGCTAAGGCATCTACTCTCTCATTTGATGGATCCAAGGCTATCATAGGCAAAGAGGAATTCCACATAGATGAAGCCCTAATTACTGAAGTAACTGAACTCCCTAGCACAGGAGAGAAGTGGTTTAAGACTACCATACCAAAAGATGTGGAGTTCAGATCTTATCTAAAGCCTGAACATAGAGGGGTTGTGTGGAAGAAGAGTGTACCATCCTCCTGGCTGGAAGAGAGGTGGCAGCAACTGCTGAAGGCCATTGTGGTCTACATAAGATGTGAAGGGAGATATAACAGAGCTATGATTTACCATTTTAAGTTGATGAACCACTTCACAGGTAAAATCCCACTAAATTTGCCCTTTTACTTACACAGGAGTTTGGGAAAAATGGCACACCAGGTTAGTTAGACAAGTAGTTAATTAGGGTTTTTAACCTAATTTTGCACAAAACAATTATTTTGTTTATTTTTGTTAAATCAGATCCAAGTTTTCAGGATCTGAGTATTTTGTAAAGGCTATAAAGCCTAAGACTTATTTTATGGTAAGGGTTCGACTTCGGGGACTTGTAGACCAATACTATTGTCAAGCTTCTCATATTGCTCATGACCTAATATAAGCTCTTTTGTTATCATTTGTTCAGCTTCCATTTCTATCTTTTCTATGCTTATGCTTGAATGTGTTATTCAAGTTATATTCAAGCTAATTAATGTCTGATAGCTGTCACCTTATTGGCATGTTGATGTGATTTGAATTATAAGTACTTTCCTTATCATGATTTAGCCATTTCTATGTATCTGTTTTATGTATGAATCTGCCAGCATGATGAGTTCTCCATCCCTGCACCATATTGTCAACCTCTGAACAGTGGTAACTAAAAGCCTTGTACCTGATTGAGTTTCATGCATGTCTTGAGAGTGGAAAGTCATATAGGTCACCTGACTTGATCCATTTTAGAAAACCCCAAAAACATTGTAAGTTACCAGGCATCCTCGAGCTACAACCTAAAGGAGTTTTCTAGAGTGATAACAAATTGGCGCCATTGCCAGGGAGAGAAGACTGAAGCTCAGCTTCCCTGGGAGACGACATAGATTATTGCTTTGATGATAGACAAAGCTTGGACATTATTCTAGTTGTAATCATCTATCTAGAGACTCCATTGAAATAAGGTGGCTTCAAGAAGAACAAGTACCAGAGCAAACCCTCAGGGGCCACCAGCAACACCGGTTTCAGATTCAGAAGAGATTCTGAGAAGAACTAGGGCTTCACTAAGGCAGACCAGTAGTGCTGCAAAGGAAGCTACATCAGGTATTTCAAGAAATATTTCTGCTATTATTTCTTTTGCTGAAACACTTAATTCTCAGGAATTTATAAATACATCAGAAAATTATAGGGTTTGGGCATCTTCAATCACTGATGCTTGTGAAGATCCAATCCCTGGTGACTCCACTGGGATAAGTTTACCACCACCACCTTCTCAGCTACTACCTACATTAGTATTGCCTTCCTCCACCCTTTCCATACCCATTTCCAATATGGTTGCCCCTCAATTGACCAAAATGGAAAGGATCCTAGTAGCTAGGTATGCCCCCCTAAATTTGCCTAACCCTCTCTCGGCCATGCCCACCGGAGACTACCTCAAGTACATGCCTAAGTTCACAGGAGAGGGAGATTTCACAACTGAAGAACATCTAGAGGCATTTTACAGTTATGCTGAGAACATTAATATAGAACGGGAAGATGTGTGGACTAGGGTTTTTGTACAAAGCCTAGATGGTCAGGCTAGGAAATGGTTGAAAGAACTACCTACTGGATCAGTAGCAGGCATTGAAGCCCTAGATGACATCTTTCTAAAACATTGGGGAGAGAGGAGAGACCACCTCTATTATATCACAGAGTTTAGCAACTTGAAAAGAGAAAATGGGGAGTCTGTCTCCAACTTCACCAAGAGGTTCAACAATATGTACAGCAAGATCTCCACTGAAATCAAGCCCACTGATACCTCAGGTAGGATAACTTATGCAAATGCCTTTGACTCTAATTTCTTCCTGCTTCTCAGAGAAAGGAGGTCTTCCTCCTTATCACTCACGCAAGATGTTGCCCTAGAGGTAGAATCAGACATTGTGGCATCTCAGAAGGTCAAAGGAAAGATAGACAGGAAGAAGAAGCCAGCAGACCCTATTGGGGCTTCTTCATCAAAAAACAAGATTGACAAATTGACCAAACTGTTAGATAACCTGATTGCTGAAATGTCTAAGCTGAAGGACCAAGGACAGATACCTGTGAGGGGTAAAGGGCCAAGTGATTTTGTTCCACGAAACCCTAATTTTGTCCCTTATAGAAGAGGAAACCCCCCAGTTCAGATCCTCAGAAGGGAAAGGAATCAAGGGGAAGATCAGAGAATTAGGGCTCCATTTCAGAATGTTGTACTAGAAGAAGAGCAAGAGTTCATTGAAGAGGAAGGAGAGGCTAAAGAACACAGCCACTGCATGGAAGATGAGGTTGACTATTCTTTTCTGACAGAGGCAGAATATGAGGAAGCCCTAATTGATGAGCAGATCAGTGAAGAAACAGTGTATCAGGCTGATGGTCAAGGGAGGTATAATCTAAGGTCCAGGCTGGTTGCTCCTCTAAAGAAGAATGATGTTACTGTCAAACAGCATGTTGCACCAGCTAAAAAGGCTACTGTTCTACCAAAGAAAATGGCTGTCATTTCCAAACCATTGCAAAAATAGCACCCTCATCAAGCCCTGAACATGTCCAACTCAAAGCTCCAATACATGAGGTAAGGTTTCCTGATAGACTGCATTATTCTTTCAACCTTGAGTCAGAGATTCAGAAATTGAAGATTCCTTTCCCATTAATTGAGCTAATGAAAAATGATGCATTCAAATCTTCCATTCTAAATTCTCTTCAGCCAAAGGTGCATATTGATACTGACTTTGTAAATCTGCAAGATGACAAACCTATTGTAACCCTAGGCCCCATGATCGAAGACCTAAAGGACTCATGCCCACCTTTCTATATATCCTTGAATATCCATGATAAAGTCCTTCATAACTGTCTGCTGGATTCAAGAGCTTCCCATAACCTAATGCCAAAGACTGTGATGGATGAGCTTGGTCTCAGCATTACAAAGCCCTACCATGATTTATTCTCCTTTGACTCCAGAAAGGTCAAGTGCTTGGGCCTCATCAAAGACCTTGTTGTGAACCTAACTCAGCTACCTTCAAAAAGCATCATGATGGACATTGTAGTGGTTGATATCCCTCCCAAATTTGGTCTCTTGCTGTCCCGATCATGGAGCAAAAGGATAGGTGGCACCCTTCACATGGAGCTTACATATGCCACAATCCCTATGTTTGGAGGGGAGACCAAGAGGATTTATAGAGAGAATCAACTTGCCTACATCATAAGCAATGAAAGAAATTCAGTAAACCACCCCATCTATGCAGTAGACACTGATTTTGGGTCATGCATTCTGCAAATAGATGATTCCCAACACACATCAGTCCAGCTTACTAAGCCCACCTATCAGCATCCCGAAGAAGTTACCACAGCAGTCTGGAACACGTATTTTGATGGAGCTAGCACTCAAAGCTCAACAGGTGCAGGTGTAGTATTGATCTCTCCATCCAAGGAAAATATTCATCTGTTTTATAAGCTTGATTTTAAAACCACTAACAATATAGCAGAATACAAAGCCTTACTGCTAGGAGTTAAAGCTGCCAAGGAGATGGGGATCATGTGCATGAGAATTTTTGGAGATGCAGACCTTATTATACAGCAGGTCAACAACACTTTTCAGGCAAAAAATGTCAGACTAAAGGCCTACAAGGACGAGGTATGGAAACTCAGAGACTCCTATATGTTTTTTGAACTGTCATATATACCTCGGGCTTTAAATCACCTGGTTGATTCCCTGGCTGTCTCTGCAAGTCTGTTTGTTCCTCCTTTACCTCCTCAGCTCAGCTATAATGTTCAGGTCAAGTACAGACCTTCCCTGCCAAATAATGTCAAATTTTGGAAGGTGTTTAAGAATGATGATGAGCTTAGCAAATTCCTTCAGCTAGTAGATGAATTCTCTGATATACATATAGATTAGGAAGACCTAAAGATGGAGGAATCCAAACAGATCAAGTTGAAAGATAAAGTGGCTGATCAGAACATTGTCCAATTACCCAGCAATTATATACCTCGAGGTCTAGTACCTCTGGAAGAACTTTTCGATCATAATGACATCCCTTTCAAGCCTACCAAAAAGGAGCAAAACCCTGATGTCCAAGTGCAAAACATAGGTAGCCAAAGCCATCCAAAACTGATAAATCTGTCCACCGAGTTGACTGCTGATCAAAGGTCTAAATTTTGCAGCCTGATAAAAGAACTTGCTGATATCTTTGCCTAGGAGTACAATGACCTGAAAACCTATGCCAACAATATCATCCAGCACAAGATTCCTTTGGAGAAGGACACCATCCCTTTCAAGCAGAAGCTGAGATCCATAAGTCTTCTCCTATTACCAGTAATTGAAAAAGAAATCCATAAGCTCCTCAAAGCCAAAATCATAATCCCCCTCAGGTATTCCAAGTGGATTGCAAACCTAGTAGTGGTAAGGAAGAAGAATGGGGCAATCAGGTTGTGTGTGAATTTTAGAAACCTAAACAAATGTTCCAAAAAAGACAACTATCCACTACCCAAGATGGAACACCTGTTGCAAAAAGTCTCAGGGGTTAGTGTCATGTCATTCCTGGATGGCTTCTCTGGATACAACCAAGTTGCTCTGCACCCTGATGACCAAGAGAAGACTGCCTTTACCACCCCTTGGGGCACTTTCATGTATGCTAAAATGCCATTTGGGCTAATGAATGTTGGGGATACTTTTCAGAGAGCCATGGACCTAGCTTTTGTAGGGTTGAAAGATAAATTTGTGCTTATATACTTGGATGACCTGTTTACTCTCACAACCATCATGATCATTTGCAGCATTTGAGGAGGGTATTTCTAAAGTGCAGGAGGTTTGGAATATCACTCAACCCTAAGAAGTCTCAGTTTGCACTCAGTGAGGGGAAACTCCTAGATCACATAGTCTCAGCTGCAGGTGTAAAGATTGATCCGGTAAAAGTGGAAGCAATCCAGAAGCTGTCCATACTGAGGTCAAAAAGGGATATTCAGTCCTTTTTGGGTAAGATAAACTTTGTCAGGATGTTTATCCCTAAATTTTCTGAGCTGGTAAAGCACATAACACCCTTGCTGAAAAAGGATGCAGAAATAAAATGGACTGACCAGGCAAGAAGGTCTTTCAAAAACATCAAGAAGGCTATCATGGAAGCCCCAACCCTTATTAGTCTGGACTATACCAAGAGTTTTTATATCTTCTCCTTTGCATCCTATGACACAGTGGCAGCTGTGCTGATACAAAAAGATGATGAGGGTCTTGATCATCCGATTGCATTCTTCAGCAAAACCTTGAGAGATGTTGAGCTGAAGTATGATCCAATTGAGAAACAGGCTTATGCTCTCATAAAGTCATTGAAGACCTTCAGAATTTATATTCTCCATGCAAAATTTCTTGCATATGTCCCTTCAGTTGCTGTGAAGGATTTTTTGACTCAGCTTGACATTGATGGGAAGAGAGCTAAGTGGATTGCCAAGCTCATTGAGTTTGATATAGAGGTGAAACCCACTAAGCTAGTAAAGGGAATAGGTTTGGCCAAACTCATAGCTAAAGAAAAGTGTAAACTAATGGGGATAAACTTCACTTGTGTCAATTCAACAAAATTGCAAACAGTAGTAGCATCAGAAGTAATTCAGGATCAAAATGACAATCAATCAGTGGTTGAAAAATTGTCTTCAAGTGAGTGGTCCTCAGGTATTATTTATTTTCAGCAGAAATTAGAAGTGCCTCCTGGTCTTACTCCTAATCAAGCTCGAGCTCTTAAACTAAAGTCTGTTAAATTCTGCATAATTGATAAATTGTTGTACTGGAGAGATCTATCTAGAATTTTGTTGAGATGTCTAGATAAAGAAGAAGCAGATCAGGTCATGCATCACTTTCATTCCAGCACATGTGCGGGCCATCACTATTGGAAGACCACAGCCCACAAATCCTAAGGGCAGGGTACTATTGGCTAGTCCTTTTTGCTGATGTATGTACTTTTGTAAAGGCCTGTGACCAGTGCCAAAGATTTATAAGGAAGCAGCAGCTCAAATCCTTGCCCCTTAGGCCTATTGTAGTGAATGGGCCTTTCCAACAATGGGGTCTGGATTTCATAGGAGAAATAAATCCATCTTCCAGCGGGAAGCATAAATGGATCCTAGTAGCCACAGACTACTTTACCAAATGGATAGAGGCAATACCCACCAAGAATGCCACTCATCAAGTCATCATGAAGTTTTTATATGAGAATATCTTTAGCAGGTTTGGCTGCCCAGCAAGGTTAGTGCCTGATAATGCATCAGCTTTCAAAGCCAGGGCATTGGTGAAAATGTGTGAGTCAATGGGCATTCAGCTGGTGCATTCTAAATCCTTTTATCCTTAAGGCAATGGCCTGGTTGAGTCATCCAACAAAAGCCTAGTCGGGATCATCAGAAAACTATTGGAGACAAATCAGAAAAGTTGGGATTCTAAGCTTAAGTTTGCTTTACGGGCTGATAGGGTAACAGACAAAAGATCTATAGGGACTTCTCCATTCAAGTTAGTTTATGGTACTGAGGCCATTTTTCCAATTCAACTCATTCTGCTAGTGGCAAAATTCTTTCATGAAGAGGAAGATGAACCAAATAATATGGTGAGGAGGATGATGGATTTGGTGGAGTTGCAGCAAGTCGAGGAACAAGTGATAGGAAAATCAGAAGCCCATCAACAGAAGATAAAGGTCATGTTTGACAAAAGAGCAAAAGTAGACAACTTTCAGGTTGGAGATTGGGTCCTCAAGTGGGATGCTGTCAGATAGGACAAGGGAAAACATGGAAAGTTTGACTCTTTGTGGATTGGCCCTTTTGTGATAGCTCAGGTACATAAGAATAACACCTTCAAATTGCAGAATCTGGAAGGGGAAGAGGTGTTTGATGGCCCAGTGAATGGGCATTTTCTGAAACTTTACTTTATTTGAGGCTCTGAAGCCTTATTATTGTAAATTAGTAGTTAGTAGGTTGTTTTTGCTTACAGAATAAACTCCATGCCCAATGGAATAGTAAATGATAGTGTTAAGTTTTTAGTTGTTTTCAAGGAAAGGCATTTTGGTCTAGGGTTCTTGGGACCTCACAGGGACGTTCCCATCCCCAAGTAGGAGCCAAATGTTATCTCCCAAAATAAATCTATTTTGATAGTATGAAGAATTCGAGTCATGTAATGAAAGATTTGAGGATGACTAACAAATTGAAGGTCTCTGTTTTTGCTATGGTTGAAAAATTTGGAAGTAATAGCTTTCAGTGGCTTAGGCGGGGTTCTTAATAGCTCATTAGCCATCGAAAGGCTTTGTTTTAGCAGCTAACAGTTTAACGCAGGATAAAGGTAAACCACCAAAAGCGGGCCCGAGCAAGTAAATGGTAAAAACACTTTTGGTGGCTTAGGCGAGACTTCAAACATCTCATTAGCCACCGAAAAATGTTGCTTTCGGCAGCTTTGTGGAAAGACCGAGAAGGGTGTTAACCACCGAAAGCGGACAAAAGCGACAGGGGTAAAGGTGCTTTCGATGGCTTAGGTGAGACTCTAGACATCTCATTAGCCATCGAAACATGAGGCTTTCGGTAGATTAGTGAACAGTTGAAAACAGGCTTTAACCACCGAAAGTAGGCAAAAAGGCATGGGGGAAAAAACGCTTTCGGTGGCTTAGGCGAAATCTCTGAGAGTTCATTAGCCACCGAAAGGACGGGTTTTCGATGGTTAAAAGGAATATTCAGCAAGGACACTATCTGTCGAAAGCCGGGTTTCGCCGCGACGCTGGGAAAACGGTTTCGGTGGCTTGGGCGAAGGGATTATCATTTCATTAGCCACCGAAAGCCATCTTTTTGGCGGCTTACAGACAAATTCCCGAAGACTGTTAACCACCGAAAAGAAAAAAGAGAAAATCGGTTAGAAATTGGTCAAATCAAACCTTGTCAGCAAGATAACGATCAGTAAAAGGCGTGATAAACCACAGAAAGGACGAGAGTCTTCATAACTACATGTGGAAATAAGTGAAGGAGGTCATTATAAAACTGATAAAGGACTGATAGGATCTGAAACCTTAATTTTTCTTCCACCTGTCCAAAAGAACAGCAGAAAAACTCACCGAGTATCCAGGTTGATTTGAAATATGATTATTAGGCAAGGGTTATCGAGAAGATCAACAACAGCCATCACCTTATGACCTCAGCATCCATCATGAAATCAAAATCCCTCATAACCAGTGCCAAAACTCCAGTACATTTCACCTTCAAACTTAGCATTTCTCTCCACTAGAAAGCCATCTCTGAGAAGCAGCCTCCTAACACACTGTCATACAGAACTTAAACTTATTTTTGCAGGTACCCAGGAGTGGCATTCAGCAAGATGAAGAAGGGAGGACCTGCTCTCAGGCAGGAGCTGGGAGATATCAGCTATTTGGAGGCACATCCAGAGGTCTGTAAATTGTTCCAGGATGTTGGCTGCTATAGGTTTTGTGAGAAGATACAAGGTTCACATTAGCAGGTGGCTGAGGCATTTGCTCTCTCATTTGATGGATCCAAGTCTATCATAGGCAAGGAGGAATTCCACATAGATGAAGCCCTAATTACTGAAGTAACTGAACTCCCTAGCATAAGAGAAAAGTGGTTTAAGACTACCATACCAAAAGATGTGGAGTTCAGATCTTATCTAAAGCCTGAACATAGAGGGGTTGTGTGGAAGAAGAGTGTACCATCCTCCTGGCTGGAAGAGAGGTGGCAACAACTACTGAAGGCCATTGTGGTCTACATAACATGTGAAGGGAGATATAACAGAGCTATGATTTACCATTTTAAGTTGATGAACCACTTCATAGGTAAAAGCCCACTAAATTTGCCCTTTTACTTACACAGGAGTTTGGGAAAAATGGCACACCAGGTGAAGGCTCAGCCAACCAAGACTGTTGGTAGGCTGTCTCACCATGGCCTTATCCAACTGTTGATCCAAGAGTTGCTGAAAATGAGGAATATGGCATGGCCTTATTTCTTGTTTTGGAATGGATTTGAAACAGTTCTTCAGCCAGAAGAGAAGGGGAAGTCTCTTGCTAAAAAGTCCAGCACACCAAGGAGTGGGAGAAGAAAAAGAAAGGCTATATCCCCAGCAGCAGCAGAACAAGCTCCTTCCTCTTCCAAAGCCAAGAAGGTCAAAAGAAACTTGGACTTCCGTGAAAAGGGCCAGGAAGTTGCAGCACACAGTGAGAGCATTTTAAACATGCCCTACTCAGATTCTGAAGAGGAACAAGAGGAAGTTGCAGACCTAGCTCTGCAGATTGTAGCAGTGAATGAAGAACTACCATCCCCTACACCAAAAGAGAAAAAGGAACTAGCAGAGAAGGCCTCCTCCAACAATCCCAAGACTCAAAGAATAAATCAATTGCTGAGGCAAGTGTATGAGATGGAGATTTTGGAAAGAGAAATAAAGAAAAATAATGCTGCATTGATCAGTAGGAACAAGCTGCTACATAAATCTTACCTAAAGCAGAGAGAAGGGTATATTTTCTTAAAGAGACTGAATACAAGATACCTAAAAGACGATACTAGATTGTAAAGGATGATTAGGCTTCAGAGACTGCAGCTGAAGGAGGCCAAGGAAAACCCTAGCGGCCACCCCACATTGGAAACCCTAGCTGAAGCTGCAGTTAGCCTTCAGCCTCCAAAAACAAGCCAAGCTGTTGTTAACCCTCCTAGCACAGAGCCTGCTGAAGAAGAAAGTTGAGCAGACAGACTTAAAAGAACATTTTTGAAAGAAACCTAAGAATTTTTGGAAAACAAGGCTTTCGGTGGCTTAGGCGGACACTGGGGCAGTTCATTAGCCACCGAAAGCGCCGCTTTCGGCAACTAACGGTTCTGATGTTTTGGCCTCTTAACCACCGAAAGGAGACAGAGGCATAAAATTAAATTTTGACACGCAGGACCAGTTTTGGGCAAATATGGATGACTCAGGGATAAAGTCTGAAGATGAAGGATGCTGAAGAAAAAATCATGGAAGGTGTGCTTCAGTTTTACTATGACATAAAGGGAGAAAAGGCCACCAACACTTAATTGTCAAAGTGATACAGTGACTTAACCAGCAGAGAGCCAGTGGCAGTGATTTCCAACAGTTACCTTAGTTATCTGAAGGTTCATACAGTGAACTAATTCTACAGTTAGTTAGACAAGTAGTTAATTAGGGTTTTTTAACCTAATTTTGCAAAAGACAATTATTTTTTTATTTTTGTTAAATTAGATCCAAGTTTTCAGGATATGAGTATTTTGTAAAGGCTATAAAGCCTAAGACTTATTTTATTGAAAGGGTTCGGCTTCGGGGACTTGTTGACCAATACTATTGTCAAGCTTCTCATATTGCTCATGAGCTAATATAAGCTATTTTGTTATCATTTCTTCAGCTTCCATTTCTATCTTTTCTATGCTTATGCTTGAATGTGTTATTCAAGTTATATTCAAGTTAATTAATGTCTGATAGCTGTCACCCTATTGGCATGTTGATGTGATTTGAATTATAAGCACTTTCCTTATCATGATTTAGACATTTATATGTATCTGTTTTATGTATGAATCTACCAGCATGATGAGTTCTCCATCCCTGCACCATAATGTCAACCTCTGAACAGTCATAACTAAAAGCCTTGTACCTTATTGAGTTTCATGCATGTCTTGAGAGTGGAAGGTCATATAGGTCACCTGACTTGATCCATTTTAGAAAACCCCAAAAACATTGTATGTTACCAGGCATCCTCGAGCTACAACCTAGAGGAGTTTCCTTGAGTGATAACACTGTGTATTATGCATGATAGAATGTTTGCATTAAATGACAATATACTACTAATATGCATGTTATGGGTAAGTAGCCCATGGTGCTATACAACACTCCAATGCTACTTATCTATAATGAAACCTCTTTGTTGACATATTGGATTAAGTGCACAATCTCAATGATGTCATGGTAGACATGGAAGGCATCTAGAAAGTTTCTGTGAGATATGGATGAATGTTGTATTGGCTAAACAGTTGCATGATGCATAAGAATTTGTCGTTATGCATATGTCCTATGAAATGGTTCTAACCATGCAACTGGTGCATTTGACTTGTAGGAAAGGTCATATACAACCACCTAAAATAAAAGGAGGATGAGACTTGTTCCGAAGAACAAGTGATGAAAATTCAATATTCACTCCAATAAACATGAACTTGAAGCTCCCAGGGTCAGAGACACTGTGACAGAAGAATGAGCTTCAGAGATCGGTAGATCCACCTCGAGAGATGAAGACCATATTGGACATGAGATATAATTCAAGTGAAGAAAAGTATGATGGGACTTCCAAACCCAAGTAAGAGGCCTTAGACAAACTCTAGTTGTGTGACACAGTTGGGTGACATCATTGATGCAAACCCTTTCAGCTATGGAAGAAGCTATGATCAAAGAGTAACAGTTGATCATGGGGAATGATGTCTAGGATATGATTCCGAGACTTGAAGGGAAGTTCGTAGTGTCTTCCATATGGATCTACAAGAACAAGTATATAGAGCAAGGTTCGTGGTTTGTCTCAAAAAGAATAGACTATGGCATGACATACTCTATTTAACATACACACTTCTCCAGTAGAAGTATATATCGAGCAAAGAACCACCTATACTAAATAGGCTTTGTACAAGCTCAGAAGGCACCCATAGAAAAGCACATCCAGGAGCTTGAAAGATCACCTAGAGTGATGAATATCTTAACCTTTGCTGCAAGGTTGAAGATGGAAACCTATAGAAGATAACAAGTTCACAGATGGGTGCAAAAGGAACTTTTCGACAAAGTTCAAGATAAAGGGATCTTGGTATCTAGTAACCTAAGATGGATACATAGTAGCATAGGATGCTACCTGTCACTCCAATAGAGAATACGGAGAGAGGATGTTGGTACCATATTTGTCCCACTAAATTTGTGGATTTTGGTCAATTCTCCTTATGTTAAATCCTTAACTTAGTGAAGTCTTATGGTTATCCTCGATCCTTTGATTTTTTTTTTAATTATGTCTAAAACACCAAGTTCCCTAGCCATTTAAAATCAAGCCGAATTAAAGAAATTATTAATAAAATAAATATAAACTTTTATAATTAAAAAAAACTATTTTACATAGTTTTATAAATAATATTTTATATTTGTTTTGTTAACAAATAAAAATAAAAATATAAAGTGTTTTATATTTATTGAAAAACTTGATTTTCCTTTTTACTTTGTTTTTATCCCATTTAAAATCCGAAGCTCCATATCCCATTTAACTTTGTTTTTATCCTATTTAAAATCCACGTGAAGCCAAAATGGAGCTTATCAAAAGTTAAATCATGTAAAAGTCTTGGGTGCCTGAGCCATGTTTATTTCATGTTCTGCCACAACAATTCCTATATCAAGGAACCCAAACAGTTAAACGCAACAATTATTGCCAAGCTACCAGCATTAATAAAAGACGGTTGAACATTAATATTTGGAAATGAATAATGATCTGCGAGCTTGATCGACGACGGAAATTTTTCATATCATGAGATCATCATAGAAGCAGAGATTCATAATATAAATTTTCCACATCACGACCGCCAAGCAATCAAATAACACACCAAATCCTCAGTCAACTCAAGTAACGAAGAAAAGGGAGAAACATCTCACATTTGGTTGATGAAAACGAAGAAGCTGGAGTGTTGCTTGCAAGAAATCATTAAGCAAATCATTGTAAAGGATTGTCGAGTTTGTTAAAGTCATTCCAACATATCACGGAGTTTGTGGGGGCATCATTGCAAATATGAAGGGATCGTGCCAATAGGTGAAGTTATTATGCAATCATTCCATGGTGATTGTGCATCAACATCAATCTTGGATGTTGAAGCCAACATCACATTGTCACCGTTCAAAATTTGTGGGCTCAATTACGTGTCAATGCAAAAAGTGAAGATTACTGTAGATTGCCACAGATCTGCATTTTCACTCGTCAATCTGCAAAAAAAGGTAAGTATCATTTCACTTAATCAGAAAGCCAATCAACACAGAATCATCACAAATTTATTAAGATCATGTCGTTAATCATCGGATTGTAAAATCAGCATGTGATTAAAATTGCATGGAGTTCGTTGAGCCCCAGTAAATGACTTCTGCATGACTCTTCTTTGATTTCCAAAATAGTAAACCGCAAAGATTGAGGCACTTCTGAAGAAAGGATTCACCGCATTCTCTCTGCACAAGTCGTCGAAGCAAGAATTGAAATTTGTTTAAATTGCTTGTAATCATTTTGCAGGTATTTTCGAAGATATTTCGAATACAAGCATAAAGTTTGGAACAATGTCACACTAGATTGTCAGATCAATTAAAAAAAATCGATTACTAAAATAAGATCGTTGCTACCTGATCCTATGCGAAAACATGGTAGAGAAGGAAAGTGCCAGCAAAGAGAAGTATCTTTGTTTGTATTTCTTTTTCTATTTAAGTAGAAACTCAACTGCTAGACAGGGGGGAGGTTCCAGCCTGGGAGGCTGTGTCATTGTAAAGGGTATAATTATCAATCTGAGTTTCTTTCAGCTTGTGGGTATATTTTAGGACTGTATTGAGGATGAGAGATCCTTAATGAGTCAGTATATGATTTCTTTTCATACAAGCATTGTTTATGCCTGTAATAAATCTTATGATGGACAGTGTCTATGCCCTACTTTCTTATTGCAGATTTCAATGTTTGTTATTCTTTTTACAGAATGTCTTTTTGTCTGAAGAATATTACTAGTTATGTGATTTATAGTTTGTGATTTCATAACTCATTGTTCGTTGGTTCATACATTGTTGTTGTTTGTAGACACATGTTTTTATATCATATTGGTTTACCATTTTCTTTCATATGCTTATAGGTCTGTGTTTTAGGCTTATCATTCATCCACCCCTTCAATTTCCTCTTTTACTATTAAAAATCCAGATTCATTCAATTCGAGGTGCCTAAACTTTGTGCTAAGCAGTCAGTACAAACTTTAGGACTAACATCTTTTGGCAACCATACTGGGGACGAAGGAGCGAAGATATCTTCCCCAGAAAGAACAACAATGAAGAGATCTATTGCTTGAAGGTGAACAAGTAATAAGCATATGAATATTGGCTGCAAATTATTCATGTGTCGACTCCAACTTCTACAGATCTAGATTTCAAAGATTCACTGATGATTTCATTGGACTAATGAGGACTTCAAATGTTGCTTCTATTGTTTTAAGGTATGCATATCTAGATTTTACAAAACTTCATGGTTTTCCGAATCTTCTTCCTACAGATGAATATTTGTTGAGAAATGGTCTTGAATTCAATGGAGAAGATCTGAGCTTACTGTTAAACATATATCTAATTTCCGAGAATTTACGGAACTCTTAGAGTTAAGCATGAAGATGTTCTAACTAGACTATTCTATGATTCATTACAAGGAAAGTGTTAAATTTGGGTTGAAGATTTGCCGGTTAGGTCAATTAGATCAATAACAGATTTTTGGATTGTCTTTTTGAAGACATGGATGGAGAAAACAGAGTTTAGGGTAGACTCTCTTTCCATTCAAAATTTTAGAGAATGGAATAATATGTGCAACGATGAGGAAATAGATGAGAATTTTTCTTCCCTTTTGTCTTCTTATTTAAAGACAAGCTCATGTAACTCAGAATCTAAAGTCATATTTTTAGAAGAATTCGCCAAGTATATTGAGAGAGAGATTGAAGCTTTAGAGGTCAAAATACAGAGCCTGTCTTTTCAAAACCCATTTCAGCTGTCTTTTGATATCAAGATTAAAAAGTGTTCTGAGAATAAAGACAAGTTTGATGATTCAAAACTGAAACAGTGGTATGGCAAAAATTGCATGCATGGATTGTTTAATCATAATAATCAGATGCTAGAATATCTTGAGGGTTATTATGTTTTTTACGACCCAGTAACCGACTATATGGAGGAGGAATTCATCGATTCAAGGTTTTAGTACTCATTTTATGATAAATCATAAAATCAAACTTGCAGACAGGTGTTGATTTTTGTTCTAGTTTGCAATCTTGCTAATACACAAATAAAGAGTTTCATAAGTTATTCAGATACTTGTATGGCTTCACTGGAAGCATGATTTCACTTGATCAAGTAGCAGCACAGTTGGTTAGTGTAGATAGTGTACATAAATAAGCTCATTTCAAGAGCATTTGTTTCCTTTTAGCCTTTAGCAGTAGAGAAGCTATTTGGTTTTTTCCAGTATGAATTTGGTTTTCAACAAAGACAGTTGGATTTTCAGTGGCAATGGTGCACAGTTTTTCAGCAGATTTGTTTTTAGCTTGTTATCATTTGCAATAGTTCAAATAGTTGAATAAGACTCCAACCCACTAGTTACAAGGCACTGGCATTTCTTATTATCATTTGCAAAGCAGTGAATGGCAGGCAGGACAAGGTGCAAGTGTCAGAGATTTGTTTTTAGCTTGTTATCATATGTAGTAGTTCAGATAGTTGAATAAAACTCCAGCCCACTGGATACAAGGCATTGGCATTTCTTATTCTCATTTGCAAAGCAGTGAATGGCAGGCAGGACAGGGTGTAGGTGTCAGAGATGGTTTCATAGAAGGCACAAGGTCTGCATGTTCTTGGCAACTCACAAGGAGCATACCATCAACCAGATGTTGGTAACATATTTGTCCCACAAAATTTGTGGATTTTGGTCAATTCTCCTTATGTTAAATCCTTAACTTAGTGAAGTCTTATGGTTATCCTCGATCCTTTGATTTTTTATTTATTTTTAATTATGTCTAAAACACCGAGTTCCCTAGCCATTAAAAATCAAGCCGAATTAAAGAAATTATTAATAAAATAAATATAAACTTTTATTATTTAAAAAAAACTATTTTACATGGTTAAATAAAAAAAACTATTTTACATGGTTTTATAAATAAAATTTTATATTTGTTTTATTAAAAAATAAAAAATAAATATAAAGTGTTTTATATTTATTGAATAGCTTGATTTTCCTTTTTACTTTGTTTTTATCCCATTTAAAATCCACGTAAAACTCCATATCCCATTTAAATTTGTTTTTATCCTATTTAAAATCCACGTGAAGCCAAAATGGAGCTTATCAAAAGTTAAATCGTGTAAAAGTCTTGGGTGCCTGAGCCATGTTTATTTCATGTTCTGCCACCGCCATTCCTATATCAAGGAACCCAAACAGTTAAACGCAACAATTATCGCCAAGCTACCAGCATTAATAAAAGATGGCTGAACATTAATATTTGGCAATGAATAATGATCTGAGAGCTTGATTGACTCCAGAAATTTGTCATATCACGAGATCATAATAGAAGCAGAGATTCATATTATAAATTTGCCACATCAAGGCCGCCAAGCAATCAAATAACACCAAATCCTCAGTCAACTCAAGAAACGAAGCAAAGCGAGAAACATCTCCTATTCGGTTGATGAAAACGAAGAAGCTAGAGTGTTTCTTGCAAGAAATCACTAAGCAAATCATTGTCAAGGATTGTTGAGTTTGTTTAAGTCATTCCAACATATCACGGAGTTTGTGGGGGCATCTTTGCAATATGAAGGGATCGTGCCAATAGTGAGGCGGTGAAGTTATTATGCAATCGTTCCATGGTGACTGCGCATCAACATCAATCTTGGACGTTGAAGCCAGCATCACATTGTCACCGTTTAAAATTTGTGGGCTTAATTACGTGTCAATGCAAAAAGCGAAGATTACTGTAGATGGCCACAGATCTGCATTTTCACTCTTCAATCTGCAGAAAAAGGGAAGTATCATTTCACTTAATCGACAAGCAGAATCATCACAAATTTGTTAAGATCACGTCGTTAATCATCGGATTTTAAAGTCAACATGTGATTAAAATTGCATGGAGTTCGTTGAGCCCCAGTAAATGAATTTGCATGACTCTTCTTCGATTTCCAAAATAGTAAACCGCAAAGATCGAGGCGCTTCTGAAGAAAGGATTCACCGCGTTCTCTCTACATAAGTCGTCGAAGCAAGAATTGAAATTTGTTTAAATTGCTTGTAATCTTTTTGCAGGTATTTTCGGAGATATTTCGAATACAAGCAGAAAGTTTGGAACAGTGTCACACTGGATTGTCAAATCGATAAAAAAATTTCAATTACTAGAATAAGATCGTTGCTACCAGATCTTATGCGAAAACATGGTAGAGAAGGAAAGTGCCAGCAAAGAGAACTATCTCTGTTTGTATTTCTTTTTCTATTTAAGTAGTAACTCGACTGCTGGACAGGGCGGAGGTTCCAGCCTGGGAGGCTGTGTGTGTCATTGTAACGGGTGTAATTATCAGTCTTAGTTTCTTTCAGCCTGTGAGTATATTTTAGGACTGGATTGAGGATGAGAGATCCTTGATGAGCCAGTTTATGATTTCTTTTCATACAAACATTGTTTATGCCTGTAATAAATCTTATGATGGGCAATGTCTCTGTCCTAGTTTCTTATTGCAGATGTTAATGTTTGTTATTCATTTTATAGAATGTCTTTTTGTCTGAAGAATATTACTAGTTATGTGATCAACAGTTTGTGATTTCATAACTCACTGTTCACTGGTTCATACATTGCTAATGTGTGTAGACACATGTTTTTATATCATCCTGGTTTACCATTTTCTTTGATATGCTTATAGGTATGTGTTTTAGGCTTATCATTCATCCACCCCTTCAATTTCTTCTTCTACTATTAAAAATCCAAATTCATTCAATTCGAGGTGCCTAAACTTTGTGCTAAGCAGTCGGTACAAACTTTAGGACTAACAGAGGATAATGCTCTGCTTTAGGGGGAGTGACTGCAGAAGTTCCCCGAGTTCTACATGATACAACAGGACGGACAGATCCCTGTTGGACTAAGACTTTACCAAGAGTAAAGTGTGTTCTAACCTTCAAGGTTGAATGCGAAAGACTGGGATATGTCAATGACCTGACATAATGAACTCTTGGTAGAAGCAATGATGGAAGAATACCAAAATGATGTTTGGGATATAGTACCCAAACCAGAAAGCAAGAGCGTAGTATCTTCCAAGTGGATCTACAAGATAAAACATGTTGTTGATGGAAGACAATATTTGTGGCTAAAGGATTCTCTCAGAAAGGGAGTTAATTATGACGAGACATTTGCTCCAGGAGAAAAGTACACTTCCATCAGAACTATCATGGCACTTGCTTTCATGATGAAGTGGGATATACACTAGATGTATGTAAAAACAAGCCTTCCTTAATGGTATGATTAAGGAAGAGATTTACATCGAATAGCCACAAGGATTTGAATTCGAAAACAGAGTGACTCATGTATGTAAGTTGAAAAAGACTTTGTATGGACTAAAGCAAGCTCCCGGAGCTTGGTATGGAAGAATAAATAGCTTCTTGGCAAGCATGGACTTTACCAAGAGTAGAGTTGATCCTAACCTTTACCTTAAGGTTATGGATGATGAACCTAGCATACTATTGTTGTATGTGGATGATCTATTTCTGATTGGAAATGAAAAACGGATCACAGATTGCAAGAAGAAGCCAAATGAAGAATTTGAGATGAAATATCTTAGATTGATGCATTATTTTCTAGGGTTGGAAGTGTGGCAAAGCTCAGAAGGAATCTTTCTGAACTAGGGAAAGTATGCTATGGAAATCTTAAGAAGATTTGATATGTTGGATTGTAAATCCATGGCCACACCCATGGATACCAACATGAAGTTGTTGTCTGATAAGACATCAGAGTTAGTGGATATGACACAGTACATACAGATTATTGAGTCGTTGATGTATCTGACGAATACAAGGACAAATATATGCTTTGTTGTGAACACCTTGAGTCAATATCTATTTAAACCTAGATGTGTTTACATGATAGCTACAAACCATGTGATAAGGTACCTTAAAGGTAGGACGAACTTGGGACTTTACTATGGTAGAGATCATGACTACAGATTATATGGATATATGGATTCAACTTGGGTAGGAAGTGTCGCAGACAGGAAGAACACCTCAGATGGATGTTATGGTCTGGGATCCGCCATGATCTCATGGTTTAGTCCAGTGTTTCTCTTAGTATAGCTGAAGCAGAATACATTGCAGCTTGCTCCGCTGGTTGGGAAGCCATATGGCTTCAAAAAACTGATGTTAGGGCTATTTGACATGAAGTTGGATACCACAGTGTTTCTTTGTGACAACCAAAGTTGCATAAATATGACAGAGAATCCTATGGAATATGGTACTAAAGGGAGATATAAAACTCAAGTATGTGAGTACTGATGAACAAGTTGCTGATGTGGTGGCCAAGCTTCCATGACAAGCTTGTTGTAGTTCGAAAAGACTTTCCTCGCAAGGAGGAACAATGATGATGATACTACATACTTTCCTCACAAGGAGGAGCATTGATGTTGATATAGATATCTTCTCAGAAAGAAGAAACAGGTTGAAGATATGGACCCTTCTCGCAAAGGAGAAATTAGTCAAAGATATAGACTCTCTTCGAAAAAGGAAGAACAAGTCAAAGATATGGACTCTCTTCGAAAAAAAAGGAAGAACAAGTCGAAGATATGGACCTTCTTCGAAAAGGAGGAACAAGTCGAAGATATGGACCAATGTTTTAAAACTCAGACTTGGACTTGGAATCGGTCGAGGGTCAACTCGGACTCGGACTCGGCAATAACTCGGCCGGTTTACTAAAAAACATATAAAATATTTAAATTTTAAAGAAAAAATATATTTTAAATATTGTAATCCATCATTCCAAAGCATTAGAGACAAAACATCCAAAGTATGATCATATATATACCATATAAGGGTGAACATATCAAAATTGCACGAAGGGTACTATGCCAATGTGCAAGGTTGCAAGCAAATACATAATACATATATGAAAGTCTAAACAAAATGAAAATACATAATCAAAGATGCCTAAATTACTGTAAATCACTTAAAATTTATATAAAAATTGTAAATTACAGTATTGTATAATGTATTTGTAAGTTTGCAACTTAATTGTAAATTACTAAATTGTAATTTATAAAAATTAAAACTCCACGCAGGCATTGAGCACTGAGCACTGAGCTCCACGCAGGCACTGTGCATGCACCCTCCACCGACTTTCGAGCACCCATGGGCCAGTGGCCACACTCACAGATGCCACACCAGTGTTTTAAAACGTGGGTAAACTGAATGTCTAAAGTTTGAACACTGAAACACTTCAACCATGATGGCAATCAGGCCAAAAATGAAGCCGCGGGCAGGTAAGTCGGCACTTTTAAGTGTTAGGGTAGTTAGGGATTAGGTTAGATTTAGGTTAGATAATTAATAAATTTTAATTAAAAAAAAAATCTAGCTCAGGTCCAACTCGGCGAGTTGGCTGGTTCGGTACCGAACCGACCATCGGACCTGAGTTAAAGGCCAGTTCGGCTCAGCTTGGGGTCAACTCGGCTGACTTGGCCGAGTCCGAGTCGGCTCAGGCTGAGTTTTAAAACACTGATATGGACTATCCTCGAAAAGGAAGAACAGGTCGAAGATCTGAACCCTCCTCAGACAAAGGGGGAGCAAGTTGATAATATGAATCCTCCCAGAGAATGGGGAGCGATGATGAGACTGACATCGATGATGGGATGACAATGATGCTCCAACATGGAAGAGGCCAAGTGCGCCTGAAGATGTTGACAAGGTCTAACATTCACTTGTGGACGATAGTATCCTCTCTTAACAATTGCAGGTATAACACTCTGTTCATGAGAGTGGTCCTTACTAGGTAAGGATGGCCCTGCAGATATTACTCTCACATGGAGAGTACCCACATTCACTTGTGGAAGATAGTATCCTCTCTTGAGGATGGTAGGTATAACACTTTGTTCATGAGAGTGCTCCTTACCAAGTAAGGATGGCCCTGTAGATACTTACTCTCATTGAGAGTACCCACATTCAGTTGTGGATACAGTAGAATAACACTCGCTCAGGAGTGGTCCTAACCTCAGTGGTATGGATGCTCTACGATGAGTCCTCATGGACGACGGGACTGACATTTTGTATGCAATCAAGATCTGATTTGCAGACGATACTCTTGTATGGAGAGTATGCCTACATTCATATGTAGATTCCATATGGATGCTCTATGATGAGTCCTCACTTGGGAGTGGTCCTAACCTATGGTATGGATGCTCTATGATGAGTTCTCATGGACGTCACAGTATAACACTCACTTGCGAGTGGTCCTAACCTATGTGGTATGGATGTTCTACGATGGGTCGACATTGTGTATGCGATCGAGATCTGCTTTGCAGACAATACTCTTGCTTGGAAGAGTATGCCTACACGTAAGTGTAGATACTGTAGTATAACACTCACTTGGGAGTGGTCCTAACCTATGTGGTATGGATGGTCTACGATGAGTCCTCATGGACAATGGGGTCGACACTGGGTGCGGTCAAGATCTACATTGAGTTGTAGATGATTCAGCTGATCGATTTCATGGATCATGTTGATGGAGGATTGCATTGTCCTTGGATTTATGTCCTAAAGTGATCAGGATTGATCATCCCGCAAATAGATCATGTGTACTACAGGTACCGTGGCGATGAAGGATCAAGTAGATCGAAGTATAGCAGTGAAGAGTCAAGTAGATCGAAGTGCGGCTTCAAAGGATCAAGAAGGATCGAAGTGTTGTTGCAAAGGATCAAAAGGATCGAAGTGCTGCTACAAAAGGATCAAAATGATCGAAGTGATGCTACAAGGGATCGAGAAGATCAAAAGGCTATTGCAAAATATCAAAGTGTTGCTGCAAAGGATCAAGAAAGATCAAAGTGCTGCTGCAAAAGGATCGAGAAGATCAAAGTATTGCTGCAAAGGATCAAGAAAGATCGAAGTGTTGCTGCAAAGGATCGAGAAGATCAAAGTGCTGCTGCAAAGGATCAAGAAGATTGAAGTGCTGCTGCAAAGGATCAGAAGATCGAAGTGTTGCTGGAAAGGATCAAAAGATCAAAGCACTGCTACAAAGGATCAGATGATCGAAGTGTACTACTGCAAAGGATCAGAAGATCGAAGCGTTGCTACGAAGGATCAAAAGATCGAAGCGTTGATGCAAAACGATCAAGTGATCATGTGATGTAGAAGATGAAGAGTAATTGTTCCAGTAACTGATTGTGAAAACTTCATGTGACGTATAGATGTATAGCGTCAATGATGTTGCAAATATTGTCTCTCTATTCTCCTATAGTCTATGATGATGTTTTCGGTAGAATAACCTTCTTGTTAAGGGGGAGTGTTGAATATTGTAACTTTAAAGGATATTCTAAATGTATTTTACTGATGTAACCCAAGGGAGATGTTATTATTCCTCCGGCGAGGTGTTACTATTGTATTTGGTCATCATAGAGTCATGAGGTAAAGCCTCCATTGTAATTTGGGGCAATAGTACCCTAATGAATATAATATAATATTGTATTGAGTCTTCCTAAGTGAAGTCGACCCACTTAGTTAAGTGGGGCCAACTTGTTAGGTTAAATGTCAAGTGATGAAAATAGTATAAATAGAGGAGATGTGTTCCTCATTTGAACACACTCACTTGTGCAAAACGCATAGGGGAGAGAGAGAGACATATCTGCTGGAGGGAAGTGCACATGTCTGGGGTCTTGTCTTTTACTTTTTATACATCTTATACAGAGGAAGTTTTGTTGGGTTTTCTTCCCCATGAGGGTTTCCCAAGATAAATCTTTGTGTTCTTTTGTGTGGTTGTGCTTGTCTATGTTTCAGTGATTTTTTGCTTATGGTTATGATGTAATGATGCTAAATGTTATAAGATCTGATATAACCATTAAAAACTTAACAGTTGGTACATGCACTCCTTTGGTAATTGAATCTAGAGAATAATTTTGTGCTTTTGATACTCTCCCTAGGTCATAAGTCCATAAATTAATATAGAAGCACAATCTAATTTTTGGACAATAGATTTTTGTATCATGTGTCTCCACATCATTATAGCCTTTTCTGAATCATTTGCTTCACAACACATATTTATTGCCATAACATAATTACAGATCATCTGCTTCACAATACATATTTATTGCCATAACATAATTAGCATAGAGAGGACAACACTCGTTCTTAGTCATTTCTCAAGAAATTCTTGAGGCCTCCTCCAGCTTGCGGGCAGTCATGAGAGCGTTATTGTATAGTATTGTAAGTATTAGAATCAGAAAAGGCAAAAACTAAAAACTATCTCATCCAACAGACGGTAGGAAAGATCTACATGGCTTGGGTTCGCTCTACAAGACACACCAATCATTGTATTATAAGTAGGCATATCAAGGACAGTACCACTTTGCATCCTCAAGTCCCAAAGCTTATAAGCATCCTTTGCGTTATTGTGTTGATAAAGGATTTTAAGTGTTTTCCAAATAAAACTTAGATATGGTAAACGATTATTAATCTTCATCACGGCCAGAACACACAATGGCTCTTCCATTCCAAAGCCATTGATGAGAGTGCTCAAGATGGCATTATAAGCAGCTATATTGCTCGCCAGCCATCCGAAGCAGAATATAGTTTCTGTAAATTTTCCTTTAATATTCAACTAGAGCTAAATAGTGCATGCAAAATTATCAACTAATAACCACACATGAATATCTTTTACAGTATGCAGCGGAATATAAAACTGAGAAATAAATCACAACATCACATCACAATATTGACACTATTATTTTGGGTATGGAAACACTCAAAAAAAACCCAAGATGGGAAAACCGGTGCAGTAGTCAGATATAGATTTTATTATGAGAAAATATGGAACTTTTACAATCACTACAAATTCACCCAAACCTGGCGAATGCAGTACCCGACAGAATCACTGGGAAAATCCCACCTAAACCTAAACACCCTCCTGTGTGAGTGTACAACCCAGCTATACGAAGCTCGATGATCCTGCTGCTCGCTCCTCCGTCTTCTCAGCTAAATCCTCTGTCTGACTTTCTCTCCCTATCTGTATCCTCTCTCTATCGGAATACAAGTGTGTGTGTTCTCTCCACCAATTGATCTCTCTTTTATAACTTTAGGTAAAGCGAAAACCCTAATATCACTTTCACTTTAACTAGTGGTAAAGCAAAAACCCTAATTTCATTTTCACTTTAACTAGTGGTTCACTCAAGTTAATTTAGATCACTTTAATTTATTTTCCAAAGTAAACTTAGGAAAAGTAAGTTAAATACAATTGGTTTCCTAATTTAAGTCTTCTGCATGCAAGAACACATGCATGCAGGAAGACCTTCCTTATTACTACTAGTTTAACACTCCCTCTTAACGAGGAAGGGATTCAGTTGCAACCCCATCTTATCCCTAAACTTCACAAAAATCTATCTGCAAAGTACCATGGTGAAAATGTCCGCCACTTGCTCATCTGTCTGTATGTACTCCTACCGAATGGTTCCCCTCTGAAAAAAAATCTCTCAAGAAGTGGTATCTAATGTTTATGTGTTTGCTCCGGTCATGGAAAACTGGAATCTCAAATAGCCTGATGCCACTCTGATTGTCACAGTGAACTATTGTAGCCTCTAGCTCACACTCAAACAACCCTGCAAGTAACTTCCTCAGCCACATACCCTCACAAGCAGCCATGCTAGCTGCCATGTACTCTGCCTCTGCCGAGCTCAATGCAATTGACTTCTACTTCCTGTTGAACCAAGAGACAACCCCTGATCCAATGCTGAAACAACAACCTGAAGTACTCTTCCGGTCCTCTACACATCCTACCCAGTCAGCATCTGCGAAACCGGCTAACTGTACACTCCCCCTGCACTCATAAACCAATCCATACTCCACTGTACCTCTGATGCAGCAAAGTATGTGCTTCGCAGCCGTCCAATGCACTCTCCGAGGGTCCACCATGAACTGACTCAAAGAGTTGACTGTAAAGCTGATGTCTGGTCAAGCGTTGACCAGATACATAAGCGATCCGATAAGTTGATGATACAAGGTAGGATCAAATCTGTCTGATCTTGATGCATCAATTTTCCTCCAATTGGAAACTAGAGGTATGGCCATAGGCTTGCAGTCCTCCATTCTAAATCTCTTCAGGATCTCTACTGCATACTTCCCCTGTTCGATGAAGAAGCATCCATCTCTCTTCCAAACCTCCAATCCCAAAAAGTAATGCATCAGCCCAAGGTCTTTCATCTCAAACTCTACTGCAAGGTTGTACTTACAGTCTCCAATCAACCTCTCATCTCATGTCAAAAAGAGATCATCCACATATAAGACCAGTATGAGAGGCACCTCACCTGTCAAGATGTACAAGTTGTGGTCAGCCTCACTCCGCTGAAATCCCATCTCCCATAGATAGTTGTCAATCCTCGAGTACCATGATCGAGGTGCCTGCTTTAGCCCGTAAAGAGCTTGATGCAGTCTACATACATGTGTCTCCCTGTTCTCCACATCAAACCCCTCTGGCTGCTCAATATACACCTCCTCCTCTATAACTTCATTGAGGAAGGCAATCTTGACATCCATCTGATGGACACGCCAACCCATCTCAACGGCTAGTGAGATAATGGTCTGAATGGAAGAATACTTGGCAACATGGGTGAAGGTCTCCTCATAATCAATACCCTCCTTCTATGAAAACCCCTTAGCCACGAAGCGCGCCTTGTACTTCTCCATGCTTCTGTCTGCTGCATGCTTCATCTTGTAGATCCATCTGGATCCCACCACCTTTTTCCCTCGGCACAACCTCCCATACCTGGTTTTTCATAATGGAGTCATACTCCTCAACCATAGCTTCCTTCCACACATCATGTTGTGTAGCCTCCTCGAAGCTAGAAGGTTCAGAGTAAATCAACTATGTCATCAGTGCCATATAACTAAGCCTCTCTGGTGGTACAGTCCATCTAAAAGATGTTTGTAGAGGATCTACCTACCTGGAATCATGCACTGTGGATCTAAACCACTTAGGCCTTGGCCTGGTGTCAACCTGCTACAGCTGCTGGATATCCATCTCCTGCTGCAGCTCATCCTTCAAGTCAATGACTAAAGGATCATGTCCACTTGACTCCCTCTGACCACTAGAACCTATGCTCTGTGTCTGTACCTGTACCTGTACATCTTGCTCCTCCAACTTGACTCTTGACTCCTGTGCTTGTTGTTGCTCTGCTGGTAAGTCCAGAGATCTCTGCAAGACCCTGTCCTCATCGAACTAGACATCCCTGCTCACAATGATCCTCCTGTGAGCAGGAATGTAAAATCTATATGCCTTCGAAATCTCGTTGTAACCAACAAGTAACCCCTTCTCTCCAGAAGGTTCCAGCTTCTTCCTATTGTCACCATGAACATGATAATAGCAGACACTACCAAATATGTGAATGTGACTCACATTTGGCCTAGTGCCTATGAAGACCTCCTCTGGTGTCTTCCTCCCCAAGGCTGTGTGGGGACATCTATTCTGAATGTATACTGTAGTCCTGTATGCCTCAGCCTAGAGGAATAGTTGTAATCCCTAATCAAATAGCATGGCCTTGGCTGCTCCAACCATAGTCCTGTTCTTCCACTCTACAACTCCATTTTACTATGGGGTGTGGGGCACAGTGTGCTCCTTCTTGATTCCCTCAGCCGAACAATACTCCATGAACTCATTGGAAGTGTACTCACCCCCATTGTCTATCTTCAACACTCAAATATTCTTCCCTGTTTGGTTCTCCATAAGAGTCTTGAACTCTCGGAACCTCTCAAAGACCTCTGACTTGGCCTTCAAGAAATAGATCCAGGTTTTCCTGGAAGAGTCATCAATGAAGGTTATGCAGTAACTGTAACCACTAAACGAATGGACACTCATAGGTCAGCATACATCTGAATGCACCGAGTCCAAGGGCTCCTTAGACTGGTGCTCACTCTGTGGGAAAGGCTTCCTAATGTTCTTCCCCAAAGCACAACCCTTGCAGTGATTATGCTTTTCCTCCTATACCTAAGGAACTCCAATGACTGCCTGTCTCAAATGCTTCAATGCTCCATGGTGTAAGTGTGCCATCCTCCTATGCCATAACTCACCCTGACTGCTGCTGTTGCTGCTAACTAGAGCCTTTGCAAGCTCAAAGTGTAATTAGTACACTTTCCCGCTCCTTCTACCAATCACCCGATCCAAGCTCTTATATGACCCCTTGGGCTTGATATACACTCTATGGTCATGGAACTTCACCTGATATCCCTTGTCCTCCAAAGTGGAGACTGATATAAGGTTCTTGGTTAGTCCTGGAACATATAACACATCAGCAAATGTGATGTCCTCATCTAATTAGGCATTGAGGACCAAAACGGCTAACCTATGTGATTCCTGTGGGTTCGAGCGGTTTCTGACAGTTCAGGAATCATCCAAGACTGATGCCATCTATAGAAAATCTAGAGCATCATCATGTTATCACCATTAGGTCAAGAAGGGACACCAGGACCAAAGGCCACCATCATGCATGCCATCTAAGCATTATTTAATGATGCATGCACTCATTTAAGTCTCCATGCGCATGCATGCAAGTCAACTGCAAATTAGAAAATAAAGTGACCTAATTAGGTCAAAGATTAGGGTTTTCGCAGTTGAAAGTTATAAAAGCAAGATAAAGTGAAAGGAGACTCACTTTTGATGATTATTATTTTGGAGCTCTTGAATAGTAGCACAGCATGCAGCACAACAATTGGGGTTGGAGACAGTGTCTTCAGCTAGCGGGGTTTCAGCAGTGAGATCTCTGCCCTAGTCTCATTTAGGGTAAGCCATACAGGTTCACCATTTTCTCTTCCATTCATTCATAGTTATCCAGTATACTACAGAGATTGTTGCAGGGGCACGTGTGCAGCCATAAGGGGTTTTCAGCCAGAAATCCCTAATCATTCGTTGGGTCTTCAGACCTCAGTTTTACTTCGCAACCCAGGCACCATTCTCATCATCGACATCTTACTCCAGTACCCGGTGATTATTAGATCCGATCGTGCTCATCCTTAGCAGTTATCAGCCATTTCGGGATCAGGGGGGGCGTGAGCAGCTGCACCTCTAGAACAATTCGCTAGCCTACCTAGAGATCTCAGAACTTTCGCATGTGCCAAGCATTCTCTTCGGCATGGGAAGGCTTTCAGCCCTGCAAATCAGCAGCTTCATCGGACACCTCCTTCACTAAAAACGTCACCCTTAGCTGATCTGGGGTTCGTGTTGTTAGGGTTTCACCAGAAGCAAAAGATATTAGTTCATCTCTGATTCAACTCTTGATGCATGCATACTCTCTCAGGAGCAGTCCAGCTAGCTTATCAGTGGTAAGTGTTCATTCTATCCCACAAACCCTAACCCTAATTTTTGCTATAAAATAGGGATTTTTGCATGGCAGTTTGCATGTCCGGTTGTATCAGCGTATTTTCTTAGAATTAGAAAATATCGGGATTTGGGATATTACAGCAAAACTGAGGGGTTTGCCAAACTCCCTCTCAAATGAAACAGTGCCAACTCCCTACACCTGATACTGCGCATCATCACCCAGCTCAACGTGGATCCCTGTTCCACCCTCCTGCAAGTCTCTGAAGAATCTCTTCTGTCCAGTCATGTGACTAGATGCTCCACTGTCAATGTACCATACGCTGCTCCCTACCATGCAAGCTATCAAGCAAAACTCCCCATCGAAGTTCCTGCTGAACTCATCCACCTCTACAGATCCAGCCATCTGAGTGTTACTCTTCTTCTTCCTGTCTAGGCACTGAGAGGCAAAGTGTCCCTGCTTGTGGTAGATAAAACACTTGACCTTTGATACGTCAAGGTTCTTCTTACCATCCTTCTTCCTCTTTTCCTTCCCCTTGCTCTTCCCTGTAAGGGCTAGAGCCTCCTCATCCAAAATCTGTGGGGCATTGCTAGATGAGCCTGATCCTTGACCCATGCAGGTCTCCTCCTGCACAAAGTCATCCCATAGTCTCTGCCAATCAGGGAGCTTCTCCCTAGCCACAACACCTTTGACAAAGTTGTCCCATGGCTTAGAGAAGCCATTGAGG
This sequence comes from Pseudotsuga menziesii, assembly GCA_001517045.1. Lineage (NCBI taxonomy): Eukaryota > Viridiplantae > Streptophyta > Pinopsida > Pinales > Pinaceae > Pseudotsuga > Pseudotsuga menziesii. Next base: position 136,101 of record LPNX010504593.1, on the reverse strand, counting down.
GCTATCCGAACTAGCTCCTCATCCATTGTCTTAGAGCCAACAGCTCCAAGCTCATCCCTGATTTGTGTGAGCCTCGTGAGATAAGGCACCACTCCTTCTCCCTTGCCCATCTTGGTGTTGCGCATCCTCTCTTGCAACACCATCTTCTGGTTCTCGTTCTTGCTTTGGTACAGACTACCCAAAGTCGTCCACATCTCTGTTGTGGTTTTCTTACCAGAAAGGTGAGGGACTATATGGTCCTTCACTCCATGCATGATAATCGGCATGGCTCTAGAATCAATCTTCTTCCAAGCTGCTAAATCTGCCGAATCTGTGGGTGTAACCATCGTGGAGTCAATGTGCTCCTTTGCATCACTATGTCTAGGATCCTTCTGATCCTTTCTTTCCATGTAGGAAAGTTCTGAGCACCCTGGAGTCTATCCTCAACTCTCAACTACACAGCCATAGTGAAGTGTACCTATCAAACCCTAGATCTAGAAGTCTAGATTTGTGTCTTCCTATAGATCTACCCCTGATCTATCACTGTTGCTGCAAATCTCTCAGCTTTAGCTCACCAGAGCTTTGATACCATGTAAATTTTCCTTTAATATTCAACTAGAGCTAAATAGGGCATGCAAAATATCAACTGATAACCACACATGAATATCTTTTACAGTATGCAGCAGAATATAAAACTGATAAATAAATCACAACATCACATCACAATATTCACACTATTATTTTGGGTATGGAAACCCCCGAAAAAACACAAGATGGGAAAACCGGTGCAGCAATCAGATATAGATTTTATTATGAGAAAATATGAAGCTTTTACAATCACTACAAATTCATCCAAACCTGGCGAATGCAGTACCCGGCAGAATCACTGGGCGAATCCCACCTAAACCTCAACACCCTCCTGTGTGAGTGTACAACCCAGCTATACGAAGCTCGATGATCTTGCTGCTCGCTCATCCGTCTTCTCAGCTAAATCCTCTGCCTGACTTTCTCTCCATGTCTATATCCTCTCTCTGTCGGAATACAAGTGTGTGTGTTCTATCCACCAATTGATCTCTCTTTTATAACTTTAGGTAAAGCGAAAACCCTAATTTCACTGTCACTTTAACTAGTGGTAAAGCAAAAACCCTAATTTCACTTTCACTTTAACTAGTGGTAAAGCAAAAACCCTAATTTCACTTTCACTTTAACTAATGGTTCACTAAAGCTAATTTAGATCACTTTAATTTATTTTCCAAAGTAAACTTAGGAAAAGTAAATTAAATACAACCGGTTTCCTAATTTAAGTCTTCTGCATGCAAGAACACATGCATGCAGGAAGACCTTCCTTGTTGCTACTAGTTTAATAGTTTCCCCAAAGGTAGCCTGAATCACATTATGCTCACTCTCCCATCCCTCTAGAAGCAATGCATGCGTGTCAGCATCCAGGGTGACCTTCTCCTTCAAACTACATAAGCATTTCATGGAAGTTTTTTCCTTATTGTACTTGCATAATTCACTGAGAAGACAATTTACTGCGACAATGTCTTGTAGGCATCCATATCATAGTTTTAAAAATCGAAATCGGACTCAAAATCGGTCATGGGTCAACTCAGAATCGGAATCGGAATCAGTAATGAATCGGTCATAAATCGACCGATTTGAATTTAATGAATCGGTTTGCTAAAAAATACATAAAATATTTAGATTTTAAAGAAAAACAACATTTTCAAGATTATAATCCATGATTCCAAGGCATTGAAGACAAAATAACCAAAATCTGCTCATGTATATACCATATAAGAGTCAATATATCAAAATGGCACAAAGTGTACTGTAATCTGGAGTCTGTGACTGTACTCTGTGCAATACATAAATGATAATACATGTAACATATCTATGATACTAGAACAAAATACATAATCCATTCAGTACTTCCACTGTCCACTCAGTCACTCGGAACTCCACTATCCACTCAGGCTGCCATTGTAGCAAGTTAGCAGCTCCACTCTAGACTCCAAACATCAAACAAAAAGTCAGTGAGTGTCTTCAACTTGTTATTATTTGTAGTTGGGTTGGGTAAGGTTATATATTAGCCTTTAGGTTAGGTAAAAAAACAAAAGTTAGAAGTTAAAACAATTAAAAATAAATAAAAATAAATAAAAAATGACAAATTGCTGAGATGGGTCGTAACCGGCCGATCAGGATCGGAACTTGGCCAGTCAGACTGGATTGTTACTGAACCGGTCAGTTCGGTAACAAACCGGTCATCGATCCGGTTTGCCTGTCGGTTTGAACCGGTTTGGTACCGAACCGATGAACCGGCCGGTTCCGAAACCGATCAGACCGATTTTTAAAACATTGATCCATATAGCAACATCACATCAAACATACCCTTTGCATCATCAACGTTATCAACCTACACATAATTGCCAAACACAAAGGAAATGTTTCTATGGGCATAATTCCCTCAGCCTTCATTACCTTAATGCAATCCCACACTGTGTCAAACAATTTCTCTTCACCAAGCAAATCCACGAGCAAATTCCCTGAAAGTGGGTTGTCCTTGTCAAGATTCCTGATGTCCCAACGGAAAAAATTCAAGGCTTTCATGACAGTTCCGTATGCAATTTGAACACATCCTCCATAAACTCAACTGAAACCGTAAGCCCCGACTCTTTCAACACGCTTTGAACGCCCATAGCGGGTGAATTCTTCAGAATCCTACTCAGTCTCTTCAATCAGTATCATTGGGGGATATTTTGAGGAGTCCAACATTGGCTCTTTATGGACTCAAGAAGGCGGTAAAGATTGAACCGAGGACAACATGGAAGGTCGACTATGGTGTGAAGAATGAGGCTTCGTGTGCAATTAATCAAGCTTGGGAGATTCCATTTTAGGTTTCTTGTTTCGTTTTTTGAAGATTTCTTCTGCGTTTTCCATCAATTTCATATGAATGGAGTTTGTTACCTTGTGTTTACTTCACGTATTGAATATTAAAGTTTCTCCCTCCACTACGAAAGAGTTTCCAAGCATTTATCAATTGGATCTTTGGTTCGTAGGTTAATCCCTATGAGTGCAATTATAAATAATGAGTAAAAAATGTTTAAATATATATACATTTATAAACAAAAGGAATTTTTTTGCGAACATGGAGGTTTAAGTTACCGTGAAGGAAATCCTATTCATGTAGAAGGAAAGAGAAGGCCTCAACCCGAAACCTCCATAAGAGGATAGCATTTCTTTCACAGCCATCTTAACTTTAATAGATAAAATTGAGAAAGACTCACCATGGTCCAGTCCATTTATCAAATGCACCTAGTGAAAGAACCAGCAAATCAACAACCATATGGAATGAAAAATCACCATTAATCCAAATAATGAGTTGACAATCTTCTATATCAATGCTAAAGACAAACTGCATTGACTGCATAAGAAAGAAAATGTTTGCACGAGAAAATGTTTGGGCGTAAATAGGTGGGGAAGCACTAGGGGGTATTTCCTAAATGAGGTGGCATCGAAGGAGAGTTCATATATAGGTGAGGGTGCTGAGAAATAGAGCCAATGACTCCATCAACGACATGGGATTCACTCAACGTAACTCGATGTGAGGATCCACCATGGGGACCATAAGGTATAATAGTATACAAATAACCTGATTGGGTGTAGATGAGATCAAACTATTGTGCCTTGAGGATGGCTTCCTCCTCAGTTTGTGGGCGCTCAGATGCAACATCCTTGCGATGGGGCGAAGTAAGGTTTTGATAAACCAATCTAGGAAAATCCTATCATCTAATTGGATCTTACATAGGCTACGATGACAACACCACTCGTGGATATGATTTGTGATATGGGTAGCTGTGTTTTGCCTACATGATAATAGAATTTTCACACCCTCATCATAATAGAAAGGTAACTGGAAGTATTGGAGAAACATTAAGGCTAACGAAGAAAAGTTTGGATAAGTGGCATGAGGCAGTTCAATATACCATTTGGCCGCAACACTTCTGAGTGTGTGCTGGGATAGCCGCAATCATACAGAGTCATCCACTATGCTGTTAGATGAACACCATAGGTGAAATGACATAATGTGGTTTTGGGGGTCTTCTCCTGCCTTCCCTTCAAACTTAGGGATGTCTGATGGGATTTTGGTAGGCATGGGATGCCATAGTGGGTTATGATGAATGGGGTCGTTGGTTAGACGTGCTAAATCCAGAAGGTTGAGGCTAGCCATGAATGATAGACTCGGACCTGAACTGGATTGAGAAGAGCTAGCAATGGTGTCGACACTAGCGAGAATGTAGTTCCAGTGGGTAAATGGGGGTAGGCAAGGCCGACTTCCGACAATATGAGTAGACACTGGAATGGTAGGAATAGTTGGAATGGTGGTAGAAGGGCCAATTACCCCATGCATGAGTGGTGGTATGGTAGGAACCATGGTGGCTGGAGTGGGGCCACCACTAGTGGGTAGCGTACCAACAAAAATGTGTGTGGTGGCGAGGGGCCCACTAGGACAAGGACCTATGAGTCTAGTAAAAGGGATACCTGATATGATGGGTGGGGTAGTCATGAGTCCACTATCAACTGTCCCTTGAAATGGGTTAGGAGGTACACCACTCATGGGGCTAGATGGGGCAGTGAACAATGTGGGTTCATATTGATATGAATATGAATCAGACTCAGATGCTGTGTATGGCTATGAAGGTGGTGAGTGACATTGAATATCGATCTGACGATGGCGGTTCAAGGAATCGAACTGAGGGGTATTCCCCCTAAGTCTATGTGAGTAGCATGGTGGAGAAATGATGATGTGATGTTGTGATGTGTAATTAATGGTGGCGTAAGAGTGTAAACCTTAGGCTTAAAAATCCAACTACAACTGTGTGTGCAGAAGGAGAGTGGAAAAATGGTGGCTCACAGGCAAAAAAGAAAGCTCTAAAACCGAACTGCAACAACGTGTCACAACATGAGAGACTACAACAAAGCGACCAGAAATCCAACAAACAACACTACCTAGAAATAAAATGATGCACTAACCTATGGGGTATAAGTGTAAGAAAACTCCTAGCTACAAGCTGGAAGCCCCTCACAAATCGTATCCTATTAAGGATGATGAAATCCAAGTCAAACAATACGAAATGGAAGAAAAATAGGCTAAGAGAATCCCACTACAGAGAGGGACCTCAAGTACAAGAGTCCTATATAGAATTGAAACTAGGCTACCTCGTTCAAGACACATCTAGAGTGGTTTCTTGTCACTTCAGCCCTTGGTCCTCGATACCCGGTATATGCCGACATGCACGAGGAGAACTATGAAGGGTTACCCTTCAATGCAGAATATAGTGCAGTATTCCACCCTGACTTCTAGATTCCCTTCATTGTGTCTTACTCCTGTAGAGCAGGGGGGGGTCCCGATAGACTAGCTGTGACCATGTCAACAAGTACCAGAGTATTTTGGTACCCTAATGGACAATTGCTATGTCTCAAATGTAAGTGACAAAGGGGTGTTATTTGGATGCCTATACCCAATGTCCTAACTTAACTACAAGATTGTTTTGGTCCTCAAATGAGGTTACAATGTTGGTTGAGTTAAGTTAAATTCAAGGCTCAGCTTCAGGTCATGAACCAAGCGTTTTACTTTAGGGTGTGAGATGTGGGTTGTAATAACTCAAAAATTCGTAAAAATTTAAAATTTCTCATGTGACATAAAATGTAAATTGTTAATGCTAATGAACCACTAACTGTTAGTGGATAAATAAATAGTTTGCAAGAGAAACAAAAATTACTTGTTTATAAGGTTCTGTATGACTTAAAGGCTTATCTTTAAATACTGTGTTAGTACTGTTTCAACCTAGTAGTTGGATTTTCCAGAAAGTAAAAGAGAAATCTGTCTTTTACTAATGCTAAGTATGTTATTGTTTTTCTTTTGTTAAGTAGGGAAAGTTTCTTAAGTGTGATCAGGGCTTACTTAGATTAAAGCTAACACAGTGGGACTGACGATTCTTTACAGGTTTTAACAAGCAATCGTTTGTTCCAATATATATATATATATATATATATATATATATATATATATATCCAGGTCAAGAAATATACTTCACTAGCATAAATATGATGCTAGAATTAGAATGTTTAAATGCAGCTTGTCTCCATAAGAGGTAATGTTGATCTTATTAAAGTCGTCAATACTCCATAAAGATGTTAAAACAAAACTGCATATGCATGGGTTAAAATGCATGACCAATTACTATCAAAATGAAATCATATCAACTGGATGATTAAGATTAATTCTAAAGAATACTCATACTTTTGCTTATAGTAATTGTGGTCTAAAGTTTAAATAGGAAGAAACAAGGTTCGTAGATTTATGCTTACATCAGTTAACAACACTTGGAGTTTGGTTTTGATCATAAAATATTTGAATCCTTTGGTAACATGAAGGAAATACTCTATGTTGTTGAACTATCATTCTAGTCTATCTTATCCAAGAGTTTTGTTTTCTAAGGATTCTTAAGTCATCATACTCATTAGATGTATTATCAAATTTACCGTTATCCTAGGGTTTTATAATTAAATGTTTTCTCAATGTATAAACAAAACTATTTTGACTCTTAATTGTTTACTCATTATTTGGATATTCGAATTACAATTGAGATTCTTATATAAAGTATAAGGACTACACTTACTTGTATTCCCAACTACACAATGCATTAAGAGAATTGGTCTAAGATGCTCTTCCTAGTCGAAAGAATTCTTCTTTAAATGGTTACAGTTTTTTTTTTTACTTTCAATTATTTTTATTTGTATCTTACACCTCATTACCTGGTGTACTTTTTAGCTATAAACTTAACTTTGTCACAAGTTTGTTTATAAATCTCTTGAGATAGGTTGTTGGTTTATATAATATAGGAGATCTTATAATTACTTTGGCCCTAGTTAACATTTTACTCTCCAACTCTAAAAATTCAAAAGGCTACTTCAAGGAATCATTAGATTTCCTTCTTAATATAATTTATGATTAAAGGTATATCCTTTACTTATGTTTTATAAAACATAATTAGCAAAAGAAACTACCCTATCTAGACTTATAACAAAACCCAAAAAGAAATTTCATTTCTCATTCTATGGTTGATAAACTAAGCATCGAAATGATCAAAGGTATAATACATTATTAGCAATCAAAGAAATTACATTGTTTAAATGATTATTGGTTTTGATTTGTAATGATTTTTATGTAGATTGGAACTGCATACTCAACTATTGACTTGCACCCACGATGATGAAATATTTTTGAGGACACATGGAGATGTTTTGTCCATGAGTTAAGTTGACTTATAACGAAAGCCCTAACCCTTCATTTCACATTGCAAGAGTTTCTTCGACTGGTGCGGTTGAGCTGCGAGCACGTGGGCACCATGGCTCTTTGTTGACCTCCAGGTTCCCAATTTCGCTGCAAGCTCGATTTGGTGAGAAACACCCGTTGGTTTTTATAGCTTATAGATTGCTGTGGGTATTTGTGTGTGGGAAATGTTTTCAGTCACCAGATTGAGGACTGTGAGTTTCATTCTAAAGAGACAATGGACAGAGTTTTAAGACAAGAGTGTTCCTTGTTCTTGTTCTTGTTGGAGTACTCCTGTCATGGTATTCATTTCCTCCAATACGTGGCTCAAGGTCTACAATTACATTCGGCGTCTTCTTAGATTTCGGCATTACCTTTGAGGTGCCATTGAGCTGTCTCTGGTAGCTTGTTTCCACGTCTTTCCCCAAACAACTTCTTTACCAGGTAACAGCCCGACTTTGTTTGCATCTTAGGAAGTTTCAATATATTTTTTTTAAATAAGTTTTTAAAATGATAATATTACCTCACTCTGTGCAGGTTTCTCCCCCGGCATTGGGTATTGGATGTTGCACAGAGTCTTCAAACTATGGCCACATAAACCCTGGTAAGCCCCGGTTATACTGAGGGTTTCTCTTGCATTTGTGTTGTGGTGGTCGGAAAGATAAGAAGCTTCGTTGTGTTGGTTGTGGCTCATCCTTGGTTTACTTGTTCGGTTATTGCTTCTTGTTTTTATTTTGGTTTGATACTTTTTTAAACCCTAGAGGTTGTTATGTAAAAAAAAAGGTTAAAGGCTATTGCAACCATGACTTAGGGTTATTGTGAAAGAGCCTTTACGGCCTGGGAAGATGTAAAAGCTTTTGGTTTACATACTCGGCTTAAGCTGTGAAAAGACTGTTCATTCAATAAGACTTGTAAACACGTGAAGGGTTTTTACTTATTATGAAATGTATGGTTAAAAAATTTGGTTTATTATTTATGTTTAAACGTGTATAAAATGTTTGATTAGGCTTAAGCCTCGACAGGCCATTATTGCTTACTGTATTTCATCTCTATTTAATTAGATTACAGTATTATTTTAATTAAAAAAATTAAATTTAATATCAAAGGTTGATAGTAAATTTTTATTATTTAATTTGCAGTGTTATTGTGTGAATAAAAAGTTCTGTTTCTCTAAAAGGGTTATTATTAATGGATAATCTTCAGTTTTGCAATGAGGTGGAATTTTCAGAAATAATTTTTAGTTATGTATCTATTTTATTTTTAATAATAATTATTTACAGCTGTTAGGTTTTTGTGTTAAGAATAAAAATGTAAAGTCTGTTTCAGAGATAAATCCTATCTCTTATAAACTGTAGATGGTTCTTGAGGGTTGCAATAAAACACATGTGCTTACAGAATTAGAGTGTAGAGGTAAGCTTGAGTAATAATTATAATGACCTAAGAATTACTAGCTAGGTTAAACCCTAAATACTACTTTTACTATTCCTATATTTGTTTATTAAACTATATTCATTGTATTTATATTAAGTATTAAAACTAGTAATAATTCTTTGAATATTATAATTACTAGTGATTATTATATAATCTACTCTTTGCCTATAATTAGATAATGCAAATACTTTCAGTAGCCAGAGCAAGTATAGCTAGACTTCTGTAAATGAATCACATAAAACTATAGAAGTAATCATTTGCATTTTACATTCAGAGTTAATAAACAAATCTATTTATCTAACTTAAGCAACCAACTGTACTAGAGTACTACGCCTTGTAAAAGGCATGGAAAAATACAATTTGGTAATTTCTTTTCTATTCACCTTTCACTTAGCAAAATCTCTCCTGTTTTAAATATAATCTGCTAATCACTAGTTTTATCAATAAACAATGTTCTTTCTTCTTCATAAACCCTAATAAAATAATAATATGCATATCTTGAAAACCAGTAATCTTTTTTTGAAAATAGTAGGTAAACTATAAATAAACCTTAACAAATAAAAACCTGTCAAATGGATGAGGTGACAACAACTTAAGGAGGTTGTTCCTCCCAACCAACTCCTGAAGAAAGCTTAGTTTGCACTTTCTTAGGACCCCCGATCCTGTCTCCTGGTCCTCCCGATAGAGTACTGGGTGAGAGATGTAACCTTGAGATCCTTTGTCACTTTATTGGATATACAACAGTAATTTAGCCCTGCTCATAGCAGTAAGAAATTCAGCCTAGAGTAGTTGCACAAGTTCAATCTTCAGCATTTAACCCCTCAAACTCACTTCAACAAGTCCCCTCCATTGAATTTATCATGTGCACTTCATTCACTCATCTCGAATAAGCAGTCTCAGTTGTCTTCAATGGGAAGTTTTATATCAATGTCTAGGTCTTCTATGTCATTTTTTACTTAATGAGCCACCTGCTTCTATTTCACTTTCTTGGGGAATCATGACCACAATTATAGGGAAGTTGCCACCTGCAATAGTTAGAAGTAGTTTGAGGATGTTGCCACTTGTTAGTATACTCTCCACCCAGTCTCCTCCACCAAGTGACTAGTTAACACTCATTTAAAAGCTTCCCTAAGCTATTGTCTCATCAGTTATTTATTTATTAATAAAATATTTTGCAATACGTTAATTATCCTTGACCCCACTTGGTCATCAATTACAAACTTTATCATAAAATATAGCATAATGTTCTTCAATGACATTAAATTGTTTTGCAAATTGGGGCATGTGACATGTGCACAAGGGATGTGTAATGTAACCTCGACGATCTCACAGCCGAGACACAAATGCAGATAACTAACAGTAAGTGACAGTAAATATCATGCAAAATAACTATTTCTTCCGGAAAATAAAATGTACATAAACAAATGAGGGCATAAGTAACTTAACAAGGTGTAAGAAACACACGGGGGGTTTCAACTACAAAGCTCGACTAAGGGATCTCACCTAAAAGGAAAATATGATCACAAAACAAACCAGGGGGTTGTAATGGATTAGATCTGTAAAGAAACAGGCCGGGAAGGGGTAGAACACAACGGGGCTCAAACACTAAAAATGACTAAAAAACTAAAGGCCGCACCTGTTGGCGGAACAGGTGTGATCGGGGTCGCACATAACTATGAAAAAATCATGATCGGGACATAAAATCAACATAGAGAATCAGGTTGCACAAAACAGAGGGTTATGCATGTCAGGTCGTACAAAACATGGTCACAGTAGCGACCGAGATTGCTTCGGAAGCCTGGACAAGTGGGATATGGAGATTTAGTCCATATCGCACTTATCGGGGAAGAAGGCGTGACCTAGGTCACTCTTATTGGGTAAAAAGGTGTGACTTGGTCGCATATTCTACCGAATAAGTGCGATCTGACTGTAAGTGATATTTTTTTCATAAAAGGATGTCGACTTGGGACGGGGGGCAGGAACCGAGGTAAGACTGGTTTGGATCTTCCGTGAGGGGGTCAGATCTGTGAAGGCTAAAGGTACCCAAAGAGAACAAATCATTGGAAACACATGCAAAAAACAAAGATCCGAAGGGATCGACCAAGCGGAGTCGCCTAAACTGTAGTGGGGATTTCTCCGTTACTACGTGCAAAAAAACCTCCCCTAGATCAGTTGGATCTAGGGGTAGAGTTCATGGTATAAACAATAACACTTACAAACAAATATTCTAACTAATGCAATAAAAGACAAATAGATACCTTTAATGTGGGCCACTGCAGCCGTTTGAAGATGTGCTCCAAGGGATCCCATGATCCTGGTCTTCATATCTTTTCCAACAATGGGTTGTCACCGGGAGATGGACTATGGGTTGCACAAAGAGAAGCTCGACGTGCAACATGGGATAGTATAGAAAAAGGTTATTGGAGTGAAAAGTTCTGGATTGTGACAAAAGTGACCAAAAGTGTGGCTAAAAGTGTTTTGAGGGAAACCTTTACTATGTATTTATAGAGTGGTCCAGGTATTTTTGACCCATGGTATTTGTCCATGGTTATTGACCCATTCTCATTTCAGGGTTTTTTGTCCTTTTTGGAGAGAGTGGGGATAACTTACAATAAATGCTCAACTATGGAGGAAGGAATAATAATGTTTTGGACCATATTTGGTGGAATTATAGTTGTGAAGGTTAAAATGGAGGAAATAATGGTGGGATAATGATGTATAGTTATGATTTGGACCATAGAGAGCTAGGTGAACATTTTTTGGTGTTAACAATCTTGACGATTCTTCAAGGTTTTTTGGTTTTTTTCTCTGCCTCCTCTTTAGGTTTTTTGTTTCTTGGGTGGGTGTTAGTATTAAAGATTGGAATGTTTATAGGAATATCTATCTTTTGAATGTTGAGTATATTTTTTATGAGAAGTTTGGAGATATCTGCAATTCTGGTTGGAATACAGAGTACACCTCTTTTAAACTTAATGCTTATTTGAAGTTGAAGCTTGTTTTTGTCTATATTCTTAAGAAACCTTTGGTTTATTCTAGTAATTCTAGCTTCTCAAAGAATAAAACTATCCCTAGTAACCCCCTTATTTTAAATTCTTTGAGGCCGAAAGTTCCTTTCTGAACTCCTTTGGTTGATATTTCCAGAGGCTTTTCAGGCATCATGAATCTAGATGAGAGAATAACTAAGCTTTCTACAAGAGGTGATTCTCTATAGTCAGACATTTCAGATTTTCGTTTCCAGATGAGAGAGATGAAGGCTTCAACAGAAGGCGTCATTATAGAAATACATCATATTTCTCATCTTGCACCATATGTTTCTTCTCGGCTTAATAGTTTTGTGAGAACGATATCGCTTCTTATGGATAGTTCTGGTGGGATGAAGCCTGCATATTAGGTCTGGATTACTCCACCCACAGGTACACAAACCAAATATTTAAAATATTTAAAACTACTCCGATCAATGAAAGAACTCTAGAAGGTTGGACCTCTCGATCAACTGAGAACTCAGTCGAAAAGAAGAGAGATGGATTAATTATGCATCAACCTGTTAAAACCTCCAGTATAACTAATAAATACATTTCAGAATCAAGTTTACTCAAGTTGAAAGCTTTCCAAAAGATTCCTTGGCTATGCATGATGTTGAAGTTGAAGGTTTAATGAAGAACTTCAAAATCCAGAGGTATGTATTCATTATGGTAACTCATAAAGAACTACAACTGAAATGGAAGATAGTGACCATGAAGTTCAGAATTCAGATAACAATGCCACTCCTTAGATTGTTTTTGCATGTTTTTATGCTTATTAGGACGATTTTTAAAAGTTTATAGCAGTTTAAAGTTCTCTATTTTTTTGGAGAAAGCATCTTCTTCAGATTACTATAGCTAAGCATGTATTAGATATTGAATCTCATAAACCTATTGTTTTTTTTTATCATTTGTTGAATTTAGTTGGTAGCATTTTTAATACAAATTCAACTGCTTGAATTAAAAATAAAGTCTCCAATTTTTAAAATTGATAAACAAGAGCATGTTAAAACTAGCTTTGTGTATATATTATTGAAAGAGTTGTGAAAACACGTTTTTTTCAAAGAATATGACAAAGTTAAAAAGTAAAAAAAAATAATAATAATTTTAAATTTAAAAATATGAGCATTTTTTTTGTAAGTTAAATCATTATATTAGAGTATGGAAAAAAGTCCAAGTACACAGTTTGCATGGACCTAGGAAAAATACCGTAATCCATTGTGGGTGTAAGAACCATTTATAATTCGTATATAAATTTTCCCTACTTTCCAAAAATTTCAACTTCCAAGATAAAATGTAATACTGCATGCTACTAATATATAATTGCACTAGGAGTTTCTACATTCAACTTCCAAATCATAGTTTCCAGACTTGTAAGAACTACTTACATACACCAAGTATACTTTTGATTACAAAACATAGTATGGTAAGACATCGAAACTGAGACAGACAAATTCAAAATTAGTTACTAGCAATTATGTATTTGACAAGATACCAAATATAAAGGCATGTAGCCGATATTGGACCGAAAGAAAATTGACTGAAAAAAAACCCAACAAGATTCGAATAAACTTTGAATAGACAACTGAGAAATAGATCGGTTTTTACCGGATACATTTAGCATGCTAGCGATAAGGACTTCCTTTTGGAAGATTTGTATTCAGACACGGACGACATGGAGGAGGTTCCAAAGCCTCTCTTTTCCTCCCTTTATGTTAACAACCTACTCAACGCCACATGCTTCTCCTTTCTCTTCACATTTCACGTCCCATGATCAACTCTTTAATTTCCTATAATCATTTGCCTAGGATATGACTATCATTCACTAGAGTATTTTTCTCCATAGTATTTTTCTCCCTGGTTGGAGGCGCATCCGAGAACTACGAGAGAGGAATATGTAGTGCCTATACAAGTTCCACCACCCAGTCCATTACACCCTTTATTTTAAGAGTGAGAGTGTAGGTTTTCTCTCTCATCTCCTTGCCAAGACTATTGGAATCATTTATGATGTTGAGTAGCGCATCCACTAGGTTGGTCAAATGGTCCGCCACTACCCCATCTACCATCACTATACGAGCATGTTGATGTCCACCATGACATCTTGAAGTCTGAAGTCGCTCTCTATACATCACAACTCTGTAGGAATTGTGGCTAAGGAGTAAAAGACCACGTCCTGTACAACATTGTAAGAATAACTCAACTACTAACTTCACCACTGGCTGGGAGGAGGATCAATGCGATGGAATGAAAACAAATTGACTGCAACTTCTAACAACCCTGTGAAGCAAGCCTTCACTGACATTTTTGCATCCCATCTCCATAACTTCAACTAGGTTGGAACTTGGCGAGTAGGTGAAACACACATTCGAACTAACCGGGCGTAAATGTGCCTCTCCTCAAGTTGATCTCCCACTTTGCATCAATCTAATCACCATTAAAAATGATCATTTTGCACTAACACCCAATTTGGGGAAAACATGAGCATATTAAAGCTAGCTTTGCATATGCATATTACAAAAATCAAAATCTAACTTGGGTAAAATTGGTTAGAGAAACTTTAAAACCATAAAACTATTTAAAAATAATTTTATTAGTAGATTTTAAAATAATAAAATATATTTAAAAAAACAACAACAACTAATTTAAAAACAACATTATTATGTTTGATACTTATTTTTATAACAAGAATTGTTAATATTTTTATATTAAAGGTTAACATTAATCAATGTAAAATAAGAAGGATTGCAACTTTTCATATTAAGGGTTTGAGTTTTGAAATCTCTGTAAGTGGAAATTACTTTAGTTATAGTCATCTAAAATAAACCGAGTAGAATTTTTTATTTGCTTGCATTCATAATATTATAAATTCTTACAAACTAATCAAGAACAAAAAAAATAAAAATAACACATTTAAATTAGATGTTTAAGGAAACAATGTGCACCCTTTGGGACGATTATTAATCAATATCTTTCAGATTTCCTTCAATTTCTACATCAACATCTTCATTTTCATTTCCAGATGAGCATGGTATATTCACAATTGGAGATGGATGATGAGCGTTTGATCCTTCAAATTCCCTTTGACCCATATAATCCAAAGTGCTTGACTATTGTACTCTAAGAATAAGAATAAGAATAAGAACAAGAACAAGAACAAGAACAAGAATAAGAATAAGAATAAGCGCGTGCTTTCCCATATTCCTTTGCATTTGTAGAGAAGAGACATGGAGAATATGTATTATATTACATTCTTGAAGAGAAAGGGAACAACCCGTGAAGAACCTCATGGAGTAGTTGTACCTACAAGCCAACGTTCAAGTAGGGAATAAATGATCTCCACCACCTCCAATTCAAAGGACACATTTCCAACCATGCAAATTAACATCTTAATCGTCCTTTCAAAATATTGATTCTCCCCTTTGCTCCGTAAATTAATGAGGATCATAATGTATTAAATGAAACACATTGGGAACGAGGTTAAGGTAACCAATGGATTGTTGGGAGGCCTCCATTAATTTTAATAAGCCCACATGAAAGTTGAGAAGCAACATTTGTAAGAATATCTACACGCTTATTATTGTCACGTTGAACATGAAAGAATTGAGTGAAGAAGACATGAAATTCTAATTTGCAAGCATTCTAATATTTGTTCGTAGGAGTGTGTCATATAGATTGGGAAGAAATCATAAGAGAGTCCCTAATTACAATTATAGAATGAAAATTAAGAGAAATAACCTGCTTCAGACTAAAAAATAGAGCATATCGTCTTGCTTGGTTATCAATGGCTATACTCAAGCTGTATGAAAGAGTTGTAAATAAATTTTCTATAGGATCATAAATGATCCCTCCCTCCATAGTATATTTGATACCTACTTCAACAGTATATTTGATACAATTTAATGCAGTAAGAACACTTTTAAAAATAACATTTATAGCAATAAATTTTCAAGTTATAAAAAGGTGTAGTCAAAATATTCTACGTTTTCAACCTTTTCCGAGTATATTTTGCATCTTATTTTGTTCGTAGTCGAGATGGAAATCTTTAAAACATCTTAGAATCACGTATATTAGCTATGGAAATTGCATAATTTGAGTGCCATGGGGTATTCAAGGGTACTTAATCTATTTTTGGATTTAAAAACACAATTTAAACAGTTCTAAATTTAGACTTTACCAAAAAAGATTTATTGAATTTTGACCAAAACCCACTCTAAAATTGAAAACATAGAATAAATAGACTACTCCTTATAAAAGTTTATGTTAAGAAAAAAATCATAAGTTTTAAAATTGTAAAAATTACATTAAGAATAACACACCATTGAAATTCTTGTATTATTTCAAGAACAATGTTTTAACAACACTATTACATTTGATAAAATTTAAAGCAGTGAAAACTACTTAAAAAAAATAAATTTTCAAGTTATTTTTCAATGAAAAAAAGCAGTAACTTGTTATTTCTTAGGAAATCAAAGTTACAGAATACTTGCCAAGATAACATGCTCCCTTTGCAAAAACATAAACAATTTACTTACATTCCCTCCTATCCTATTATCATGTTACAAAATCACACAAATTGAAATCCCATACATATACCATAAGGGGTCTAGTCCAAAATAAGTATCCATCAAATGGACATCTACAGAGCCAAAATGCAAAAGAACACATTATATGATATGCCTATCTAATATCTCAAAAAGTTCCCTTAAAAAATGAATAAGAACATGAATCCACCATGTGACCAAAGGAGAATTCCTCAAAAACATGAAATCGTCCATTGGCCCTATGACCTGTTTGGAGAGGGCATCAACCTGCGAGTTGAATTCCCTATATATATGATGAAATGATATATTCGATAATTCAACAATAAGGAAACAAGTCCTCTTCAACTAATGATCCAGGTGGAGAGTATGCAGTTGTGCCTTTTCCATAACCCAATTGATAGTTACCCTTGAATCCCCAAATTTTTTGATGAAGATAGCTCTAAGTCTGCCAAACCACAATGAGTCCCACAAAGATAGTAATTCAGTCTTTGTATTACTCCCCAATCCCACCGCCATCCTTAGTCTGATATGGTATTCTCTTTTCAAAATAAGTAGCATTCCAGCTCCACACATCCCTTCCTGCGATGCCCCATCCAAAAACCCAGTCATAATCCCTTTAGTGGTCTCAGGTTGATCAATGGCCCTCAACTTACGGAGTTCAATACCAATATCAGCACTGTGAACATTGTTCAAGATTCTGATAGCCACAATTTCATTTGATGGATTTTTATCTTAAAAAATACAATGGTTTATGTCCATCCATGTCTCCCATATGGTAAACCACAACAAGTTTTTAAATTTCACTTTCCTCTGCAACCAATTTAAGAAGTAATCTTTAAAAGATTATCCCTCCCAATCATCCCCATGATTCATCTTATATTTCAGAATCCTCTGTAGGTCTCTAAAGAACCTACATTGACCGAATAAATGAGAAGTAGACTCATTTGCTTCAAGAAAGAATGCACATCTTCCTGGTCCAACCAATCCATGCTTCAATAGATTCTCCCAACTTAAGATTCAATCCTTGTAGCATAGCCATACAAAACATTTTTAAATTAAGTGGGATTTTAAAACATCATAACTTACAAGACCACCAACATGGAGTACTGTTCCCCTCATACACCATAATAGCCTCATATGCTTTGCTAACTGAATTATCACCATCTGTATTACCCCAGTCCCAAAACAAAATATCAGCTCCCTTTGAAAAGAAAATACCATCTCTACTCAACCAATGAACATAATCTTCATTTCAATTTTTACCTCTTCCATGAGCCCCAAATAATCCACATGTAGCCAATAAGATGCAGATGCAATTTCTATATCAACTTGTTTAACCTATTCCAACACATGGACATTCTTTCCATGTAACTGAGTGATTAAAGGTCTCAATAGTTTATAGTCCCCTTCCATCCCAACAATTGGATCAATACCAACAAAAGTTTGAATGCCATTTCCTATCTTCCAACTAATCCAACTTCCCACTATGGGAAAATCTTTGAGTAAACCTCTCCAAATAATGGATGCCAAAGGGTAGGCCAATCTAGATTGTCTAATCCATACATTAGTTGAGATACCCCTTAAGTATTTAGCTTTGATGGTACGAATCCATAACCCCAAATCAAATAAAACACGCCATAGACTCTTAGCTCTGAGTGAGATGCTAAACCATTCTAGCCTCTTTATACCCCATCCACCATACATCTTTGGTGACACTAAATGTTCCCAATCCGCAAGGTGCATCTTAGATAACTGATGACCACCCGACCAAAGGAAATGGAAGATATTATTCTAAATGTTATCTATCACAGGAGAAGGGACATGTGTTAATGAGAACCAGTATATCGATAAAATCTGCAGTACTGAGCTAATCAGTACCAATTACCACCAATAGTGAGCCATCGATAGATCCAATTTCTAATCCTCCTATCAACCTTTTGAAGGATCTAATTCCAGTCTTCCACTCTGTAATTATTTGGCTTTAGTAAGTACCCCAGGTACTTGAAACCAAAATCAAGTTTCTCCACGTGAAATGGGAACAAAGCTATGATATGAGCACAACTTTCCGCTTTTGGTAAATTATGTAGTAACATATATTTTTCCAGGTTAACAAGCATACTAGTTGCTTTGCAAAGATAATCAATAATTTCTTTGTATTCCTGTCATTCATATACATCCCCCATACCTAACAAAAGCACAACATTGGAAAAAAGTAGGTGCGTACTAAACACGGATCGAGAAATATTGATACCTTTAATTAGCTTGTCCTCCTTAGCCTTTCCAATGAGTTTGATAAGGCCCTCAATGACTAATATAAACAACAACAGTGAAAGTGGACAACCTTGTCATAGTCCCCTATTGCAACAAAAAATGGGAAGGCATACCAATGACCAATACAACAAAAGAAATTGAGCTTCTATACAAACCATAATCCAATTTGTGACTTCTACAGTTAGCCCAATCTCGATGAGCACGAACCTGATGAAACACTAGTCCACCCGGTCGTAAGCTTTCACCAAATCCATTTTAAGGATGAAAGCCTACATATGGTTGGATTTCACCGAATGCAAACACTCCTGTGCAATCCCAACCACATCCAAAATCTGTTTGGATATAAGAAATACAAATTGTTTTGAGGAAACATACTTCTGCAAAATTGGTTTGATTCTATTTGGAACTATCTTAGTTATAATTTTATAGATCATGTTGCATAGTGAAATGGGCCTATAATCATTGAAATTCACCGTCTTGTCCTTTTTTGGAATCAAGATTATGAATGTGGTATTAAGATTTTCTGGAATGAGTTCCCTTTTACATGATTCTTCAATATCCCCTAGGAGGTCTTGTCCAACCAAAACGAAGAAATGGAGGAAGAACTCTATCATCCAACCATATGGTTTTGGACTCTTGTCTTTGGAATACTTCTTTAAAACATCTAGAATCTCTTCCAAAACTATTCTCTTTCCCACATTTTTTGCCCTCCTCTTAAGTGAAGAATCTAAGATATAAGTTCAGAACTTTAAGCTGTCCTCCCAAATTACTCACAGTTCCTACTTATAGATATTCTGACAGTGAAGTACAACTTCCTCATGTAGGTCCTCTTGTTTGGTCAAAATGGTGCCAACATCATTCCTCAATTCTCAGATATAAATAGTATTCCTGCGTTGTGATGCAAATTTCTGAAGAAAAAAAATGGTATTTGAGTCAGGCTTCCTTGATCCATAAAGCACAACTTTTGAGTCACCAAGTAGACTCAATATGGGCCAGAATCTTAAACATTTAACATTATAATTTTATTTATTTATCATTATAACATTTAACATTATAATTTTATTTATTTATCATTATAACATTTAAAAAAGATTTTTATTACTTGAAAATTTAAAATTTAAATAATAATTTTTCAAGCTATAAAAATTTATGTTAAGAATAAAATTATTGCACCGAGAGAAGCAAGGTGCTCTCCAGCCTAGTATGGGGGAGATATTGTCACGTTAGTCACGTTATGCTAGTCGACATAAATAAAACATAAAAAATAAAAAATATAAATTACACATCATATTAAATAAAATATAAACAAAATTAAACTAGCATAGATCCATTTTAAACCCAGATCTATCAAGTACCGAGAGAGATCCAAATGGTAAAAAATGTACAACTCGAGAAATTGGATCCCTCTTGGTGCTTGATAGATCCGGGTTTAAAATGGATCTATGCTAAGTAAATATTAAAGTTATAAAACTTATAATAAAAACAACACACCTTTAAGCTTTCTGATTATTTCAAAAATAATACTTTAACACCATTACCTTTAAACTAGTAAGAATTATTTTAAAAATAACATCATTGCAATAAAGTTGTGAATCCCTAATAGGGCATTGTAAATATGACATCTTAAATATGAGAAGTAGAAGTATTTCTCAAAGTAAAAAATTTAGTTTCACCAATCAATTTTCAAGTTAAAAAATTTATGTTAAAAAAACATAAATTTTGAAGTTGCAAAAATTGTAATAAAAATAACATACCATTAATTAGTAAAAAATTTTGTTGCAAAAGGTGATATTCAAAGCTTCATTGTTTGTTGTATTGCAATGTTTAAAGGTTAAATAAATTTAGGGGAGCACACATATACACCAATTTGTATCACCATCCAATTACTAGTGATGTTATGGATCTTTAGAGGTCCAATAGAACTTAGTACACTAACATTATTGGTAATGCTATCAACATGCCAAAATAAATAATAAATCAATCAAATTTACCCATAAGTTAGGTAGTCGTCTTTAGAGAAATTTAAAATAAATAATACAAAATGATAGTTTAAAGTGAGGATATTGCACGTACTACATTACTTGCTATGAAGTGTGCTCAATCCATGTTTTTAAGTTAGTGTGAGATTTGGTGGGACACTCATGCTACCGCTGCGAGTTGATGAATGGTTGTATAATATGGGTATTCAAAACGAAGGTTGTTTTTCTCTCTTCATTTCACCTATTTTTTCCCAATCACTTTTGTTGATATTTTGCATTGTGGTATTGTATATTTAAATTTTTAACTTGCTATCTTCAAATTTTAATGAAACAACTTTATCTTATTTAAAACTTCAAGGTTGGAATCTTAGATTCATCCTATAACTAGATTACGTAAACTATGTTTAATACATAATAACTAGATTATGGGTGCAACTACTTTGCAAGTTAAAGTGTACAATTCTATCGCATGTGAAGTTTTTTCTCCCAATCCTCAAGAACGATGCACATGCTTTTTGTCCCAATCCTCAAGGACGATCGCATACGAAGCTTATTGTAAATTATATTTTTACATATATATATTGAAATTATATATATATATATATATATATATATATATATATATATATAAATTATTTAAAATTTATTAAAATCTACATATATATATTGAAATTATATATATATATATATATAAATTATTTAAAATTTATTAAAATCTATATATTAAAAAATAAATAAAGATAGAAGAAAAGTTAACTGGTTATTCCATGATTTCTAATAAAATGGCCATAAATTTGTGTATCACCAAGCATTTTCACTATCTACAGTGCAATAAATGACCATCGTCAGTGGAAACAAACAACAATTGTTAATACATCTTCATACACATTTGTAAAATTTCTCATCACCTGAATAAGGAACTACTTGATATTCATATATTGTTTCCAAACTGAAAGCATACATGAATTCTATGCCCATGTTCGAAGAAAGATGGAAACTGAATTTGTATATGAAATTCCATGTACCCAAATTCCAAGAAAATAGATGGAGATGCTTATTTTTATTCAAATTCATTCAAGTTTGCTCCATCAAACCCAAACCTAGAAAATTTTTTAAGATGTTGCGAAATTCCTTTTTTTTCGAATACTTGGAAATACATTGAAATCTAGTCATACTTTGAAAGTTGAGTTAGAATTAAAAATCTCGCCATCGGTCCATCTTGAACACATATCCAAATTCAAACTTAATAAACTATTCGACTAATCGACTATTCAAGAAGAACGTATTTTACATTACTAAACCAACTTCAACAGATAATAACTAATGAAAAATGTGATATGTTGGAGGTTTTTAGACATCCAAGGGGTATTGGTGTTGAGAGGGACATGAACGAGATGCAATCAGTGAAATAATTTATTCTAGGAATGATCAAGTTGTAATGTGTGAATGGAAAGGAAGATAGATGCTTTATATGCCACTATGAATTACATTTATTCTAAAGTCTCATCAAGCATTTTAAACTATATTTGGGTTAGAGAAGAGGGATTTCCAATCTGACTAGAGGTCTAGAGTTCGAACCTAGAGTTCGAACCTTGAGAGATACAAGTTGTTGCATAGGAATACACTTCTCCTGCATCTTTTCCTTTGTATAATGCATCAGGGTAGTCCTGCAAAAGAGCTTGAACTTAGGTTCGAATCCTTTCTCATCCGGATGACTATGAATTCCATCCTCGCCACTCAGACAAACCACCACACAGTCCTTTGTCATCGCAAATGAAAAAATCAAACGTTCCTCTAGAAAAACCCACTCTCGAAATTTCAAATCTCCTTGCAAGTCACTTCGTTCTACATAAAATTTTGAAACTCAGCCTTTCCATTTATGAGAGAGCACACTTTTCATTGTTCTATAAATTAAAAGATGTGTGTAGTTTGCAAATGATGTCTTGCTTGCATTTGGAAACCAACTTGCAAGTTCAGTGAATCACCAGATGGGCGTGGAGGGTGTTAAGGTTTAGTGGAAACAACTAGGAAACATCTGGTCCATGACTAAAATCATATGTAAACTCGTGGCCATCCAATAAACAATAACATTAATAATTAAGTGTTACTCCTTTATCGCATTCAAAACCTTCCACTGCCATGAACATATGTGTTGAAAGTGAAATATTATATGAAATGTTTCAACCCAGTTTGAAGAGGGATGCCAAGGGTGGAGAACTGCTCTGCCTTTGATTTTTCCAAAGATGTCTTGGAGCAGTTTGACAAAATAGCCTTTCTCCAAATCTATGAATTCAGTTGTCATCAAATATGGAATCCATAGAAGGAATAACTTTCCACTGTGTATTATCCTTCATAGACCCAAGTGTCATTGATGGAGGTTGAACAACTTCTTTAGTACCATTGGGAAGGGGGAATCCTATTATAGGCGGGTGCTTTATGGTGGGGAGGCTATACTAGGAGTCATTTGAGATAAGCAGAGACAGAACCTTGCTTGAAGGCAGTAATGATATTACCCTGAGACTAGAAATTTACAATGAGGCTTCTTATCAAGCCGACATCAAGAAGCTTCACCTCAGAGGAGCGAAGGTGGCTGTCAATGATCCTTGATTTAAACACATATCCAATGGCATCGGTCTTGTACATGTTGGAAAGCATGTGTATATCATGTTTGTTAGTGAATTCTTGTGGTATTCCTCTAACATGCACACTTCCTGAATTAGCCTGGATGTTGATGTAATGGTCTAGGTTTAACTATGATTTCAGTAGGCATCCATTGAAATTATCAAATATGTTCGCAAGAGACTACTCCAAGTAGCGTGTCCGGGTGCAACAAAGTGAATTAGGACTTGATTTGTGGAGAAGGAAGAAGAAAAACCATAATGTAAGGGAGTGATCTCGATATCACAGATGGTCAAAGAAAAGAATAATGTAACTCCTTGATCTTGATATTGTGGAGGGAAGAAGAAAATCAAACTATAAGGGTATGATCTATATATCATGGAGGAGGGAGAAAGAAAAGTTGAATGTGAGGGTGTGATAAAGATATGATATATAATGATGAATATGGAAGTTTTTTAAGAGCATGATTTGACAATAATGTTGCAGATGTCATATTTTTCTAATGAACTGAGCATAAAATCAAGAGTGTAGATTGAGTTTTAAACCAATTTTTAATGCATTTGGAAGCAATTTACAATGCATGTAGAGAAATACCTCGAGGGGGTTTTACTCTCCAAAGGTTGGATATATGCTTATAAGAGAAGAAGAAGAGTTTCCTCATACCAACTAGTGGCATAAGGAAATTTGGAATTTCAATTGTCCACTGAAGTGCAAACTTCTCTTATGGCTAGCTCTACATAAAAAAATTCTAGTTTAAGACCTGTTGGTGAGGAAAATTTGGCAAGGGCCTAACAGATGCCCACTGAGTCATGCAGGAAATCATAGTGTTGAAAATCTCTTCATATCCTACTCTTATCTTTCTAAGATGTGGGCTCATGCCTTACTGGTTTGTAGAATTCCCTTTTATTAGTATGGGGCCTCCCTTGACGAGGCTCTTATTCTTTAAATTAAGTATTTTCAGGGGTATCTATCTCCTCCTGTTCTTTTGAATTGGGGGGTTTGAATTTCCAGGAACTTAGATATCTTTGAGGATATTCACATGCATCCTATTGTATCAGTTGACAAGGGGTTGGATATTTTGAACCACTTCCCTCAATTGGTTATTCCAGCAAGATCTAGAGTGATTGGGGTGGAAGTGATTAATAAAAATAAACCTTGGATGTTGTTTGATGACACCTCTTAAGGAACTCCTCCCTTAGGAGTAGCAAGAGCTATTATGTATCTCAATGATCATGTCTAGTTTCAATTCTCTGTAGTATTAGGCCCCAACTCCAATAATCGAGTGAAACTTTTAGCACTCAAGTTATCCCTGATTGTGTCTATCCAGAAAAAGAGTGCAGTTCCTTCAGGTCTTCGGGGATTCTAAGCTAGTCATATATTGTCTTAAGGAGAATCGACTACCCATAAATCTTTTCCTTGTTCCTATTTATGAGGAGATTCAATGGTTTAAAAGTCAGTGTCAAGTTGTTTTCTCTCATGTTTATAGGGAAAGAAATTCCCAGGTGGACTGGCTTTCTAAGGATGGCCTCAAGGTGGCAGAGGGATATTTTATCAGAATGGATAAGGAGGATCATGGGGAAGTGATCTATGACCCATATTTATATCCTCGTTAATGATGACATTATTGTCTTTTCTTTGGGGGAGAGCGGAGGATACTTCCCTTTTGTTCATCTTAGTTTTGGTTATGGTTTTTTTTTTAATAGAAACGGTTGGGTTTTTTATTTTATTTTAATTATATAAAAAAATAGGTTGTGGATACATAAAGCTAGAAGGGTTGTCCCCTAATCGAAACAACAACCCCATCTCCTTGACGTTCTTTCTTTATCCTAAAATAGGTTTGAAATATGCCCATCCACATAGAGCTAAACCTTTTAACAAAATGCCCAAGCAGAACAGAACTAAAACAAATCAGGAGTTAGGGAATCCAAACATTCTCATTGATGATGCTATCCTTTTCCATAACCCTGCAATTTATACTAGCCCCTTTATTTGCCATACAATCAGCCTGTTGATTCTCTCTCCTCAAAACGTGCAAGAATATAATATTTTTAAATTCTTTGACTAAACATAGTAGCATCCTATGCATCTTGGAATGAGGAATTTTACAATTTTTATAAATGTATCTTGCTTCAACGATGACAATTAGAGAATCTCCGATGACATTCATTTCTTCTATCCCCATTTCTCTTGCCAGCTCCAAGTCTTTAATAAGGGCATACCATTCTGCTCCATTGTTAGTTGCCCTTCCTAGACCCCAAGCAAACTCTGTTTGCTTGTTCCCATTGTGATCCAAAATTACTCCACCTGCACCTGCAATACCTGGATTGCCTTTGGAGGCACCGTTAAAGAACAAAGAGCTGATTCCTGAGTTATTCCTCCACTTTCTCAAATTTTATTTGCTCATCCTGTTCTTCCAGTACGGAAGGCCCGACTTCAAAATTGCATTGCTTTTAAGAGAGAAATTCTGAAGAATGTCCGCCAACCAAGCTCTTTCATCAACCTTAAGAGGTTCATTTTTTAAGTTTTTCGTTCCTCTTGTGACAAGTGAATCCACCCATAATTTTTTTGCTGAGACCGATACTTTTTTGAAGCAGGTTGCTTTCCCTTCGAATATTTTTTTCCAGCAAACAAATCTTGGGATGGCGTCCCAAGCTCTGGAAAAGTTAGGCTTTTTATTCAAAGTGCCTTGGTAATAATCCTTCCAGCTGAAAAAGAAAACATACCAGCTTCTTGGCAGGGTGATATTCATTCTGAGCTCTTTTAGCATCTCTCTCCAAACTTGCTGAGTGAAATTGCACTCTGTGAATAAATGGTTCAAGCTTTCCTCTTCCTGTTTGCACAAGATGCATCTGAGCGGGCCTATAATCCCTCTTTTTCTGAGATTTTTTGCTGTCAAAGTTTTCCGATGAGCCAGGATCCAGTAAAACAAATTTACCTTCGGCAGCCCATCATTATTCCAGATTTTGTTCCACTTGAAATTTTTTAATACTCTGTTTTTCTTCTTATATATGACGCGGTATCCTTCTTTCACTGTGTATTCACCAAATTTCCTCCAGCCACGTCTGTCAGCGTCATTAATATGTGTTGAGGCCCTTCCATGCAGAAGCAAAAGGAGTAGTTTGAATTCATCCTACAGGTAATCGGGGATCTCCACGATTTTCCAACCAGACCATTTGCCCGTTGGCATCCACACTGAAAGGTTATACAACGATCTGAAATCGTTGTTCTCACACCAGCATTTCAGATTAATCAACGCCTGGCAATTATCAGCTGGTGAATTTGGGCCAATGATATCGTGCCAGATTCTAATGTTTTTGTCGTTCCCCGCTATCCAATACAAATCATCTTCTAATAATTATTTTGTCTTCTTGCAGAGATCCCACACTGGTAATCCGGATTTGTTCTGGTTTATGCTATGAACGCATATGTTCCTCTTTCCGGCCATATATTTTTTTTGCAAGGCCGATTTCCACCATGCAAACTCGCCAGTACAAAGATGCCATAAAAATTTTGCCCTTAGATCTTGGTTCATGTCATGTGGATCTCTGATGCCCAAGCCACCGAACTGTTTCGGGCTGCACACCACTTCCCAAGAGATTAAATTAAATTTTTTACTGCCATCAGTCTTACCTCCCTGCCATGGGAAATTCTTCATCATTCCATTAATTTCTTGAATGATGCTATGTGAAGCTAGTGAAATGGAACACAAATAAAGCGGCTGAGCTGTGAGAACAATTTTGATTAGGACGGATTTTCCTGCTGGATTGAGCCATTTCAACCCCATGCACCAATTTTTATTTTTATTTTTTCTATCATTCCACGCCAATCAACTTTCTTTTTCTTTCCCTTGAAAATGGGGACGCCCAAATAATTGAAGGAGTTCCGGGATGTGGTACCTTCAAAGCCTAGGATTCACGCAATTCTTGCCATGACACCACGGGTACAGTTCCAGCCAAATATTTTGGATTTGATGACATTGAGCTTACCATCCGAGACTTTTAGAAAGGTGGAAATCACATTTTTGAACCTTTCTTCTATGATGGTGGATGCACCTCCCAGCAGTATAGTATCATCAGCAAATTGTGCATTATTTGCAGCTTTGACCCTTCTTGCAATTTTTAGACCCTTGAGCTCCCCCAGCTCTTGATGCTGCTGCAACTTCCCGCTCAGAGAATCAACTACCATCAAGTAGAGAAATGGAGATAACGTGCAGCCTTGCCTTATTCCCCTGGAGATTTGGAAGAAATTGGTAGGTCTGCCATTTACCAATAGGGCGATCCAAGGGTTGTTGATGCATGCCTTGATCCATTTGATGAACCTAGGCGAGAATCCAAACTTTGCCATGCTTTCAAATAAAAAGTAGTGGTTTACTCTGTCAAATGCATTTTCCATGTCAAGTTTGAGAGCCATGCCTTGCTGCTTTTTCTCCATGCTGGTATGTATTGCTTCCTGAACTATAATAATATTATCAAGGATTTGTTGTCCCGCAATAAACCCTCCATGAGTATCTGAGATTATCCTTCCCACTACTTTTTTCAATCTTGTGGCTAAAGTTTTTGAGAGAATTTTGTAAGAGGTATTATAGAGGGATATGGGCCTAAAACAGTCTATTGAGATGGGCTTTTTTTCTTTTGGAATCAGCATGAGGAATGAGGAGTTAGTGGCTCCACCAATCTTTTCCTTTCTTCTTGTCCAGTTAAGCATATTTTTCAGGTCTCCCTTTATTATATCCCATGCAGCCCTGTAGAAATTGATGGTTAACCCATCCAGCCCGGGAGCCTTATCAGCTTTAAGGGACCAAATCGCTAATTTGATCTCAGCTTCCATAATGGGGAGAGCCCGTTCCTTATCATCCTGCTCCGTAATAAGGAAGGGAATGCCTAAGAGAAACTCAGCCTAAGCAATCGGATCAGCCTCGTCCTTATCCCTGTATAGATCTCTGAAATGTTGAAATATGTGTTCTTTGATCTCTTCTTGCTCAGCAATCCTCTTACCATCAATGTCCTTTATCTCTTTTATCGTGTTAAAACAGATCCTTGCCTTAGATTGTTTATGAAATTAAGTCGTATTTATGTCCCCTCCTTTTAACCAAAGCTGCCTGGACTTTACCCTCATTTCCTCTTCCTCTTCTCTGGTTGTTGAAAGAATCTTTAAACTTATATCTTTTTCTTGGCTGATAAGAGTGGGGGTGATTTATTCCCTTTCCATCCTAAGGTGAAGGGATGAGAGATCAGCTTGGAGCTGATTTTTTTTGTTGCTAACA
The DNA here is from genome assembly GCA_001517045.1 of Pseudotsuga menziesii. Lineage (NCBI taxonomy): Eukaryota > Viridiplantae > Streptophyta > Pinopsida > Pinales > Pinaceae > Pseudotsuga > Pseudotsuga menziesii. The sequence continues at coordinate 107,662 of LPNX010504593.1, read as the reverse complement.
CTTACAAAGTCTAATTTTACCCAATCTTTAAATCACTTTTAACTCTTCTCAGCTTACTTTCCCAAATGAAGCTCGGAGAGCCTGAGATGACCGTTCTCCAAGCATCTTTTATGATGGTCAAGGCTTTTTTCTCTTTAAGCCACAAGGCATTGAAACGAAAAAGGGATGGGGCCGAGGTTTTTCGAGGGATCTAAAACCAAGGAAATGGGTTTGTGATCCAAAACAACAGAAGGCAAAGCAAAAGACGCAGGAATAAGGTCTCTTGTGAGAAAAGTGACACTTAGCAGGAATCGGTCGAGTCTGGCTGCGATATAACTTGTCCCTGTCCATCTGTTGTTCCATGTGTATTTCCCATTTTTTAAAGGCGTGTCAATCAGATCTAGCTCTGAGATGAGGTCTTCCATATTTTCCCCATAGGGATCACGAACACTCGAGCCCCCTCTTTTTTCCTCCTGCGCTATAGTTACATTGAAATCACCAGCTATGGTGATTTCCTTTCCTTCCATTTCCTCTTTTAGAGTAGCTAAACTAGTCCATAAGTTTTTCTTATCTCTACAGTGTGTAGGACCGTACACATTGCACACATAACTAATATTTGAATTGTCTTTTTCCTTGAATTCTGTAATGAGCCAATGCTGATTCTTCTTAATGATTTTTATCTCATATTTGCTTGCAAAAAAGGATGCTATTCCTCCTGAAGCCCCTCTGGAGCTGATGGCGAAACCCTGGCTACTGTTCCAAAAGTGTTATGAGAGCACCAGAACCTCCACATCACTCATTTTTGTCTCTTGGAGAAGCATAATATCTGGCCTTTTAGACTTAATGATGTTTTTTATGGCTTCTACTTTATTTTCTCCACTCAGTCCTCTGCAATTCCAAAAGACAGCTTTCATTATTTCTTATTTGAATGAGGCCCTGCTTTAAGCCTGCCATCCACTTTCCCTGATCCTTTGTGATTTTGCAGGAGATTTGTCTCTTCAATGCTCCTCTGTCTTCCTAGCTCTATTTCTCTCTCTGCTTCATGTTCTCTATGGTATCTTTGAGACTGTTCATTACAGGACCTATTATCAATTTTCTTTTTAAATTCCTGTAATACAGGAAATGTGCACTTTTTGTAATTAGTGGCAACTTTTCAAGCCCGATGAAGACAATTAGAGACACCCTTATATGTTTTTGTTTTTTGACGCCAAATTTGACTTTTTATCCTGCAAGATCTTTATGATCTATGCAAAATGCTATTTATTATCTAATATATTGCAACTTTTCCCAAGAAAAACATATTTTTAAGGCATTCAAAGTTATTTCATCAATTTCATAATTTATCTAGTCTACTTGGAAATTTTCAAAAACATGTTGTCTTACTAATTATACATGTTCTCGGCATAATACCAAAAAATCCTTATTAACATGATATTCTTCGCAGAGAAAATTCTTTGGATACCTTCCATGAATAGGAAATGGTATTTTAAAGGTCTTGGAATGTCTCTAAATTTAGTACATGGATTCAAGGTTCCTTTGGCATTCGCATTCACATTGCCTGAAAGTTCAGATTATATGTTCGTTGCAGATGCATGTTGTAACGCATAAGGATTGATCTGAGTGAAAATATGGAATACAGATCATAAGAGAGTAAAATCATCTTCCTATAGCTCATAATTGTTTGAAATGCATTAAACTTTATGAGTGCCCGCCGTGGATTTTTACAAATCATAAAAAATAGTTAAGGTAGAAGCACTGTCATCCAACTAGAATCTTGAAACGTTCGACTCTGAGTCTTGAGAAAATGAAATAGGGTGAAGTAGTCCACCTCTTAATACCAAAAGTTTTTTATTGTCTCCTTGATCCCATAGAATGTGAGGGTAGAGTAATCGTTACAAATGGACTCAAGAGGATGGGAAGTTATTTTTCAAAATAACAAATGACTTCTATTACCAACATAGTTTTCTAGGTTTTGCATAAAACACTAAGGCTTCTAGTCTCATAGAAATTATAGGTCTCCCTATTCTAGTCATATAACTCACCTTTCGTTAAGTGGGGTCAAAATAAGTTGCATGCAAGTGATGCTAAGTTTCGTAAAAGTTGATCTGAAGTATGAATGGATACTTCCATATTTACAATTATCTGTAATTTCTATGTCATTTCGGTATTCTATTTAGCATGTAGAATTGATGTTCCAAATCTAAGATATCAATGCCAAATCTCTCAATTAATAAGCTAATACAGAGTTTCAAAGGATGAGGGATTATTTGATTTAATTGAGTTATTATTAATTAATATCCACTTTGGCACATGGAACTACAAAGAATACAATAAAATGACAAGGGGAAGGTGAAAGAACATCACATTAAATACTTAGAAGAAAAACTAAAAGAAAGGAGGAGAAAAAAGAAGGAAAAATAAAATTTAAGTGGGAATCACCAACCAAATGAGATGGGGAACAATGGCCCGAAGCTCAAGAATGAGATCCCCTAGATAAAACCGTTTAATTTGGGGAAGCACTTCTAACATTCTGGCTATGCCAATTGAGCACCTTGCAGTTATTTGCTTGCCAATATGAAAAGGATATGAAAACACTTATATCTCATTTGCAATTTTTCCAAAATTTTTATCAGGCATTCGTGGCGTGCCATCTTACCTTTTTACTACAGACACAACATTGTGGTCTTGTTTGTGGCATGTGTATATTATGGACAAAATTCATTCTCATTCACTAGTTTGATGCAACCATCTTACCTTTTTAGTGCAAACACAACACTATGGTCCTGTTTGTGGCATGTGCAGATTAGGAAAAAATTCAATCTCATTCTATGGTTTTATGCAAATCCTTGTTTAGAGCCTCTATAAATCATGATCCTTATGGTCAAATGCAAGGTCTGAAAGATATTACAAAGCAATCCTTTGGTACACAAGTTCTAAACCTACACCAATATTTGAGTGCTAAGTGCCCATGTCTTTCCACTCCCTAAAAGGTATAGATAATGATTGCTTTCATGACATATTAAATCTTGGTTGTAAATCTCAAATCCCAACAACATATTGGATCTGTGTGGGTCATAATATCCCATCTATAATGTTGAACAAGTTTATACCCAAATTAGTAGGAGTACGCCATGTGTTCCTTTGTTGGGCCACCAAAGAAGTCAAACCTTTCACTCTAGAGAAATATCCACCATTGACATTGGCTAAATCAATGGTCCTTATTCGATTCACTATATTGTATTAACCCCCATGCTCTTTTCCTTGAGAATCTTTCCCCGTTGTTGATCATCAAATCAATGAGCGATCAAGATTTGTGCGAGCCATGTGCCTTACTCTCATGGTGTGTACTCCATACAAAGGAAAACATTATTTTTCTTGGGTCTTAGCCTTCTTCATCAATTTAGGAATTGTTTCTACAATCCATAATGTTGCAAGGAGTAAATTCCTTACCTCTTGGGCTCATGTTTCATGACCCACACCAATAGGACAATGCCACATGTCTCTGGTTCTAAAGTTTAGTAACACTTAGAATACGAGGAATTGAACACTCTTCATGTTGCATAATCTATAATTATTTCTTAGCCCTCCTAGATTCATTTAGTTGAACTCAAGTGACATAGGAATTAATAGGATTGCAACATGCAATGCAATTAAACAAAAAAATGCAACTACTTATACATGCACAAAATTACCATTTCATGACTTGATAACCGAATGCACAGATTAAGCATTCATAACTAGTTACTAAAATCTATATTTATATTATAAAAACACAATATATATTATATATTACAAATTTAATGTAACCATAGTGTGCCGAATATTGGGTGATTTTCTAACTCCCTCGTATTATGCATTGGAATATCTTGATCATATATCATTGTATTCACTGCCTCCATGATGGTTTTGTTCTTTCTTTCTGCAACACCATTTTGTTGAGGATTGTAGGGAGTAGTTAGTTCCCTCTTGATTCTAGCATCTTTACAAAAGGATTCAAATTCTTTTGAAGTATATTCTCCGCCATTGTCTGATCGGAGTGTCTTGATTCTTTTGTCTGAAAGGTTTTCTATCAGGGCTTTGAATTTCTTTAATTTTTCAAACACTTCGTTCTTTGCTCTCAAGAAGTTTATCCATGTATTTCTTGAATAGTCATCAATAAATGTAATATAGTATTCAAAACCACTCAAGGATGTGGAGAACATTAGACCACATACATCTGAATGAATTAATTCCAACGCACCTTTAGTTTTTGTTTCTCTCTTTGGAAATGGATTCTTGATATTCTTTCCTTTTGCTCATCCTTTGCAAATGCCTTCATGGTTGATCTTCAAGTATGGTAGTCCCGTCACTACTTTGTTCACATGAGGTAGTGCTTTGTAATTTATGTGGGAAAGCCTTCTATGCCACAATTCACTAGGATTAGTGGTCTCATGAACAAGGGATGTTTGTAAATGTCCCTTGAGTTTATACAGGCCTCCTTCTTCTTCATCGATAACAATTGCATCTTCAATTGAATTTCCTTTGGGCCACATGAGTACTTGTCCATCTATGAATGCAACTCTATATCCTTTCTTATCTAATGCTAAGATAGAAAGTAAGTTCTTCTTTAGACCTGGTACGAATAAAACTTCCTTCATCTTCAAGGGGTTTCTTGAATCAAGCTTGTAGCTTGCTTCACCAATTCCTTTGATTGGATATTGATAGTCATCTCCTAGAGATACTTTCAGAAGAGAGTTCATTTCTTCAAGTTTTGAATGAATTTTATTTTGTCCATTCATGTGCTTTGAAGCACCACTATCAATAATCCATGTGTCTTCTCCGTGTATTAAAGACCCAGAAAGTGCAGAGAATAGTACATACTATTTTGCATCTTCTTCTCTTGCTTGCTTTCTCTGAGGTCCTTCTTCTTCTTCTTCTTCATCCTCATCTTCAGCTAGATGTGCATGATGTCTTTTTTTGTTGTTCCTATTCTTGTATTATTCTTTCTTCAAAAGAAAATTTCTGGCAATGTGTCCCACCTTATCACAATGAAAACATTGAAAGCTAGAGTAGTCCCTCTTTGGGAGACTTTCTCTTGTTCTTTGGAACCTTCTGGGAGGTTGAGAATCCTTGTGGTTTCCCTTCTTGAATTTGGGTTGAATTTTTCTTCTCTTGGTATGGATGGCTAGGGATTGATCATATTCCTTTAGTAGAGCTTCTCTATTGGCCACTCTAGCCTCCACTTGAATATTCCCATACAATATCAAACTTCATGCTTTCCTTTCTGGCACACATAGCTTGGATGAATGAATCCCAGGGTCTAGTGAGACCATTGAGAGCAGTCATAACCAACTCATCTTCATCAAGGTTGTCTCTAATGACTTCTATTTGTTCCTTGAGCTGGGAGACCCTTGTGAATAGTCCTGAATGGATTCTCCGTGACTCATCTTGGCGCTCTTCGATTCAGCTCTTAGATTCATCTTTCTATTGATGTTTCTTCCTTCATACATCCTTGCTAGGGCATCATACATTTCTTTTGGAGTCTTCTTGGATGGAACTTGAGGGATAAAGTGATCCTTGATAGAGTCAGCAATAATCCTTTGTGCCCTAATAAGATCCTTCTTGTGCTTCTCCTTAGCTTAAGCCTCTTCAGGTTCTGCAACTTATTCCTCGATATATTTCTCAAGATCATTCTCCTTGAGAATGAGGCCAATTCTGTATTTCCATGCTCAAAAATTCTCCATGCCTTCTAGTTTGTCCTCAAGCTTGGTGCTTGGGGCCATCTTGCATTAGAGGAAATTTCAACTCAAAATGGGCCTCCTGAAAAAAATTAATAAAATAATAGTTAAAATAATAAAATAATATTTATTAATTTTGGAGGAAGAAAGAAAAAAACTACTTTTTTGTTTGTATTTTCGACATATCTCTCTGCGTTTTTACTCAAATTTCAATCAGGAAATCTCGTTGGATGCGAAATTAAATTCCTCATCCAACGAGTACTCACTCGGCATACTTTTGACAGACCCCTCTACTCCAAAAATAAGAAATACCTGAAAAAATGTGATGATGAAAAAAATGTGATGATGACATCATCATCACATTTTTTCAGGTATTTCTTGTTTTTGGGGTAGAAAGGTCTGTCAAAAGTATGCCGAGTGGGTACTCGTTGGATGTGGAATTTAATTCTACATCCAACGAGCTCTCGCGATCAAAATTTGAGTAAAAACACGTGGAGATATGTCGAAAATACAAACAAAAAAGTAGTTTTTGTTATGATACCTATCCCCAAATTTATATTAAAAAGTGTTTAAGACCTATACAGTATTTCAAATTGAAAGCAATTTCATTAGCTAACACATGATGACATGGAATTTGAAGTAGAGTTAAAAGGCCCATTTTGAGTTGAAATTTCCTGTAATGTCAGGAGATCACAAAAAATTGAAATTCTTGAAAATGAGAAATTGATCTTAGCAGGAGATACACTTGACTTAGGTGAGTTGACTGGTGTGCTTGGTTCCTGTGAGATCTCAAGTCTTCACCTTTCAAAACTGACTTGTGAGATTCTGCAGGGCAGTTTTTTGGTTTTCTGGATTTCTGCAGTTTTCTGGTCCAGTGTCAAACTAAGGTTTGACTTTTCTAGAGATATACCCACTCAAAAACTTCGATCTTAGGCTCAGTGGATGCACTCTAGGAGGGCACAACTTTCTATGCAGCTAGATCTTTAAAAATCAAAATTTCTCTGAAACCCTAGTTTCTTGTCGGAGAGGAAGAGAGGGATTTTTCACCTTGTGAAAGATGTCCTATTCATGTTAGCTTTGATACCATGTTAATATTTTCTATACTAAGCCATATTATCAACATTCAATTCAAGTTCACAATAATACTAGCATACATGAGGATCACTGAAAGAAACAGTATCACATGATCAACACAAATTTACCCTAGGAAAACCCTAAAGGAAAAACCCAGCAAGAAAAGCTTCCTCAATATAGATGATAAAAATGATAAAAGATAAGACTTCAGACTGTTCCTTCTCCTCTTTGCAGATAAGACTCTCTCTCTCTCTCATGCGCTACACAAGTGTGTTTATGTGTTCAAATGAGGAGCGCTTCACTTCTATTTATATTCTTTCATTCACTTGACTTTTTACTCAATCAAGTCGTCTCCACTAAACTTGACTAGCCCAAATTCTCTAGGAAGACTCAAAAATTATTATTATTATATTCCGGAGGGTGCTAATGACCCGACTTGCAACGAAGGGTTTTCCTCATGACTCTCTACTGACCTAATACAATAATAATGATTCTCTCGATAGGAACATCGGGGTACAATGAAATACAAATGATTCTCCCGATAGGAACATCGAGGTACAGTAAGTGAATACACTTCAAAGTTACAATAATTCAACACACTCTATTCTGAATGTATGAAGTGTAATGTCCCTTTTAAAAATTTGACCAAAATGCCCAATTTTCCAATTTTTTCACAATTTTGGCTCTTGACTAGTTTTAGTGTCTTGGTCTCCAAATCAGCCCAATTGCTCCCAAATATTCAGATAAGGTGTATTAATGATATAATAAATTAATTATTATGTTCATGGATGTATTATGGCCATCCAATCACTTCTGCAAGTATGTACTAAATTTTGAACAACATAGAGGATTTTATTGGCAATTTTGGGCTCAAATTTCCGCCGGGGTAAGTGGTAGAAATGTCTTCCCAAATGTACAGAAAACCACTAGAATTCTTAAATTGAATCAGGGAATTTGTATAATTCATTATCATAGACTCATATGCATAACCAATCGACCTCCCATGCCTGTTATCACTTCTTTCAATCAAATATAAAAAACTAGTTTTGGAACCTTGGGGAAATGAGGTGTAGTTTGCTCCAATTGCTATGAAATTCGACCCAATGGACACAAATTCTCAGTTACTGAACATGAAACCCATAATATACTTTAATTACATTCCATTCATTCATAAATCATCAATATTTTATGCATCCATTCCAATCCATCAAGATTACAAGAGTTTACAACAAGGTAGTAGGGAAATGACACTGTTTCTTCATTATTGAGCAATAATACATGAGATTTCTTGGCATTTCTACCTGAGATATTTCTGAAATTAAAGAGCAGATCATTTACATCAAAATAAAAAATACTAGAGCAATATAAGCTCCCTCAAAGATATGAATAGCTCACGAAGTGCGCCTCACTCCATAGAGCTGAAATATGGTGAGAAAACTTGAGATGGAAGGAAGAACAAGCTGAAATTGATATGTCCATGAGCTCATGTAGCTTGAACCTATAACTTATGACTCCATTTAAGCTCTTTGAAATACATGAGTGGCCTCTCTAAACACCAACTAGAATGGGAATATTTCACCCTCGAAATTGACTAAGGCATGAACTAGTCATCCACTAGCTCTCTCTCTTCACAATAACAATTTTCACAAATGATCAAAAGGGCCTTCTCATGGCTTATCCATGCATTTTATAAAAATTATTGGTCTTCTAAGGTTCTAAATACATCCATAAACCAAATCCAAGTAGAATTGGTGTGGCTGCTCATGCTATGCCATGTGGCCTCTCTCTTCACCTTCCCTCTTCTCCCAAATTCGAGTAGGATTCTCTTGGACTTATCCAACTCCCATGAGTGCCCTATAAGATTTTCTATTTAGGCCTGACATGTCATATATTTCATATGTCAACCTTCATATCTGACTTGTGTCATAACTATCATAGAATCTCCATCATTGGTGTCATAGATGTCATAAATGTAAGGGGAATCTAGCCAAGTGTCCATGAAACTCCCATTTGGCTCTTCCTCTCCCCATGTAAGTTACAATTCATCCCAAATTCAACCTATGAAGTATATTGACAAGTATATTAACCTTATAATCCATCCAAAAACATTAGGCTTCCCATAGATTCGATATTGCAAGAGGAGGATGCCATTTAACATAGGAATTCTAGCTTGAGTGGGCCCCATTGTCTCAATGTGTCTCCATTATCCATAGCCATTTAATTTTTCACTTGAATTCATTTAATTAACTCCATTAAATAAATATTTATTCATTCTAATGTCTAAACACCATTTATTAGCTCCCTTATTAACTTTCCAATGTTTCCACCCAACCTAGGGAACTAGTAGGATTGATGGAATTTTCCTGCTATGCAATTCTTTGAATGGGGACATTACAGTCCTCCCCACCCAGTATTGCTTGTCCTCAAGCAATTTCATATTTGGATTCTGAAAAATATTCTCCTCTTCCCATGTGGCGTCTTCACTTGGTAGATCCTTCTATTGCACCAAGTATTCTTTGATTGTTTTGCTCCTCAATCTTCTCTCCCTTGTCTTCAAAACCTTTTCCGGAATAAGTGTGAGATGTCCTTCATCATCCAAAGGAGGGAGTGTATCTAAAATGACAATTTTCTGACCAATAGATTTCTTGAGACAAGAAACATGAAATACATTATGAATTTTACTCCCTTCTGGAAGTTCCAACTCATATGCTACTTCTCCAATCTTCCGGATTAACTTGTAGGGCCCATAGTATCTTGGCTTTAGCTTTTCTACTCGATTCCTTTTGAGAGATGTTTGTTTGTATGGCTGCAACCTCAAATACACTAAATCATCAACCTGAAAGGTCCTTTCCTCTCTATGTTTATCTACATATTGTTTTTGTTGATTTTGGCCAACCTGAAAATTGTCTTTTAAAACCTTTAAATTTTTTTGGATTTCTTCCACCCAATCTTCAGCTTTTGGATCTCTACTATCACCAAATATCATATCAGCAGATGTAAGTGCATCATAACCATATAATTTTCTGAAAGGAGACATCCCTAGTGACATGTGAAAGGTGGTGTTGTAGCAAAACTCACCCATGTGTAGCCATCTTGTCCAAGCTTTTTGTTGTTCTCCCACATAGTTTCGGAGGTGCCCTTCCAACCATTTATTCACCCTCTCTATTTTTCCATCAGTTTGGGGATGGTATCTTGTACTTGGAGTCAACTGAGTGTCCACCAATCTAAAAATTTCTTGCCAAAAATCACTCATGAATCAAACATCTTTATCACTCACAATGCTCTTGGGGAGCCCATGCAATCTGAATATTTCTTTGAAAAAAGATATCAGCCACTTATGCAACACTAAAAGAGGATGTAAAAGCAAATAAATGAGCAAACTTAGTCAATATATCCACTACCACATATATGCAATCCTTCTTAGTCAAATTAGTGAGTGGAGAAGTCAACTTGGAGAACCCTTTCACAAACTTCCTGTAGTATGCACATATTCCAATGAAGCCTCTTAATTTTGTGATGTTTTTTGGTGATGGCCATTCTAAGATAGCCTTGATATTTTACATGTGCACTTTCACTCCATATTTCCCAATAATGTTCCCAATATATAATAGTTATTTCATCCCAAATTCACATTTATACATCTTAGCATACAAAGACTGTTCTTGCAAAGTTTTGAACACAATCTCTAGGTGTTGCAAGTGCTCTTCCCAAGTTTTATTGTAAATGTGAATATCATCAAAGAAGACTAAAACAAAACTTCTAAGATGCTTTCAAAATATTCTATTCATACATGCTTGAAATGTATCTGGATCATTAGTCAACCCAAATGGCATAACAAGAAACACAAAGTGACCATAATCGGACATCGAAAAGCAGTCGTTTGCACATCTTCCTCCATCATTTGAATTTGGTGATAACCAGATCTAAGGTCAATTTTGGAAAAGTAATTAGCTCCAAATAGATCATCCATGAGCTCATAAATCCTTTGAATAGGATATCTATTCTTGATGGTCTTCTTGTTCAAAGCTCTAAAGTCTATACACATCCTCAAAGTTCCATCTTTTTTCTTTACCAACACTACTGAAGAAGCATAAGGGCTAGAGCTTGGTCTAATGAGTCCCAACTCTAAGAGTTCTTGAATGGCCTTCTCAATATCATATATGAACTTCTTGGGATGTCTATAAGGTGGTATCTGAATGGATGAAGTACCATCCTCCAAAACAATGTTATGCTTAACTCCCCTATCAGGTGGTCTACAATGTGGAAGATCTCTGAAAACTTTTTCATATTTGTGCAAAAGTGTCTCTATCTCCTTTGGGTGTTTAACAACTCTAATTTTTGTCTTGGGAGAGGTGATATAACATTCAGAAGCCCATTCTATATCACCATGCCTCAATATAGATCTCATACTATTGCAATTTACTACATGTTTTGGGTAAGTGTGATGCCCTCTCACAACCCTTAGTACACTTGTTGAATCTTGAAATTTCATTTCAGGAATTTGATAATTTACTGAATGCTCTCCTATATAATACATCCATTGCACTCCCAATAATACATTAGTATCAGCAACATCAAACACATAAAAAGTATCAACAAAAGTATAGTTACCTATGGTGACTTGCAGTTTTGGAACCCATGTGTTGCATTGCATTGTGTTGTGACCTGGAATGACAACTGTGAAGCCATCGAATGGTTCACTTGGTATATTTATTTTCTCCACCATATCTCTGCATCAATTAAATTATGTGTAGCTCCTCCATCTACCAAAACTGAAGCTCTTTTTCCCAATACCAAACCCTTGCATTGAATAGTGTGATAGTGAGGCACTGCTGAAAGTACTGTCATTCTTGCTTTGTCCGGTGAAGGCTGATTTTCTTCTTATTTTTCTTCTTCAGCTGTTGTCTCATATGCCTCCTCTTGATATGAAATGTTCCCTTATTCATCCATACCCCCTTCATACTCATCATTATCAGAAAATACTTCTATGTATTGAGCTTTTCCTTTAGCACATTTATGCCCCGGTGTCCATGGTTGGAAGCATGTGAAGCACAATTTTTTCCTTCGAAGTTCATCCCTGTTTTGTCCTTCTTTATTATTATTTTTATATGTATCTCTTTGCCAAAAATTCTTATCATGTGCATCCTTTTTCCAAGGCTTTCTTTTAAATTTGAAGTTAGGGTTGGGAGGAAATCTTGTTCTAGGAAGCACAGTTTGAAGATCTCTAGTCAAGATCATTGGATCATTTAAGTTAGTAGGATTGTGGGCTTTGACCAAACCTTTTAACGGCTCCAAAAAACCTCAGTGAACAACAATACTAACCTTCCCATATATACATTAGCCACCTTAACTTATAATATTTGGAATTCCAACATATACCCAACAGGAGTCCCTACCTGCTTCAATTGTGCTAGTTCTTTGAAAGACAATTATGGATCGTTTGCTCAAACCTTTCTAATACTTTGTCAAAAAATTCTCCATATGTTTTAGCCTGATCATGACCCAAGGTTTTCAGGCCATGGAACCACCATTCATTGGCATCTCCATCCAAGTGCAAAATAGCCATTTTTAAAGAATCTTCTTCCACCATTGGATTCAACTAAAAATACACATCCAATTTTTGCACCTAAGTGTTAGCAGAACTTTGAGATGAACCATCAAAAGTGGGAAGTGGCACTTTACCTATGACGCAATTCAATTATTTGTTTTGGTGTAGAGACTTATTTTCCACCTTCTTTTTGAGTTTGTTTTCCATGGTGAAGTACTGCTCAAATGTTATACTTCACCTACACTCTTCATCCAATTTAGTCCATTCTTTTGTCATTGTATCAATTTCAAATTGAATGTTAGTCTCTTCTTTGGGAATAAGAAATTTAGGTGCAGTAGGCCTTGGTGTGCTCTGAAATTCATGGGGTCTATTATGAGGTATTTTCTTAAGAAAATGTGCTCACCCATTGTCTTCTTTTCTACTGATTGTGAACTACCACTATCTCCTATTATCCCTTTGCTTCCCATTTGACTGGCCATCAATTCAAATCATTTTGCTATATGTTGGGCCATGTCTACCATATGTTAGTTCATGTACTTTGATATTTCTTCAAACAAGGGTTTTATAAGTTTGAGATACTCCATTTTCTCCTTAGTGTAGTCTTCTCCCTCGTGAGCCATAGCTTTAGTCAAAGGTACCTTTTTTTCTTCTAGTTCTTCTTCTACAAGTCGTGCACCTTCCAATTCAAATTCTAAGGGTGGTGGTTTATTTATTTGAATCATTGTTAACACCATAAGGTGAAAATTCCATTACCTGATACCACTTGTAATGACCCTTTTTTTAAATTTTACCAAAATGCCCAATTTTCCATTTTTTTCACAATTTTGGCTCTTGACTAGTTTTAATGTCTTGGTCTCCAAATCAACCCAATTGCTCCCAAATATTCAGAGAAGGTGTATGAAATATATAATAACTTAATTATTATGTTCATGGATGTACTATTACCCTCCAATCACTTCTGCAAGTCTGCACTAAATTTTGAACAAGATAGAGGATTTTATTGGCAATTTTGGGCTCAAATCCCCCCAGGTAAGTGGTATAAATGGCTTCCTAAATGTACAGAAACCCACTAGAATTATTAAATTGAAGCAAGGGATGTGTATAATTCATTAAAATATACTCATATGCATAAAAAAATGACCTCCCATGGCTGTTATCACTTCTTTCAATCAGATATAAAAAACTAGTTTTAGACCCTTGGGGAAATGAGGTATAGTTTGCTCCAATTTCTATGAAATTCGAACCAATGGCCATAAATTATCAGTTATTGAAAATGAAACCCATAATTTACTTTAATTACAGTCCATTCATTCATAAATCATCAATATTTTATACATCCATTCGAATCCATCAAGATTACAAGAGTTTACAACAAGGTAGTGGGGGAATGGCACTGTTTCTTCGTTATTGAGCAATAATACATGATATTTCTTGGAATTTAGAACTGAGATATTTCTGAAATTAAATAGAAGATAATTTACATTAGAATACAAAATCCTGGAGCAATATAAGCTCCCTCAAAGAGATGAATATCTCACCAAGTGAGCCTCACTCCATAGAGCTGAATTATGGTGAGAAAACTTGAGATGAAAGGAAGAACAAGCTGAAATTGATATGTCCACGAGCTGTTGTAGCTTACACCTATAAATTATGAATCTATTGAAGCTCCTTTAAATACCTGAGTGGCCTCTCCAAACACCAACTAGGATGGGAATCTTTCACCCTCGAAATTGGCTAAAGCATGAACTAGTCATCCACTAGCTCTCTCTCTTCACAATAACAATTTTCACAAATTATCAAAAGAGCCTTCTCATGGATGATCCTTGAATTCTATAATCATTATTGTTATTCTAAGGTTCCAAATCCATTCATAAACGAAATCCAAGTCGAATTGGTGTGGTTTCTCAAGCTATGCCATGTGGCCTCTCTCTTCACCTTCCCTCTTCTCCCAAGTTCTAGTAGGAGCCTCTTGGCCTTCTCCAAATCCCATGAGAGAATTCATATATGACTTGTGTCATAACTATCATAGAATATCCATCGTTGGTGTCATATATGTCATAAATGTAATGGGAATCTGGCCAAGTGTCCATGAAACTTCCATTTGGCTCTTCCTCTCCCCATGTAAGTTACAATTCATCCCAAATTAGACCTATGAAGTATATGGAAAATTATATTAACCTTATAATCCATCCAAAAACATTATGATTCTCATAGATTCAAGATTGAAAGAGGAGGATTTCATTTAACATAGGAATTCTAGCCTGAGTGGGACCCATAGTCTCCATGTGTCTCCATTCTCCATAGCCGTTTCATTTTTCACCTGAATTCATCTAATTAAATCCATTAAATAAATATGTATTCCTTCTAATTTATAAACACCATTTATGATCTCCCTTATTAACTTTCCAATGTTTCCACCCAACCTAGAGAACTAGTAGGATTGATGGAATTTTCCTGCTATGCAATTATTTGAATGGGGACATTACATGAAGCATAGTTTATAGCTTCAACCCAAAGAGAAGGAGGAATATTCTTTTCTTGGAGAAGAAAAGTTGTCATCTCCTTTAGTGATCTATTTTTCCTCTCAGCCACACCATTTTGTTGTGGTGTGTATGGATCTGAGTCTTCCATTCAAATCCCCTCTGATTCACAATACTGATGAAAATCTCTTTTAATGTATTCACCTCCATTATCTGATCTAATGGACTCGATATTCTTTTTGAAACTATTTTCAACCAAGGCTTTAAAACTTTAAAATTTTTGAATACCTCTGATTTATGTTTCATAAAATATACCCAACAGAACCTAGAACAATCGTCAATAAAAATAAGGAAATACCTTGAACCATTGATTGATGTTGTTGGCATTGGTCTTGAAACATAACTGTATATCAAATCAAGTGTAGAGGCAGCTTTATTTGCCTTCCTAAATTCATACCTCTTCTCTAGATGCTTAGCTACCAAGCAACCATGACATACTCCATCTGATGTTTGGATGAGTGGCAAGCCCTCAACAATTTTGTCATTGTGAAATTACTGGAGATATTTTAAATTGAGATGCCCATATCTCTCATGCCGCAACTTGCTGGTGTTAATGGCATGAGTCAACAGAGCTGTTGGATGTGAAGTATACATGAAATGGGAGAACTCGTATGCCTTTGAGGCATGGTTTGCAAACCCTTTCGTTATGAGATTTACTATAGATTTTTCAGTGATTTACACTAAGTCAAAGTCTAATGTCACTCTCTTGGGAGAGCCTGTATGAGTCATATGATAAACAAACAACATATTTGCTGCAAGAGAGGGCACATAGAGTACATTCTTGAACTCACCATGTTGGATTTTGATAGAACCTTTCCCAACAACTAGGATTTGGGAGTTGTTAGCATCGGGATTTGGAGCCCCAAGGTTGAGGGGAGGGCCCGCTCCCAGCGTAACAGCAGAACCACTTTAGACTGCGCCTCCGGCCTAGCATAGTCAGAGAGGGATCTCTCGCATGTCTTGAGATCTTTACTTCACGTAAGATATTCGCTCAGGGATGGTCAGAAGACCGGACTCCTAAAAAGGGACAAAGTAGAGTGGCGTGAGATGCAGGTGGGACTATCAGGGCAAGGGACCATTGGAAATGGAGTCGAAAACCTGAGTAGGGAACATTTGCAATAGGGAAAGAATGGCGTGAGGTTGCAGATAGAGGTGATATAGCCGTTGATCTCATAATCAGGAGATATTTAGCGGGCGTTTAGAAGATAAGAGAGAACAACCCATCACGTGGAGCACCAGCGAGATGAATTCCACGTAACTTTAGAAGAAAATTTGATAAATGTCTGAAACAATAGGCGGATCATAGAAAGTATGAATTCCAAACTGTTATACACTAAGTTACAGACATGAAAGCAATCAACAAATTGGAATGGAAACAGGATATACATTTCACGTAAAGAAAATACGTATTGAAAGAAGCAACGACACATGAATCTTTGGTTTAAGAAACAACTTTTCCTCTGCAATTTTATTCATAACACAGGCATCAAATCTTATTTACAATGGAGAGCCTTAGCCCTTGAAGTTTTTCCCTAACCTTCCAAATCTCAACCCTTTCTCCCTCTTTCGGGAGTGTATTTATACTATTCTAGTGCTGAGACTATTCTACGGAATAAACCTACAGACTGTTTCCAGTCACAATCATGCATTAACAATATAAAGAGTGGGACTATCGCCACATTTTACAAATATAAACAAGCATCGTGGAGTTACAGCGTGTGAAAACGCGTACTGACAGCACACAGTTTTCTTCCTCCCTACTCCGTGAAAGCGACCCCCCATGTTGCATGCCGACGGTCCGTTGTCCACTTAGGCCACTTCGGATATACCTTTCTGTCTCTTTGACCAGCTCGCTTCTTCTAGACCGTGTTGCTCAAAGGCTGACAAGAAGACTCAAGTCCCACCACCCGATCAATTTCCTAACCCCTCTTTCATCTGAGAACACTGTTATAGGAGGAGGCTCGAAAAAAGGTGGTCACGCGCTTGGTGATGATAAATGACTTAAGAATCTTATCATCCTTGTACTGCTTCCTTCCTCCTACGAGGGGGGTTTTCTTAGAGGCCATACATTTGGGTGTACATTTGACCTTCTCCTTGCCCATGACAAAGTAGTCAAGTGGAGATTCTAGGGGTGGTGTCGAAGGCTCCGGACCTATATGGTCCTAGGGCAAGCATTTTCTCCAACAGTCCTACCATCACCGTGGGATGGGATTTTGGAGGTCGTGACTGCGACTGGGAGCATCGTGGAGAGGCTGTTGGGATGTCAAAACCCACGCACAGCATTTTTAAGGCCTAGACTGTGTGAAAGCAGGTGAACCTCCCTTGGTATTTATCATCTGTGGCCCGGTGGTTGGCGATTTCTCGGTTTCAATAACCAGGACGACGAAGAAACACAATTTCTTGTTCGCCAACCATCAATACCCCTTGTTGAACTAATTTCTCAAACCACACAGCCATGGCTTTCTACGAAAGGACTCAACACTCCTCGGAGTTCAACCTTTAGCTTCACTATTTGTACAACTTCAGAAGATGGAGCTTTATAGGGCAAGCTAAAACGACCTGGGGATGGATATAGTCTTGAATATCGATCAATGTGACATTAGCCCGTGTGACGCTAAGGTGGGGATCTTCTCTTCTAATGTTCAATTATATTATACGATAATAGATAGGACTCTAAGCACTTCTCGCGTGGCTGCCAAGCTGGTTTCAAGGACTGTGGATTTGACCTTTCTTACCTTTCCACTCACTGGTACGGTGGCGCCGAGCAGAATCAGTTCATGGCTTCTCTTAACTTTGCGTAGACATTTGACTCATCATTTCAAAACCTACTCCTCCTGTTTCCCCATTGCTTTTCCCATGTGGACCACGTGCCAGACTTGTGGAGTCGATGAAGTTAGCATTATTGGATGGGACCTTCGCCTCAGGTTTATCAAAGACAGCGCTTGGGGATATCAATCCACCCGTCAAGAGGCTGATTACATGTATGAACGTCCCCTTCATTGTCATCTCCGCACTGGATCTGGAGTCTATACTCGAGAAGTCTTCTTAGCCTTCAGATTTGAGGAATCTTTTACGCCCATCGTCCACGTTCCATCATTTCTGTCGCCAACTTTCTTCTCTGGATTCAATGAACATCTTTAGACCAAGGTTGGCCCTCTATCATCGATCGTGATCGACCTCTCCATGGAACCGTCGACCCGAGTGGGCCACACTACTTTTTGTACTGTGAAATTATGATCTTCAACCTTGCTAGTTCGCATTGCGAAATGAACCACACCGTAAATCTCTCCCCTTCTTTATCGTGACCATTGATATTCGGGGCTAGGACCGCCTTTCACGATTTGAAATCGTAGTTATACCCGCACAAGTACGTTTTGCGAAATTGGTTGAGACCATAGATCTTCCTCTGATCTTGTCTCTGCCGTCGAATTTTTTCGTCCTTTAGCCTTTTCGCAATTTGGAAAAGCTCCTCCCATCAAGCATGTTTTCTCAATGAAACTGTTCTAGGCCATTGATCGGGCTTCTCTTTGATCTCGGCCTTTCATTTATTTGCTTGCTTTAATGGACTTCATGAAAGCCAAAATTTGACCATCCTCTCGCATCTTGGGCCAAAACCACGACCGATCGTTGCTCTTTTTCATTGTCTGATGGTTCTAAATCGTGGACCAGGAGCCTCTACCAACCTGAATAGTGTTCACACAATGTTTCAAAGGAATGGGACCTTCCTCGAATTTATATCAAGCTCAAAATAAACTATTAAAAACGAAGTGTTAACAACCGTCTCCATGAGGGATGCTATCCTCCCAGTGAGGTAGCGAAGAACCCTCGTAGACCAAGTGCCAAATACATTGGGTTGTCTTTAATCTTTCTTTGAAATATCCATTCTGCTCTGAGCTACTGCTGCAGTGAATTCATGCCACTCTTGCAAACCATGATTTTGACTGCAAACCTATGCTTACAACTGAAAGTAAAAGCAAACTAAAATAGTAATGAAGGAAATGCTTAATGATTTTTGAGCTTATTGGTTCCTACCTACTCTACCTAATTTAGTTCATAAGCCCGATTAAGTGAAATCAGACTTCCAGTGAAGCCAATCAATCAACTTGCCTGATAGTGTTGTTCTTTTTTCGTGCTTGATGGACAGAACTTAAATAGATAATGGAATAAAGTTGTAGAATATAGACTAATATTTACCGCAGAGACGTGACCAGTCATTACCGTTACCTAGCCCTTCCCTTCCATGTATTCTACTATGGGGTCATAGAAAAAATGGCAGCCCCCAACATATTCCATCCTCCACTCATGGGACAGTTGTATGGAACTCCTTCCTCCTGGTGGTCTGTCGGGCTGATACTTGGACATTTGTAAGAGAGGACCCATAAAATCTTTCTTCAATGAAACATCCGTCCCTTAGCCCAAAATTTCTGCAACGAGAGCTTGATGTGTTTCAATAGGGAGGTCCTTCTTTTCTCCATCGGAACTGAGTAGGCATATTTCTTCTGTATGGGGAAATATTCCTGAAGGCCGAACATTAAAATATGTATTTATCTGAGGGCTATTGCACCCTCTTGCGTGGCTTGACACCATATCAAAAACCCCCGATGCATCGGTAACTGGATAGGGATTGCCTGGCTGCTTCTTTTTATTATCCTCTCTTCCATACAAGTCTTTGGACTGCACCATCTCCCCTTCTTTCTACTTTTGCTTAGAGGCTTTAATCATGTGTCGTATTAAATCAAATGAGGCATAACACAAGGGTAATTTATCACCTTCAGTGTCCTTATCGCCCTTTTCTACTTTAACCTCCTGATTTCACATAGCATCTTGGTCTTCTCCATCAGCGGGTCTTGGTTCAATGGCCAGCTTCTCAGGTATAGTCCGCAGGTATTCTTCCTCATATTCATTGTACACAGGTGCACTGAATTCCTTCTTAAAATCGCCTTGTATGGATTCGGGGTGGCGCGGGTCACAATCTTCAAATAACAGGCCTACAGGATCACCTGTTCCTGTATCGGGCTAGTCATCTTTCTTTATACCAAGAGAAATATTTAGCTGAACAGGGAATTTTTCATTCTGCTTATAGGGCCCAACCAATTTTAATGTATCTTTTATTTCACCACATCTGTCCTGATCTGACAAATTCTTGGACATCTTAAGGTTTTCCTCAACCTCCAAACAATCAATAAACATATGTTGCAAAGTGGTTTATTTTCTTTCCAAAATAAGCAAGGACAGCTCAAGAGGAAAGGTGGCTGCATAATAGATCTTAGCAGTGTTCTCAAGAGGTTGGACTTCCTTAGGCATGTTATAATAAAAATTGGCAAATCTTCTGTTAAAACTAGACAAGTTCTCACCCTCACGTCTCTTCACGGAATAGAATTTTGAAAATATTTGATCCAGTGGCCTTCTCCTACCCCAAAACTTCAAGAAGGCGTAAGAAAACTCTTCCCAAGTGTTGATGGACTTGGGTTGCAAGTGCTTAAACCATTCTTTAGCATCTCCTTGCAAGGACTGGGCAAAAGCCCTCATATAGACATCATCATGTTCTATTTCAAAAAGGTCAGAGAAATGTTCAAAGGCTTGTAAATGCTTCTCAACAGTGAAGTCTTTGGATTCTCCATCAAATTTGGGGAGGTATTTGTAATGTTTCGCGGGAAACTCATGGAGGATGGGGGGCAATTGTAGTGGTTTGTACCAGCTTGGAGAAATGGGAGAGACCAAGTTAGGCGTGATAGCTACGCTATCAACTGAGGTTTCATGGATTTCACAAGGGTGATCTTTGACATCATGGGCCTCTGGAGAGAAATCAAGGTCAAAACCAAAAGTGCAAGAAAACGCAACGCTTTCGGTTTGTAAAGAAGGATAAACAGGAATATATTCATAGCTCTGTTCAGAATGAGTTGAACCATAGAAGACTGTTTTGATAAATTTAGGGAAGGATAAGAAAAAACTTACAAGATAGAACAAAGCTTCTTGGAAGAAATGTGGATTCGAACATCCTAACCTTCCACCATGCATTCTTCGAGCCTTGCAAGGGGTTCACCTTTTGGACGGAGCCTGGCCGTCTTTTTCTGATTATTCGATTTCTGGGTCGTACCACCAGCGAAGTCGTTGAAGTATGAACCCTTCAAGAGTGGAGTCGCCGGGTGAAAAGTGCTCAACCTTCTTGATGTTTGATCATTGTTCACCATCAACAATCAGATCTAAAACCATGTCGTTTTTCCCAAGGAGGATCTTCAATCTCGTCCTTGGCAACAGAGCCAGTTTGTTAGCACTGATATTTGGAGCCCTAAGGTTGAGGGGAGGGCCTGCTCCCAGCGTAACAGCAGAACCACTTTAGACTGCGCCTCCGGCCTAGCGCAGTTAGAAAGGGATCTCTCGCTTGTCTTCAAATCTTTTCTTTGCGTAAGATATTCGCTCAGGGATGGTCAGGAGACCGGACTCCTGAAATGGGACAAAGTAGAGCGGTGTGAGATGCAGGTGGGATTATCAGGGCAAGGGACCATTAGCAATGGAGTCGATAACCTGAGTAGGGAACATTTGCAAGAGGGAAAGAATGGCGTGAGGTTGCAGACAGAGCAAAGATAGTCGTCAATCTCACAATCAGGAGATATTTAGTGGGCATTTAGAAGATAAGAGAGAACAACCCATCACGTGGAGCACCAGTGAGATGAATTCCACGTAACTTTAGAAGAAACTTTGATAAATGTCTGAAACTAGCAAGTATGAATTCCAAATTGTTATACACTAAGTTACAGACATGAAAGCAATCAACAAACTGGAATGGAAACAGGATATACATTTCAAGTAAAGAAAATACATATTGAAAGAAGCAACGACACATGAATCTCTGGTTTAAGAAACAACTCTTCCTCTTCAATTTTATTCATAACACAGGCATCAAATCTTATTTACAATGGAGAGCCTCAGCCCTTGAAGGTTTTCCCCAACCTTCCAAATCTCAAGCCTTTATCCCTCTTTCGGGAGTGTATTTATACTATTCTAGTGCTGAGACTATTCTCCGGAATAAACCTACAGACTGTTTCCAGTCACAATCATGCATTAACAATATAAAGAGTGGGACTATCGCCACGTTTTACAAATATAAACAAGCATTATGGAGTTACAGCGCGTGAAAACATGGACTGATAGCACAGAGTTTTCTTCCTCCCCACTCTGTGAAAGCGATCCCCCATGTTGCATGCCGACAGTCTGTTGTCCACTCAGGCCAATTCGGATATACCTTTCCATCTCTTTGACCAACTCACTTCTTCCAGACCATGTCGCTCAAAGGCTGACAAGAAGACTCAAGTCCCACCGCCCGATCAATTTCCTGACCCCTCTTTCGTCTGGGAACACTGTTATAGGAGGAGGCTTGAAAAAAGGTGGTCACGCGCTTGGTGATGATATACGTCTTAAGAAGCTTATCATCCTTGTACTGCTTCCTTCCTCCTACGAGGGGGGTTTTCTTGGAGGCCATGCAGCTAGGTGTACGTTTGAGCTTCTCCTTGCCCACGACAAAGTAGTCAAGTGGAGATTCTAGGGGTGGTGTCGAAGGCTCTGGACCTATATGGTCCTATGGCAAGCATTTGCTCCAACAGTCCTGCCACCACCGTGGGATGGGATTTTGAAAGTCGTGACTGCAACTGGGAGCATCAGAGAGAGGCTGCTGGGATGTTAAAACCCATGCACAGCATTTCCAAGGCCTGGGCTGTGTGAAAGCAGGTGAACCTCCCTCGGTATTTAACATCTGTGCCCCAGTGGTTGGCGATTTTTCAGTGTTGATAACCAAGACGACGAAGAAACACAATTTCATGTTCGTTAACCATCAATACCCCTTGTTGAACTAGTTTCTCAAACCACACAGCCATGGCTCTCTGCGAAAGGACTCAACACTCCTCGGAGTTCAACCTTTAGCTTCACTATTTGTACAACTTCAGAAGATGGAGCTTTATAGGGAAAACTGAAACGGCCTAGGGATGGATATAGTCTTGAATACCGATCAACACGACATTAGCCTATGTGACGCAAAGTTAGGGATCTTCTCTTCTGATGTTCAATTATATTATCCGATAATAGATAGGACTCTAAGCACTTCCCGCATGACTACTAAGTTGGTTTCAAGGGCTGTGGATTTGAACTTTCTTGCCTTTTCACTCACTGGGATGGTGGCACTGAGCGGACTCAATTTGCAGCTTCTCTTAGCTTCGTGTAGATTTTTGACTCGTCATTTCAAAACCTGGTCCTCCTGTTTCCCCACTGCTTTTCCCACATGGACCACGTGCCAGACCTGTGGAGTCGGGGAAGTTAGCATTATTGGATGGGACCTTCGCCTCAGGTTTATCAAAGACAGTGCTTGGGGGTATCAATCCACTCGTCAAGAGGCTGATTACACGTATGAACGTCCTCTTCGCTTTCATCTCCACACTGGATGTGGAGTCTATACTCGGGAAGTCTTCTCAGCCTTCATATTTAAGGAATATTTTACGCCCACCATCCACGTTCCATCGTTTTCTGCCTCCAACTTTCTTCTCTAGATTCAACGAACAGTTTTAGACCAAGGCTGGCCCTCTGTCTTCGATCGCGATCGACCTCTCCATGTAACCGTCGATCCGAGTGGGCCCCACTACTTTTCGTAGTGTGAAATTCTGATCTTCAACCTTGCTAGTTTGCATTGCGAAATGAGCCACAATCGTAGATCTCTCCCCTTCTTTATCGTGATCGTTGATATTCGGGGTCAGGACCACCTTTTGCGATTTGAAATCGCAGTTATACCCGCACAAGTCCATTTTGAGAAATTGGTTGTGACCGTAGATCTTCCTCTGATATTGTCTCTGTCATCGAATGTTTCCGTCCTTTAACCTTTTCGCAATTTGGAAAAGCTCCTCCCGTCGAGCATGTTTGCTCAATGAAACTGTTCTGAGCCGTTGATCGGGCTTCTCTTTGATCTTGGCCTTTCCTTTATTTGCTTTCTTTAATGGACTCCACGAAACCCAAAATTTGACCATCCTCTCGCATCTTGGGCCAAAACCACGAACAATCGTTGCTCTTTTTCATTGTCTGATGGTTCTAAATCGTGGACCAGGAGCCTCTACGAACCTGAATGGTGTTCACACAATGTTTCAAAGGAATGGGACCTTCCTCGAACTTCTATCAGGCTCAAAATAGACTGTTAAAAACAGAGTGTTAACAGGAGTCATATCCCATATGAATGCTAGGTCCTCCTGATAGATTGAGAGCGGTGAAGGATTCCCTAGAGGAAACCATGTGGTTAGATGCTCCAGAATCTATAAAATAAGCTTTCGATTGAGTGAGGCATGCCTTCAAGGAATGGTACATTTCATGATCTTCTGTCGGTTGTCCAGCATCGGATTTCTTTGCTCCTTGTGGAAGGGAAATATTGTTTTTTCAAGGAGTGTTGACAGTTGGTCGATTGTCTTCTTCATGCATTGGCTCTCTGGATGAAAGCCTCTCATATAGTATGGACACTTAGTCTTCTTTATTTTCTTCTTATTCTTGGAACCTGAGGCTCCATCAGAAGATATATGATTCTCCTTTGGATTCTAATCAGTGTTTTTTCTCTCCTTCCCTTTGTGCTTCCCTCTTGTTTGCGCATTGTTTGAGTCTGTCACTAATATTTCTTGATTCTTGGAGGTCTGAATCACTCCCATTTGAACCAATTTATCTTTGTCTTGTATCAAGGACTCAACAAAAGCATTTAGAGAAGGCATCTTCCAATTAGGGATGGAAGCTCTTCTGGAATGGAATGTAGAGACAAAGATGGAGAACTTTGATCCAACCTTGCTCAGTAATGATAGAGCCAATTGCTCATCTTTCCTTTATATTCCACATTGTTTACATTGCAGTACTATTGACCTGTATTTTGTGAAGAATTGTTGAATAGATTCAAAATTGTTGGGTTGTAAAGAAATGAGATCGTTCTCCAATATGTTCCCTCAAAGATCATCTTTTTTTTCTAAACAAATATTCAAGCTTATCCCAAGCTTCCTTGGGAGTCCTTAGTCTCTCAAGATGGAACAAAAGATCTCGAGAGATATGAGTGCACATGAAGCCAAATGCTTCATCAAGCCGATTCAAAAACTTGTTCTTCTCAAGATGTTGTTGGGGCTCAGTTTCTCTTCCCATTGTCATCATAAACAGGCCAAGCTTGCGTAAGGACACCTACATATCTACCCTCCAATCAACATAGTTGAAGGGTGTAAAGATTCGGGGTACGATTGATGAAGAATCCATATTTTTGTATGTTGATCAGGCAATTCCTCAAGAATCTATGTACCTACAAGTAACATTGCAAAAAACAATTCAATTCACCATCATATGTCGGTAAATCCTTTCCACCTCGACATGTGAACTTTCTCAGATTCTGTCACACCTGCAAAGACTTCTTTGAACGAATCCAGAGTTAGAAAGGAAAAATTTGCAGGATTTATGTGGAAACTTAGGTGCTTTTGGTGCACAATGGAGATCATGAAAGACTTGCTGCTAGCCTGAACAAGGCTCTGATACCATGTTAAATTTGTGCACCATTGATCTACATGAAAATGAGAAAAATTGACAAGTGGAAATTTGCAATGGAGTATCAAAGAAAATGTGTGACTAAACAAGACAAATTTAAGACAAATCTGATAAGAATTGATCAGTTAATTACAACATTAATCTTCATTCATTCTAGCATTAATACAATGGTGTTACAATAAGTAGGGTTTGAATCATGTGGATAGGATTAGAATCTACCAACTAAACCTGACTGAGTGACTAACTCAGTGTGTCAAAATATTCTACAATCAATTAAACCAGCTAAATTGATGAGGTAGGTGGAAAAAGGTGCCCCTCCCCATGCATCCATACAAAACTAGCACTATACTAACTAAGAGTGATCTAACTAATTGTAACTGGAGGTTGACTCACATAACTACCTACTACCACAACCAACTGATGGAGGTTGTTGGTGGCACTCAAAGTGGCTCCTAAAATGTAGGGATTGGCATCGGTGCCACAAATGGCACCAATGGCACCAAACTCTAGTAAATTACTCCTAAGTTAGTAAAGATGATCAATTAGACTATATATGGACAAGGGAGTGTTAAATAATCCTAACAATTATTTCTAGATAAAGGGTTGATAGCTTGAGCTCCCTTGCTAGCATATACCTTGATAGATTAAGCAACCTTGCGCTCTGATACCATGTAGAAATTCAACAGGTGAATCTTCCTACAAAAGATATTTCTTACAAAGATGCACAAGAAAAATAGAGAGAGGAATAATGTGATTGAACACAAGATAAGTGAAGAATGATTGGAAAAATTCCATGTGTTATTAATAAACATAGTGTACATAAATAATACATCCTTGAGAGGAAAAAATGAATTTTGTAAGGAGACAACTCATGCTAGCTCATAAAGTAGGATTGCCAAATTTATGAAAACCCCCCATATGTGACTAAAGCACTTTCCAAATCAATCCAAGAGCTCATGAATTGGCTAAAGCATGAGTGAGTGATGATGACTGATGGAAAATATTACTAACCATGGAATATGGAGACAAAATTATGGACGATGTGTTATCCACAAAAGAAGGCGGTTGCCTAGTGAACTAGCTTTACCTTATCCACTGAAAAGCAGGAAAATCAGTCTAAAGGCATAAAATGACGGGAAGGCACTGTTACTAATCTGGTCAGCCAGTAAACCCGGAAGAATCTTATCCAAAATTAGTATAAGGCGCTCCTATGGTATTTACGGAAATTTTTGACTAAGTGGTGGTGTATGGAGGTCAAATACCTTGTCTACAACATAGGAAATCAACCAAAATGATTAATTAATTATACCCTAAGTATGGAGTGGGTTTTGGATATTCTAACGACCATGTAATTTTAGGAAAGGGGATTGCAGTGGGCCCAAAAAAATCAATGTAATTGTAGAATGGAAAACACCTACACATGTATTGGAATCTCAATCCTTTATGGGATTGGTTGGGTACTATCTTAATTTTATCCAAAACTTTTCTAGGAAAGCCTCTCTTATAACCCCCTTATAGAAAAAGAACTCAAAATTTGTTTGGAAAGAAAAATGTGAGAATAGTTTTCGTTAGTCAAAACAATTACTGGAAAAAAAACACCTATTTTAAGAATATAATACCCATATGAGGAATTTATAGTTTGTACAAATGCAAGCAAGCAAGGGATTGGTGGGGTCCTTATGCAGGAAGGACATGTCATTTCCTATGAGTCCCATAAACTTAAAGAACAAAAAAGAAACTATGTTTCACATGATTTAGAATTGTCTTCCATAATTCATGCACTAAAAATGTGGCTACATTACTTAATGGGGAAAATATTTATACTTAAAATGGATAACTTAGGACTGGAGTACATGTTTGAACAACAAAATTTAAATGCTAAACAAGCTAGGTGGCTGGCTTTTCTGAGCGATTACAATTTTGAGGCCAGACATATTAAATGAAATAAAACAAGGTGGTTGATGCCCTAATCCGAAAAACATGTGTTATATGAAGTAACAACTAGCCAATTCAAATCTAATTTGCTTGATAAAATCATAACAACAATTAAAATGATGAATTTTATACTAAAATTAGCAAGAAATTCCAGGAAAATAAATTGGGACAGTAGCAGGAAAATTTCAAGATGGATGAAACAAGGTTAATGTGGTACAAAAATAGATTGTATGTGCCTGAAATAACAAAACTCAGAACTGAAATCTTAGAAGAATTCCATAAACCATTGTACTCAGGACACCCATGCTATCAAAAGATGATATCTGCAGTAAAGAAATATTATTTCTGACCTAAATAAAATAATATATAGCCCTTTTTTTGCAAAATTTAAGGATTGTCAAGTGGTCAAGACCGAACATCGGCATCTAGTTGGTTTGTTGCATCCACTACCCATTCTGAAATGGAAATGGGAGGTGATAAACATGGACTTTATCACTGGCTTGCCTAAAAGTAAGAAACCGAATGATTCTATATTAGTGGTTGTAGATAAACTATCTAAAGCAACACATTTTTATTCCTATAAAGTCAACTAATAAACCAATCCACATAGCGAACATCTTCTTGAAAGAGATCTTTATGTTGCATGGTATACCAAAACCTATCATATCTGATAGGGATACAAAGTTCATAGGAAATTTTTGGAAAGATATATTTACAGGGATGAACACAGTAAAACTTTAGTACCGCATATCACCCCAAGAAAAATGGGAAAATTGAGTGCACAAATCCGGCACCGGAAGATATGCTTAGGATGTATGTCATGCACAACCCAAAGTAATGGGAGGAATACATACACTTAGTAGGGTTTGTTTATAATAATGGTTACCAAAAATCAACTAAAATGTCCCCTTTTGAAGTATTATATGGTAGAAAACGTAGGACCCTTGTGACATGGGATAGACCAATGGATAGACTGATGTTCAGAATAAATCTACTAAAAGAAATTGAGCAGATTGTTAATAAAGTGTAGCAACTCCCAAAGGAGGCACATGATAGGTAGAAAGGATATGCTGACATAAACATATGGAATAAAGGGTATTAGGTTGGTGAGCATCTATATTTAAAAGTAAAAGCAAAAAAAAAATTCTCTACATTTTGGAACATGCAAGAAATTGTCTCCAATATAATCTGGTACATTCAAAATTTTGGCTAGAATAGGCCCAGTGGCATATGAACTTGCCCTTCTAGATCATACATAATGTTTTTCATGTGTCTTTAATTAAAAATTATATTTACGATCCTTAACATGTTGTGGATTGGAATCTAATGTAGGTGGAACTAGAATGGGTATTCATGGCAGAACCCCTTCATGTTTTGGAGGGGAAAGAAGTTCAACTCTAGAAGAAGGCTATAACCCAATTGAAAATACAATGGAAACATTACAACCCTTAGGAGGCTACATGGGAAAGGGAAGAAGAATGAAAGAGAAATACCCCTTTTCATTTCAGAATTCACAATAGGAAATACTAACATCAAGACGATGCTATTTTAAGGGGGGTGGGATGTAATATCCCAAGTTTGAACACCCCTTGAAAATTTGTAAAGACTTAAGTGTTCATGTTTTCTTTAGACTTGATGTTGAGCTAAGAGACTCTGCAGCATCAATACTTTTGATATGATTTTAGACTTGATGTTGAGCTAGCAGGCACTGGAGCATCAATACTTTTGATATGTTGATAGACTTGATGTTGAGCTAGGAGGCTTTGGCACATCAAGAATGTAAACTTAAATGTTTTTTTTTATTTGGTGTTGAGTCCAAAAGACTCCGGAGCATCAATAAATAATATTAAATGTGTTTCATCTATCTTATCTGCTTAGAATTCTAACTGAGTTGGGAACAAACACTTAAAGAGGGACAAGGAACACTAGGGGGGATGATCCTTTAAATGTTAATAAATGAAAATATTAAAGGAAAAAGGTTGATAAAAGATTAATTAATAAATTAAAATAAATAATAAAACAACCCTAACTACATTTTGAATGAAGAAATATATAAAATAACGAATTAAAATGACAAGAGGGTCATTTTTTCCCAAAATGAGGAATCACTAGCCAAATGCATCATTGAACCCTCCCTTCAATGAAATAGTTGCAGAGATAGATACGCCACTATAAGGTTCAGTTGTAAACCTTGGAGCATTCTAATGGCCATGTAAGAAACATGGTAGTCATGGAGTGACTGGATATTAATTAAGGGAATTACATAACGTTTTACAATGCGTTGGTAAAAATGCTTGTGGGTACTTTGCAATAGTTTAATCAAGAGATAGTGAAAAGGTTTCCCTAATTATCCCCTGTTGGTGTGTTTGGTCTAGGCTGAGGGTGATTTGTTGATCTAAAGTTAGAGGACTTCTCAGGAATCTAAGGATGGGAGGAACATGGAAGTTCCCAATTCAATTGGACTGCTAAGGAAGATAAGTCATTCTTATTCTTTCATCTTACTTTAAATATTATTTACTGATCTTGGAAGTAAATTCTTTTGGAATTTATGTAAGATTTAATTAAAAGTAGATTTGTTCCAGTTTGAAACATACAACGTTATCATAGTTTTTCTTGAAATATCTT
Organism: Pseudotsuga menziesii; assembly: GCA_001517045.1. Lineage (NCBI taxonomy): Eukaryota > Viridiplantae > Streptophyta > Pinopsida > Pinales > Pinaceae > Pseudotsuga > Pseudotsuga menziesii. The sequence continues at coordinate 77,708 of LPNX010504593.1, read as the reverse complement.
ACAAAAGTTTTATTTAATCTCTTTTTTAGATAGGAATGCAATCTATATATTAACCTATTATTCTCATAAAGGTTCTTTAGGAAAGCAAATTTTTTATGTAAGGGTTGAAGATGCTAATAAATAGGATTTTATTTATAAGATTACAATAACTATATCTAATTTTAAATTTTGCAAAGGTAAGACTTTATGTTTCAATGCAATCTATTTATTTTATTACAAGTTAGATAATTCATAAATAAATTTAGGGATAAAAGATCCCTAGGAAGAAAACTTTTGTAAAAATCCAACCATGGAAGAAGGAACAACTAAGTTCCTCGAACACAAGGTCTTTAGTGCATAGTTAAGATATATATATACTTCTCATATTCTAATATCGACAATATTAAACTATTGTTATTTTACTTTGCTCTCTCTCTCTCTCTATATATATATATATATTAGAATATGAGAAGTACACACACACAGATATATATATATATATATTAGAATATGAGAAGTACACATATATATAGTCTAACTGGTAAGTAAAACCGAATATTGCTAGTAATTATAAGTCATACAAAGTCAGAAATAGTTTAATATTGAATTCTAGGGTTTGAGATTTTATGGCTTGTTTATAAACAAAATTATATTTAGCAAGAAACAAGAAATATTTATCTACTCCTTACTAAGTCATAAGCCAAATGACATTTGGACAAACTATAACTACCTAAATTTATAAAAATGAAGCATTGAATGTAGTCGATTCTTAAAAAGAAAAGGATTATGATCTCTGCGTCAGCCCTATTGTGAAAAGAATCAAGCAAATTCAAGAGACTTTAAAAAGAATTGAACACAATGAACCCTAGTAAAAGAGCGGTAAGTCATGCCTTCTTCCTTTTATATAAAAGAAAATGAAAGACCTTAAACTTGCCTATAGTATTCAACCTTTAATAGGACCTAGGGCATCATAATCGAGCCTCAAAGGAGAGTAATCATTTCTTTACAAATTCTCAACGTCCAAAAGACATTACAGAATGAAAAAATGTGAAACTTATTATTACTTGTACTAAAGTTAGTCAAATGGTGACTGAGATAGAAACAAATAAAGTTTTACAGAGATACATATCTAGTATAATAATTGAAAACAAAACCTCTAAAAGAAGGTCAAACCATTGTTGTTCTACATGATGTCCATTTTAAGAAGAAAAAACATTATCCATTATACAAAGAAAATAATGAAGTGAAACCCTCTAAGGGTGTATTTATAAACAAACAAACAAAGCTAGAATTAGATTGTTCCAAAACAATTAATATGGAGAACTGAACATATAGGATCTCATCAAGAGAACATGGAGAACTTGAGACTCAACAAGGTTTCACACAGGAGGAAGTCAAGACTGGAATATCCCTCCATAACTCAAAAAGGAAACAAGAGTGAATGAGGAAACCTTAGGAATTCCAGTGAATATCTCAGTGAATTTCCCAAATTGTGGATTTAATTGCATTGACAATAAACTCAACATTGGAAAATATAGTTAACCTTTCCACCAAATCCAGTACATGACATTAATGTGTCTAATCATGGTAGTTTTGGATAGTTTATTGTTCATATTTGTATGGCATAAGGTCCATCCATTATAATAACTTATATTTGCATTGTTGCATTCCCCTTCTAATCCTAATGAAGGTTATCGGTATTAAACCATATGAATATATGTATTATATATTTGGTAGTACATTGTAATATCCCAAATCCTGATATTTTCTAATTCTATGCAAATATACTGAAACAACCGGGCATGCAAATTGCCATGCAAAATTCCCTATTTTATAGCTAAAATTAGGGTTAGGGTTTGTAGGATAGAATGAACACTTACCACTGATAAGCTGGCTGGAATGCTCCTGAGAGAATATGCATGCATCAAGAGCTGAATCGGAGATGACCTGGTATCTTCTGCTTCTAGTGATACCCTAGCAGCATGAACCCCAAATCAGCTAAGGGTGACGTTTTCAGTGAAGGAGGTGTCCAATGAAGCTGAGAATTTGCAGGATTGATAGTCTTCCCATGCCGGAGAGAATGCCTGGCACATGTGGAAATTTTGAGGTCTCTAGGCAGGCTAGTGAATTGTTCTAGAGGTTCAGCTACTCACGCCCAACTGATCCCGAAATGGATGATAACTGCTCAGGATGAGCAAGACCGGATCTGATAATCACTGGGTACTGGAGTATGATCTCGATGATGAGAATGTTGCCTGGGTTTCAAAGGTAAACTGAGATCTGAAGACCCAGTGAATGATTTGGGATTTCCAGCTGAAAACCCCTTACGGTTACACACGTGCCCTTGCAAACAATCTCTGATGGATACTGGATAACTGTGAATAAATTGAAGAGCAGATGGTGAACCTAGATGGCTTACCCTAGATGAGACTAGGGCAGATATCTCACTGTCGAAACCCCATTAGTTGAAGATGTCATCTCCAACCCCAACTGTTGTGGTCGCACACTGTGCTACTACTCAAGAACTCCAAAATCAATAATCATCAAAAGTAAGTCTCCTTTCACTTTATCTTCCTTTTATAACTTTCACCTACAAAAACCCTAACTTTTGACCTAATTAGGTCACTTTAATTTCTAATTTGCAGTTGACTTGCATGCATGCGCATGGAGACTTAAATGGGTGCATGCATCATTAAATAATGCTTAGATTTCATGCATGACGATGGCCTTTGGCCTCGGTGGCCCTCTTTGACCTAATGGTGATAATATATTGATGCCCTAGATTTTATGTAGATGGCATCAGTCTTTAGTTGATTCCCTAACTGTTAGTAACCGCTCGAACCCATAGGAATCACATAGGTTAGCGGTTTTGGTCCTCAATGCCTAATCAGATGAGGACATTACATACATAAGGCATAAAATAAGCTTGTTATCTTTTACAAGAATTAGATTTGATTGGTGGATGTGGAATTGTTCCTCCATGCAAACCTAAAGACAGAAAATTTCAAAAACAAAGTAAGTTAGTTGATAAATCTATCTTCATAGGGAATAAATGTTAAATAGTAATAGACTTCTGACTATATCCGCAATATAAGGTATAGTTGAATGAATAATTAGTAATCTCACCTCTATTATGAATGCCTTGATACTTGAAAGGTCCAAGTCCAAGATTACATGAGGTGCAATTCCCATCGATAACTATAACTAGCATAAGAAAAGTGATAGAAAATGTTAGCCATTGAGCTAAGTAAACAATGCTCTCTAAGCCAGGTTGAAACCTCTCTTAGCTTGACAACTTGAGATTTATCCAAATCAAATATCAACAAATAAGTTTGTATGTTTGACAAGTAAAAGGTCATCAAGTTTTTAGTTATTTTCCATGACCGATGTTGTTGTTTTAATGATAAACATTTTGACAAATAAAAATAATGATCCATTAATTATTTACTATTAGTTTTAAATAACTTCAGTTAAAAAAAAAAATTGACATTATTTGGGGACATTAGATCCCCCCTTCCCCAATGAACATGATGGCACTTGCAAATTGTTCAATGGAAGGGAAATTTCATTCGCTGCTTCATCCCTGATTACACCACTCACACCCATCGTTTCTTGTGGCTAATTAGGAAATGCATCCCTTTCCAATGGGATGAGCAAGCCCAAAGCTCATTTGAAGCACTAAAGCAAGAATTTCTCACCATTGTGACCTTGTGCTTCTTCATCTCCATCTGAGTGCACCTTTATGCAATTATCCACACCTTTACTCATGCATCTATGCCCTAGTTCCCAAGGCTCCTTGCAACTGTAACAAATTTCTTCCTCCTTAACTCCTTCTGGGTTTCAACATCTAGCTTGTTTTTGCTGGTCCTATCCTTCTATAGGATCTTTTTGTCTTTGTCCTTGTCTTTGTCTTTCTGAGGGGCGAAAGGCTTGGACTCTAATTTGTTCTTTGGGATGGTGTCCTCCATGTCCCAAGCTCTAATGATGGCATCTTGTAATTTCACGAGTTTGAAGCTTTTAACCCAACCATCCAACAACTTTGATAGTCCCTCAGCGAACAACATAATGTGACTAGACTCCAACACATCCGCAAGCATGACTTCAAGCCTTTGAAACTTCGAATTGTCAGTATCCAATGTACTTCTTTGTTTGAGTTGTGTCAGTTCCCTGAAGTGTGGCTTTGGATCTTTTTTGTCAAATATGTTGATCGGTCTATGCATGAAGTCCAAGTAGTAAGTAATACTAGCATGCCTCGATGTAACCAATTCATGGTACCACCACTCATGTGCCTCTCCCTCTAAATGCAAGGTGGCATATCTAATCACCTTGGTCTCTCCTTCATGGGATTGAGTTGGAAATATGTATCCAACTTCTAAACCCACTCTCTCGATGTGCACTTGTTGGACCCATCAAAGGATGGAATAGTCAAATTTCCAACCTTCCACTACAAGTCAAAGTTCGATTGACCCTTGTTGAAGTCTCTGGGTTTGTTTCTATACAATGAATGTTGGTTGACCATGTGTAAAAGAGGTTTGGCATTGTGGGACAATGAGAAGATTTTAAAGGTCTAGCATATTAGTGACCCACAATGAACTTGGTTCATTGATCTTCAACCATCTCAATCGTTGGATCTGCAATAATGCACTTCATCATATTGATTGTAAATCAATGTAATCTTATGTCCACCGTCGATTTTCCTTCAACCCAATAAAAAAATCGCTTGTTACAACACTCATCATTTATAATATAATAATTACATAGAGGGGATGTTGTAGGGCATGCTTCTAGTTTTATTATACTGGTAGGGATCCTTGGGATAGAGTATATCATTTTAATTTGATTGTATCAAGTATGGCGATGCAAAATTTTGGAGTTTGGTTTAGAAGTAATTATTGACACCTCAATTTTCTCTCTTCATTGAACACCCACCACCCCCCCCGCCCCGCTAAAACCTAACTCCTGATCCATTAATCCCTAACCACTACACCATTACCCCACAATGCCTATAACCCCTAACCCTTACACCATATAACACCTATCAACTAAGTTTGGTTCTAATTGTCCAAAGAATCTCTTTTTATCAATCCAATCAAGAGTTCTAGTGAGCCATGTGACGATATCAATGGCCAATGAATCTCTATGGTGTGTATTATTATACATATTTATTTACAGATGAATCTCTATGGTGTGTATTATTATACATATTTATTTACAGATGAATCTCTATGGTGTGTATTATTATACATATTTATTTTCAGTTTAATCTCTATGGTGTGCAATGCTTTACATTTTGGTTATGGTGTGTTGAACACATGGGGATGGCCAATGAAACTGTTAAAAATTTGTTATCAATGGAAGAATAGGAGCCATTAATGGCTTAAGATCATTTAATCATCCCTTTCCTTTCAACATGGAGACAATCAAAACAATGTTAAAAGGTTTCTATATCGACATGTTAATGTGGATAAATATACATAAATAACATGGATAAAACAACAATATCTTAAGACATTCAAGAAATGATGATTGGAATTGCTTAAATTCAAATCTCCAAGCTCCTGACAATAACATGATGTTTAGAAGTATTGATAAAGCGGCATTATAACACAATCTAAGAAAAAAAATTGTAGACAATTATGAGGCCAAAAATGTCAATATTTATGTCAAAATTAACGTCACAATCAAGGTCTTTTTTTTACCACAAATGTGGTGGTGTGCGCATGGATGCTTGTTTTTTCTCTCAATTAAGAGTGCAAAATTTAAAATTTAAATAGGAAGCATGATCAACAAGAAGCAATGATTTTTTTTTGCTAGTTGAATTCCAAGAATATTTTTTAAAATTCTTTTATTATTGTTGTTGTTGTTGTTGTTATAATATTTTCAATTATATTGTGCACAGTTTTTAATTCAGGCTTTTAATCTTCACAAAATTGCACTTAAAAATACGTTGTTTAAACCATGAAGTCGTTGACCAAAATTCAAGGTTAGACTTCTCAAATAAAGAATCAAAACTGCATAAAGTGAACTAGAAAAGTTGTTTGAATGTTGGATGCCAAAGGAATAAATTGCATTACATATATAACACACGAGACCATAGCAAATGCCATGTGTGCAAACTGAATGAACTCAAATTCATGCAAATTCATATAAAGAGACATATAGAAGGCAAAAATTAAAAGGCATGGAAACATACAACACAATTCAAATGATGTATATTCTAAACAATCATATTTGCACTTGCACATCAAAAGTTTAATACACTAGACTTGTTAACAATGAATTTTCCCTAGGCAAAATCAATGTTAAAGGCCAACACATTTGTAAATACAATATGTGATCACTATGAACTTCTAAAAAATTCACCTTGATTGATTTGACGCCAACAATTTGTGGTACATTAGTAGTGGATTGGCATCAATAATTCTAGATTGCTTTTCCCAAACTTGACACATGGTTAGATATCTTCGAGAGTTGCCTTGAATAACGATTCAAGCCGATTTATTCAAACATCCATTCATATCAAGGGACATAATATTCAATGCATCAATTTAGACATCTTCAAAGTTCAAGAGGTTTCCCATGTATGGGCATGCATCAGTTAGCACATGCATGGGTAGGCGAATACTCCAAAAGGGTAAAATAGAAGTTTCAAGAACTTATTTCTTGAAATTTATATTCATAGAAAAATCACCTTTCTTCAAACCTGAGGACATATTATATATCTTCTATGGATATGATGATACTCTGTTTTTATCTTTTAGTTCCAATCAAAGTTTGTCAAAATTAAGGTTTTTGCACTCTAAAAAGTAATTACATTTTTAGATAGCCTTTGTTGACTATGGCATGGGGGGCACATGTGGTGATTATCCAAGACCATAAAAAAATTGGTTAGAATTATGGTTTCTGCATTTCATGATCTAGCCATATTATGTGAAATCTGAAAATCGGGTCAAAATTTGGGTTTCTCTCAATTATAGAAGCAAGGGGTATACATGGATTGCACATGTAATATTTTCATGTTGATACTTTGACTAAATGATTTGTGTATTTCTTGATGAACAATGTTGAAGCATTTTGACCATATGCATAGTGTTCCCCAATGGAGAAATTATCTAGAGAACAACTTGCTACCCAAGTCATTAACATGTGGCATCTACTCTTAGTATATTTTCAAGGTTGACTTTCCTTGTACTCCAAGTTCCCTCCATTTTGACTTTTCTTGCAGTCCAAACAAGCTATTGTGAGGTTGTCTTGTTGACCAAACAAGAGTGGAGGGTGCACTCTTTGAGAAGATTCTAGTGCCTTCTAACCCAGGCTCAACCTAACCTATTTTCAATCCATGGAGAAGTGTGTCATGTGTAGGAGTTTAGTTCAATGTGACTTCGTTTTAGTTTTACTAATCCCTCGATTCACTTTATTTTAGTGTTCAGCATACACATGTTATTCAAGGGTTGCTTGGGGCTTAAGAAAACCTATTCAAGGAGAGTTAGATGAAACCACGAGGATGTTTCCTAGTTATTTTTGTGTTCAATTGATCAATCTGTGGACCAGAGATGGATGTGCCCTATTTAGGAAATTGATGGGTTAACTTTTCTTATAATCCAAGCAAGGGATATATTCATGCACATGTTATTTTGTAAATTGGGTTGCATTATTTGAGGAGACCTCGTGCTTTATTTTTTCAGATCTAACCTTATCCATCATGAGCTTGAGATGAGTGTGCCTTGCTTGAGGAAGCTTAATTTGACCTGCAATTTCATTGAGAGTTTCATTCATAGATTTATCTTTTGGTTACTTCTTTCACAATCAAGTTCTACTTTAGTTTAGCTTGTGTCAAGAAAACCCCTATTGATGGCTTGGGGAAGTGCACCCTAGCTTGGAGATCATTATTTTGACTTTTCTACTTATGCATGAAATATTCTTGCCTAGAGAGGAGAGGCCCACTTGTGGGCCCTATTTTTGTGAGTTGACTTGTTTACTCTTGTTGTGTGGTCCAAGTAATGCAAATGGTGGCCTTTATCAAACATACTCAATATTTTGGACCTTTGGAAGCCCATCTATTCAATTCCTTAAGAAATTGTCCCTCAAAGTAGGAAGGCACTCCACCTAGGACTATTATTGACATCAATTGTAATCTACCACTAACAAAGGAAGGTGCCCACTTTAGAGGCAGTCCCTAACACACGTCTTCATTATTTTGAACTCAAATATCCATGTCACTTCATGCACATTGATTGAAGAGTTAGGCTGGATGGACATTGTTGGTAATTTCAAGAAAAGACATCATCTACGACTAACAAGTTGCTAATGCACTTTCTTGGAGAAGCTTCTTATGAAGTCTTCTTTTATCCTCCTCACTCTATTTTAGGCAAAAAGAGGACACCTCCCCTAGCCCATTTGTATCACCCTATCTTACTCTTAAACATATTTTTCTCATTCTACTTTGGGTAACTTTCTATGCACAATCTAGTACTCATTCTGCAAGAGATGGAGAAGTGATTTGGGTTTTTCATCAATGATTCACTTGCATTCACTCACTCTCCCATACTCTAGTCTTTTCATGTCAAAATGATAGTGATTTTGTGAATGATAATAAAAGTTCAATCCCACGATGTTCATGTGAGTTTGTCCCCAAGCATGGTGAGAGTAGAGCATTGAAGAACATAGTTCGTCTCCTTCATTGTTTTTGGTGTGGTGTTAATATTTTCAAACTACGTACTAACAATTCTAGAACAAAGGCAACACTCTTTTGTCAATGAATTCCTCTTCATTGATGAATTTAGTTGATCAATGTGCAAATTTGTTAGTTGATTGACTGAGTATTTGACTTGCCAAATCATTTTTCTATCTTTATTTGATTCCATTTCCTTCAGATTTAAGACATCAGATGAAAATACTTAAAGAACAATTTTATTTCGCTGATTTTTTACTTCTTACACTTGCAGATATACAACTTTTAAGTGCAGGCCTGAAGTGAACTAGTGTAGATTTACACTAGTTTTTTAACAGTTTTTTTTTTTTAAAACTCAACTTGTGCTAAACTATTTAATTATAGAAATCTGATTTGATTTCAAGATTACAGCAAGTATAGTTCACAGATTTGAAGTGTTGCAAAGTTTATTTGAATATTTTAATACTTCAGATCATTACATATTCCGCCCAAGTCTAGAAAGCACTAGCACAAAGTGGGAAGAAATGAGCGAGGTGACATTCGCCCATTCCCCAAGTTCTCATTCGGACCTTCAAATTTTGAGTGCCTTTAATGAACTCCGTTTCATGCAAATTCATCTAAATATACATCTAGAAGGCAAAAACTACTGAAGGCATGGATGCATGCACAGCATTTCAAATGATTCATGCTCTAGACAATCAGATCTGCACATTGTACACCACAACGTTAATTGACCTCAATACCATGTCAAGCAAGCCAAAAGAAGCAAAGATTCAAAAAGCATTCAGTGCTTTTTGTCTTCCTGAGATAACACCAATGCATAGAAACATCTCGAGAACAATCTCGCGTAGAAGGAATTCCAATCAGTCATCTTCTCTATTACAATAACCAACCAGATTCAGTCTTCACTAATTGAAAATTCATTTTCCTTCTCTACTATCTTTAATTTCAAAGTTCAAACAATATTTCATTGCCTATATACGTCATCACAAACTTGCGGCACAAGAGGCACATTTCAATCCAAATATTATATGCTGCGACATCCAAAACATCATGGAAACTATTTATTGGTAATTAGGCGTCATCAAAAGGGTGAAAAATATAACCATCGGAGACCACTTTAAACATCACCATCACCAGCCAGACAGTAAAGAAAAGCTCCAGCCAAAAAGAGAATAACTCCATACGCAAAAATTGCCATCAATAATCGGTGTTTGTCAAAATCCAAGCAAGAAATTGAATAATAAGCACAGGAAAATGTTTGCGGTAGACCGTGCTGATGATTACAGTATTTGTATTCAGAGAGACAGGAAAATTACAGAAGTGTATTCGGAACAAATAATCCATATCAAACTTGCATCTTGTCACATACAAGGAAGTTGGCAGAAATTGTGTTTCTTTCCCCATATGTTTCCTAGAAAATTCCAACTGAGAAGTAAATTCTGTAAGTGCATAAAATATTTAAGTTTTTATTATTCCAATGATATAATAATTAAATGAAATCATTGCAAGTATGCTTGAATAATAATTCAATTGAATGGGCGCACTGTTTGGAAACATTTTCCAGAGATAATTACAGCTAACAGTATTCCTTAGATACTAAATTTCAACCATCCTTTGCTGCACCCTAGCTTTCTCAGCATCGATGATTGAATTAATAAGGTTCACTGCTCTTTCAAGCCGCCTCGTGGCGATGCTAAATATCCACCATCCTTTGTTTTACTCTAGCTTTCTCAGCATCAATGATTGAATTAATAAGGTTCACTGTTCTTTCAAGCTGCCCTTGGGCATTCACTGCCACATAGTCAAATTCAACCATACGCTTAGCCTCCTCTCTTGCTGTAGAAATGCGCAATAGAAGCTTTTCCCTTGTTTCTGTCTTCCTATCCATTAGCCTCTTTACAAGTGCTACCTCACTCTCAGCAACCAAAAATATAAACAACGCACTGTTACCAAGAAGTGCTCGCAATGTGGCTGCTCCTTGCACATCCACCCTAAGAACAATGTCATACCCTTTGGACATGAAATCTCGTATCTGCAAAAGCAATATTACAAGACACTATAGGTTAAAATCCAGAGAAATCACCTTAAACAAATGCTGTTATATATGTAAGGAGCCTATGGCTATATATCATTATAAACATTACAGATTAGTGCCCTTAATATAGTTAACAAGGTATGTATTATAACTGAAACCATCCATAATAGCTGTCTACAAGAGAAAAGGACTCTTCATAGCATAAATTTCAAAATAGAACATCATACCAATGAAGCATGTATAGCATTCTCAGTTCCATGATTGATCGTTTTTTATCATTTGATACTATATAAATCTGCTAAAATATCTCTACCTCAACAAAATAATCTAGATTGTAGATTGTGTCCTTATGCTCATTTCACTCCAAGGATTCTCAATAAGTTTTATAATAATTAGGCAAAAACATGAATCTCAGGAATTAGCTGTAGTTTCTAGCCATTGGGCCTGTATTTAAGATTGTATCCTTCAAGTTCAATGTCTGTGAAGTTGAAGGCCTCAGCCAACTGCTTTTTTAAGCATGTGCTTTTAATATATTTTACAATGATCTTTGGATGAGAAACAAGTATGATATCATATAGAAGGTTGCTACTAGGCAATACTGCACGATGACTACAACTTTTGTTCCTAGAAGCCAAGGTCTATCACGATTCACAACTCAGGATAATAAATTTTAGGAAGACACATATAATGACATTTCCTCCACAACATAGAATTAGATTTTTTTTGCACCCAATTCTGCTTACAGCAGTTTCTCTTCTTTTCAACAACACAGTTCTATCTTGGAATCCAGACAGATCTGGGGCAAGAAGCTCAGTACTGACCTAGAAGAGGAGGGATAATAATAAAATTTGTTTTTAAACTAGGAACAAACACAAATATTGTGGCAGAATTGCATGCATCAAGCAAAGGCATTGAACTTGCAACCAGGAATAATATTAAAGAGTTCCACTGCTTTGAAGACTCCAACACTATTAAGTTCCACTCAAAGGCAGATGAATTAGCAAAGCTTGCGATAACTCTTGATCCAGAAGAGTTTCAGATAAGGTGAATTTCATGAGGGAAGCCGCTGCACTTTGAAGCATAATCACTTCACACAGTGGGTGTGAGATGAAGTCCATGCAAGATTTTCACATAATCATCAAGTCGAGATAGGCAATTGGCAAAAGCACTCAGGATTGTAGCTGACTTACATAAATTTAAGATAAGCTTTGTCAGTTTGATCACTTGTTTCACTTCTTTATCTAGTATAATTTGACATTTGTGAAGTGATGGATTCAAAGAAGAGCAAAGCACAACCCGTGATGCTGGCTAACAAAGTGGAATATGTTGAGTCATGAGGTAACTCCGGATGTCCTCCATGTGAACTGCCTAGCATGAAGGCACTTTTATCAGTATAGGCAGGTGAGTAGAGTGTGAGAAACACTCTGCTAGGTGGCATGGATCGAGCAGCAGAGACATGCAGTGAGTTAAAGTCGCTTTTGCACTTGGCATGCAAAAAATATGATTTTGCCACAATATGTGAAATTAGGGTTTTGGAACTGTTGTCACATACATAGTAGATGGGTTACCATTGTTCCTGAGAAGTCCTGAGCATATCTTTAAGACAGTCCTTTACTTTGAGATCAGCAAATGATGAACTTCCAGTTGATGATCCCTCTCATTCAATGGATCCAGAGCTTCCAGTTGATGATCACTCTCATTCAATGGATCTAGAGCATTCAGTTTGATTAGTTCTATGCCATGACTGAGCATCATGACCCCAGATTTGATGACTGAATTAGCCATTTTCATGACCCAGAGCAAAGTTTATGACAGTGCCCATGATGTACAGAAGCAACAATGTTTCAGATCGGATGCAGGTATATGGCCCAAGTGATATATGGATTTGTACATATGGATTTTGAATATTCTCTGTTGTCTATTTTGGTAGTGAGACTTGGTTGATAGTGGTTGTATATTGGTGATATTTTATTGTTTTTATTCGAATCTAAAGTATAAGTGATCTAGTTGCTATGTCCAAGAGATTATTTTGTATACTCATTGGTCATGCCCTACTTGTAGTATGGATTTGGTCACCTCCCTTTAGGGACACAGCTTAATAGCTTTGGCACCATCTTCACTATCTCCATCCATTTGTTGCCTTCCCTTCTTTCTGTTTAAACCCGACTTGTAACTTGACTAGTGACATCTAGGATTTCCCCCACCTTCACCTCTATGTTGGAATAGGTCTCCATGTTTAAATTGTGTCTTGGTGTTGGTTTGTGTGATTCTTATCACATGGATTGTCTTCCTTTGGATCTCAAACACACCTAATATTTACCAAAAGTGTCTTTACACACTAAGGCATTGGAACTTAAAAGTTTTATCTAAATGAATGCCTAGCCAACAAAACAAAAGTGCTTTTAGACACTGTTACAAATAAAAAAAGTATGTCAGTTGCCAAGAGACGAGCACTCATCACTTGTATGATGTGAGGTCGTTTGCCCCCAAAGGGCAACAGGGTGGTCACTCCATCGCACCTATGTGTTGAAATTTAAAAGTTAGATGAGTTTTAATACAAGTAACAAACTTTAATACATGAACATATATACTTAGGTTCACAATAAGACTGCTTAATAAAAAATAAAACATAACTTTCATCTCTTTCAACTTAACGCTCCATTTGGTCACTGCGTCAAGGTTGGTCCTCGAGAATCATCAAATGTAGTGTACAGTAAACTACTAAATCTTAAAAGCCATGTACAGTAAAATAATAAATCTCAAATGACATGTATAGTCAATTAAATCTCAAATAACATGTACAGTAAAATAAATCTCAAATGAAGTACAGAGGATGACTAAGCTAAAGAATCATAACCATTATTTGGATCCACCTTATACTCAGATATTTCTGAGTTTGATCTTGTCACCGAAGGAACAAGTCAATCTAAGTAAACATGTTACGTACCTTCAGAGAGATAGAGTTCAAGTAGAAGTAAACTGACCTCAGATTCTTTAATCAAATTAGCAGTTCCGTCATGCTGGAGTATCACGTGGATACATCCACACTAGAGATTCCTCGGACACATTTACATTACAGATCACGCAAGCTGGCACCGTGGAAGAAAACAGAGTCACGGTGCAGCAAGATAGGGTCACGGTGAAGCAGCCTGCAGCAGGATCGTCAGCGGATAGGGTCGCAGTGAAGCAGCCGGAAAACAGTCACGGTGGAGCAATCAGAGTGCGCAGGGGTGGCGATAGGTTGCGGAATAGTCCATCCCGTGGAGCAGATAGGGCACGCGGAGATGAGACGCAACCAGCAACAAGCAGCAGCTGCGAGTGAGAGCACAACACGGGAGCAGCTGGAAGAACTTGATTCGTGGATCGCAGTCAACCGACAGGATAACAACGGAGATAGAAAGGTAAGAATAAAACCTTTGATAATAATTAATCAAAGATAACATGTTCCTTTTATAAAGTTAGGAGAAACAAATTGGTTTGACTTAGGATAGTTAACAATGGTAAAGTGGTCCAATGGTCCAATGGTAGTTAAAACCATAAAGTAAATTTAATGGTCTTACAAAAGAAAAGGTCATAAGGTAATAAGGTTCATCAAAGGTCCTTATTTAAAACATAAAGTCGCCATAACAATAAATGGTCCAATGGTACTTTAATAAACCATAAGGTAAATACACATAGGATAAAAATCCATAAAGTAGGAGTCATCATAATCAAAGGTGCACACAAGTAATAGTGCCAGGACCAAGGAAGGTAGAGGACCAAGTGTCAACCAAGAGAGTCACAACAACCCACATACTCATAGGATAAGGTGAACTATAAGGGTGGGCAAGCATTCATCTATAGGACCAACAAGACCAAAGACTTTGATCTTTTCTCTCTCTCAAGGTACATAGTTTTATATATTTTTGTCATCACTGTATAAGGGGAAGATCCAAACAAATGGTACAATCCATTTGTCCTTAACACTGCTCCTAAGGGTTAGGTGCTAGGGACATCGTCAAGGGGTGGCCAATCTCTTGAGAAGAAACCTAGCAATAACCGATTAGGAGAGGGGACATCATTATCTTCCATTCTTAGCAAATGGCTTTCAGCCCTAGGATGAGTTTCAGTCTCACATTGAATAATATTGATCAACCCTGGACCATGACCGGGTCCTCCATTCTCTCGGAGAATGGTTCTCAGTACTAAGCTGAGTTTCAGACTCACACTGAAGGTTGATCAACTACCTGCAAGACTTACTTGGACATCGTGTCCCTGGTCCCAGACCAGAATATGACTCTACCTCTATCTGCAGGATCTACTTGGACATCGCGTCCTTGGTCCTAAACCAGAATACCCTAGAGGCACATAGGGGCCCTAGCCACATGCTAGGGGCTTTGCCATGGCATCAACCTGCTTGGTCCTGGACCAAGAATCCCAGGAGACTACTGGGGGGCATAGGGTACCTTCTAGGGTCTTACTCTGTCCTAGTCAACTGACTAGGGTACCATCCTCTCTGGGAATGGGTCTCGCAGTTGCACTAACTTTAACACTCTCTCTCAGCAAGGGCGACATTCTTAGCACATCGATAACATACTACACCCTTACATAGTGATAACTCATCTCGATGGCTTTCAACTTGTCATCAAATACAAGGTTTCTTGAGAGCTTCAGGCAGTTCTCCATCTCAACACTAAGCATGATCTCATAGATCCTCTTGGAAGTTATAGCTGACTTCCCTTGATGGATGAGAATCACTTTCCACATATCATTTTTCCAAACCTGTTGTTGGACTGACTCCTCATAATAGGAGTACACTAAATCAGTGACATGGCTCTCTCTGGAGCAATCTTGAAGATTTTCAATAGACTTCTTAAAGAAATCAAAAGAAGGCTTCTTGGCCTTCTCCCTCTGCTTCTCTAAGTGAGAAGTCTTATAGGCTTCCATCTCTGAGTCATTGGAGGACTAATGGAAGATCACTATTTCATTTTCTACAACCCCACTTGGTTGGGGACTAGACTGTAGAGAGTACAGTTTGCTCCCTCTTGATCTTTGAAACTTGACCGAGGTATAAATCTTTAACAACGTGTCTTGAGACCTTATAGTGCTCACCTTCACGAACTCCAATCATAATAGCCGAGCCTATACTTCTACCTTTAGCCCATATCAAAACCTTTCCTTCTGAGAAAGTTACAGAGAATCCCTCGTCTTCTAGAACTGTCACTGAAATAACATTCTTCTTTAGACCAGGAACATATAGAATTTCTCCAACATTAATCAACGTACCTGAATCAAGCTGTAAGTTGGTTGAACCAACCCCTTTAATGTCAAAGATACTTCCATCTCCAAGTTCCACTTTCTTTTGGAACTTCTTGGCCTCGATAGTTTCCAGAGTCTTCTTGAATCCAGTCATATGCTTGGTGGCTCCATTGTCTATCCACCAGGAATCTGATAGGTCGGAGGTGGAACTTAAAAGTGTTGAAGCCAAGTAATATTCTTTTCCTTGCTCTAGATTCTTGGTCTCAACCCTTGACCTCTTTTGTTGAGGTTTCTCTTCTTCTGTAGCAACTGAAACATGATGTTTCTTTCTATGCCAATTTTTGTTAGATGATTTTCTACATTCCCATGCATAATGACCAAGCTTACCACAATTATAACACTTAACCCTTGATTTAAAGGAATACTTACCTCAAGGTTCTTTACTATTGTCCTTGTGTGGTGAGGGATTCTTTCCTTTCTTTGTTTTGACGACTAGAGCTTGATTCCTATTTGGTGGAGGCCCGGATTTGCTTTGGATCATGCTTTCTTCATCTAAACAATCATACCACAACCTTTTAAAGTTTGGTTGAACCTCTCTTCCATTTACTGAAGCCAAGAATGTCTCCCAAGTTGTAGGAAGGCCATCGAACATTGTATGCACAAGATCATCATCTTCTACTTTATCTCCAATGGTCAGGAGTTGATCTCTTATCTAAGAGATCCTAGAAAAGAAGCTTGCAACAGCCTCGTCCTTCTCCATCTTAAGTGATCTAAGTTGCTTCTTTAAGGCTCTTCTCTGAGTAGGAGCTTTCTTCTTATAGAGGTTAGCTAGAGTATCAAAGCATTCTTCGATTGTCCTTAACGGAGCTAACACAACCATTAGGTTATCTTTAACCGAGTCAAACATAACCCGCTTTGCCTTGGCTTGCTTCTTCTTGAATGCTGCTCTTCCTTGGGTTGTAGTGGGATCTTCAACAACTCTTGTAACCAATTCATCTAGATCACTTTCTTCTAGGATATTTAGAACCCTAGCCTTCCATGCATTGAAGTTGGAGGCTCCCTCAAGCCTATCTTCTGATTTTATTGAAGGAGTAGTCATCTTAACCTTTACTTGTCAATTTGAAGAGTAAGCTTCTGTAAAGTATAGATCTTGTCTTAGGATCGATGTAGTTTCT
The DNA here is from genome assembly GCA_001517045.1 of Pseudotsuga menziesii. NCBI lineage: Eukaryota > Viridiplantae > Streptophyta > Pinopsida > Pinales > Pinaceae > Pseudotsuga > Pseudotsuga menziesii. Next base: position 60,607 of record LPNX010504593.1, on the reverse strand, counting down.
GTTGGCTGCAAAACAGAGTTAGCTACAACCTAAGCTCTGATACCATGTTGAAATTTAAAGGTTATATCAGTTTTAATACAAGTAACAAACTTTAATACATGAACATATAAACTCAGGTTCACAATAAGACTACTAGATGAAAAATAAAACATAACTTTCATCTCTTTCAACTTAACGTTCCATTTGGTCACTGCGTCAAGGTTGGTCGTTGAGAATCATCAAATGTGGTATACAGTAAACTAATAAATCTCAAAAGCCATGTACAGTAAAATAATAAATCTCAAATGACATGTACAGTAAAATAAATCTCAAATAAGTTAATAACATGTACAGTAAAATAAATCTCAAATGAAGTACAAAGGATAACTGAGCTAAAGAATCATAACCATTGTTTGGATCCACCTTATACTCGGATATTTTTGAGTTTGATCTTGTCACCGAAGGGACAAGTCAATCTAGGTAAACATGTTACGTACCTTGAGAGAGAGAGATTTCAGGTAGAAGTAAACTGACCTCAGATTCTTTAATCAAATTAGCAATTCAGTCATACTGACACACAATCATGTTGCTGATGGTGATTTATGCAGTCATGCTGGAGTATCACATGGATACATCCACACTAGAGATAACCCAGACACATTCACATTACAAATCACGCAAGTTGGCACCGCGGAGGGATCACACGATAGACATCGTGGAAAAAAACAGAGTCATGGCAGACAGAGTCACGATCCAGTTTTTGGTAGAGTCACGGTGAAGGGTACAATCTGGCAGAGTGAGTCACGGTATGGAATGGGAGGCTCACGCAGCAGTGAAATCAACAACAGAGAGAACATGGAATAAACCCATTCTAGACAGAATGTGTGGAGCAGTTGCGGGTCAATCAACACCCACGCGAGGATGTCAAACCTGGTGCGACGGTGGTAGAACAGTCATGCTGGGAGGGAAGACGTTATCAACATCAGTCACGCGTGGGTAGTGAAGTAGCCGGCAGCAGGATCGTCAGCAGATAGGGTCACAGTGAAGCAGTCGAAAAATATTCACGGTGAAGCAATCAGAGCACGCGAAGGTGGCGGTAGGCTACGGAATAGTCCATCCCGTGGAGCAAATAGGACATGCAGAGATGAGATGCAACCAACAGCAGGCAGCAGCTGCAAGTGAGAGCAGAACACGGGAGCAACTGGAAGAACTCAGTTTGTGGATTGCAATCAACCGGCAGGATAAGAATGGAGATAGAAAGGTAAGAATAAAACCTTCGATAATAATTAATCAAAGATAACATATTCCTTTTATAAAGTTAGGAGAAACAAATTGGTTTGACTTAGGATGGTTAACAATGGTAAAGTGGTCCAATGGTAGTTAAGACCATAAAGTAAATTTAATGGTCTTATAAAAGAAAAGGTCATAAGGTAATAAGGTTCATCAAAGGTCCTTATTTAAAACATAAAGTAACCATAACAATAAATGGTCCAATGGTCCTTTAATAAACCATAAGGTAAATACACATTGGATAAAAATCCATAAAGTAGGAGTCATCATAATCAAAGGTGCACACAAGTAAGAGTGCCAGGACCAAGTAAGGTAGAGGACCAAGAGTCAACCAAGAGGGTCACAACAACCCACATACTCACAGGATAAGGTGAATTATAAGGGTGGGCAAGCATTCATCTATAGGACCAACAAGAGCAAAGACTTTGATCTTTTCTCTCTCTCAAGTTACATAGTTTTATATATTTTTTCCAACACTGTATAAGGGGACGATTCAAACAAATGGTACAATCCTTTTGTCCTTAACACTGCTCCTAAGGGTTAGGTGCTAGGGACATCGTTAAGGGGTGGCCAATCCCTTGAGAAGCAACCTAGCAATAACCGATTAGGAGAGGGGACATCATTATCTTCCATTCTTAACGAATGGCTTTTAGCCCTAGGCTGAGTTTCAGTCTCACGCTGAATCATGTTGATAAACCCTGGACCCTGACCAAGTCCTCCATTCTCTCGGAGAATGGTTCTCAGTACTAAGCTGAGTTTCAGCCTCACACTAAAGGTTGATCAACTACCTGCAAGACTTACTTGGACATTGTGTCCTTGGTCCCAAGACCAGAATATGTCTGTGGCATCTGCCTCTATTTGCAGGATCTACTTGGACATCACATCCCTGGTCTCAACCAGAATACCCTAGAGGCACATAGGGGCCCTAGCCACATGCTAGGGGCTTTGCCATGGCATCAACCTGCTTGGTCCTAGACCAAGAACCCTAGAAGACTACTAGGGGCCCTAAGGTACCTTCTAAGGTCTTACTCTGTCCTAGTCAACTGACTAGGGTACCATTCTCTCTGAGAATGGGTCTCGCAGCTGCACTAACTTTAACACTATGGACGGTGGCGAGCAATGGAGATAATATCGAATCATTATCTGAGGCCTGTCGAGCTATTCAGGGCCGCTTCTCTTGGAGGATGGCTAGTTAATAAAATAATGTTTTAAAAAGAGTTAATGGCCAAAGGATGAGCAATCATTCATTGTATAATGTATGGCTCATTTTCCCCTACAGGGAAACAGGTTGAGACTAACCTGTCAGGGTTATGTCTTTGTCATTTTCTAGAAGCCCAGAAGGCTCTCCAAGGCACTTGCATTTAAGGGTTAGCTAGTTGTCTTATTGTTGTGCAAATAAAGTGTTTCGAAAGGGTTGCTTGTCTAGAGTCTAGTGAAGCATTCTCACTATTCCACCCATCTGTGAGAAACCGCCATTCCCTATCGTTCACCTAGTCCAGCTTATGTGTTGTGTGGATTCCCTTTTCCTTCAACCTAGATACTTACCGTGTCGAGTATCAAGTCATTCCCTTGGCCTTACCTTGTTTTATTCACATTCACCCTTAACTAGCAAAATGTCCAAATCTATAAATGAGTATACACTGGAGGTTCTTGTTTAGAGGAGCTAATTACTTTGATTTAGATATACTATTTATATATATTGTGCTTATACTCGCCATTAGAAGCCACTTGTAGTTAAGTCTTACTGCTAACCAGTGTTGCAAACATCAGCGCGGCGAAAAAATCGGCAAGGTCCAGGAAACATCGTTTCGGGATATCTCGGCAGCACATCAGCAAACATCGGCAATAAATCGACAAACTTCAAAAATACAAAAATATTCATTTTCACCTTTAGAAAAAATTGGGGAAAAATCGACAATATCTCGAGATAAATCGAAAAAAATCAGCAATTTCTCGAGAAAAAATCGGGCCGATTTTTTCGTCGATTTTTTAACAAACATCGATGAGCTAAAAAACTCGCGATTTATCGAAACATCGCGATAAATCGAAAGATATTTGCAACACTGCTGCTAACATAGATAATTGAGCATGTTATATCCATTGTGTAATTGCAACATTAGAGTTTTTCATTTAGGTCATCATTTTTATCATTCTTGACCTAGTCAACCCAGTTTGACCAAGTCAGTAGCAGTGTCTGGGGTGAGTTTTGACCGATGATTGTGGATGATGATTATTTGTGGTCTATAAGTGTCCATTAGACATATTCATGCTTCATATGATGGTTTATTATGATGCCTTGTGTTATTTTCATGTATTCAACGTTTACAGGCTTTATTATTATTATTATTCTGGCATGGATGGGACCTTTGACGCACATTTTTTATGGACATATGGTGTATGGGTACTCATTCCTAGTGGATTTGGATATTTTGAGTCCATTGATGCACTCAGTTTTCAATTTCAGGAACTTACGAAGGAGGTATGGGTCATTTTATCAGTTTGCAATAGTTTGGCCTCAGAAAATCAAAATAAAATGTTTTTCAGTCAATGGTTGGCTCTCCTAGGGCACCAAAGGGGCACATAGAGTGTAGCCAATCGATATTACCATATTGCTATGGTGCCGATTTCATTTTTACAGTCAGTTGACATGCAAATTCAGTCATCAGTGAGATATTAGCAGTTTTATGTGACCGAGGTAGTATTTTGACGATGAAAATGGCGAATAAAGAAATCAATTTGGGTAATTGAGGAAAGGAAATTGCATGAAATTAGCCTGAGGCATATTGTTGGGGTCATCTTCATCCTTCGGCATAAGTTTTTCTCTCCATGTGGTCCAGACGCCCTAACACTTATGATTTTGGGCGATTTTGATGCATCTTGAGTAGCCATGATTTGGTCACTTTGTCACTTTATGTTATTGCATTGACATATTATAATGATTATTGTGCCATGGGGCCATGCTAGAGAAGGACTCATATCACCTCCTAGCCCCCACCATGTGCTATGTTATATTTTATTCATCTTCCATGTCCCTCTCTTGGGCGTCTTTAGTTGGTGTGCCCCCTCTATTATTGAGTTGATCCATGTATTATGTATCTGGCTAATCTTGGCCATTGATTAGAGTGATCTTATCTTATGATCTTGAACCTTGATCTTTTTGGATCTAGGTATTATGTACTTGAGAGATCTATATATTGAGATGCTCTCTCATTGTAAAAGGAGACTTTTGGCTCTGAAAATATTGGAATACAAGAAAACGTTTGGAAAATCTCTTGGAAGCTTTGTGAATGTTCTTGTATGTGATTGTTATGCCTCTTCCTTAGACATTTCAATGGATCTTGCATGCAAACAACATACTTTTGTAGAGGTCGTACTGATCTTTTGCAGGGTAGCAACTTGCTTGAGGGGAGATTGTGGAGGCAACTTGCATCATATCTTCTTGTGAATCGTTTCATCTTCAAGGAGTGATCAATTGTTACTTTGTACATTGGATTTTTCTCTTTAGATGACGTTCATTGCTTATCTTTTCCATTCATGAATCAAATCTTACTTCGGTAGTTTGCTTTTGCAGGTGGAGGGGGCGCACTACCTTCTTTGGGAAAAACGCTTTCATTTCATGTCGGATCTAGCTCGAAATTGTAACTAGGTGTAAGGATCATCGACATACAAGGCGGTTGCAAGTATTTTCAGGTGCTATCTACAAGGCTAGTATCATTTTCCATATTTTTATCCAATTGTCACACAAAACACTAGTTTTGTAGATCTGATAGATCGGGTGCGTATTTGATGACGACAATCAATACCCTCTTAGGAATAATTAATTAAAACCTACATCTCAAATTTCACTTAAATTCAACTCCATTTACCCTGGGATCTAGCACTAGTCTTCTCTAGGTGGGGCGCGCTCCTTGGGTGGTTGGTCATATCTTCAGATCTATCAGTTGGGTTTGCTTGAACCCACTCTAAATCTACAGATCTATCATTCAAGCATCTAGATCTAGTCATTTCTTGTCTCGATCTACTCTCTTGGGTCCACTTCATACATATTTGCATAAACCCTAGGTGGATCTAACTTGTGTACCTTTCTTTTGATTAGATCTATCTAGATCTACATTGTTAAACTCCTTGTGGTACCTTTCATTGTAAGTGGGGCAATTTTCCTTTTCCTTAAGCCTCCCCAACTTTGTCTTAACAGTACTTACCACATTCATTCCCTATATCTAGATTTACTTACTCATTGTTCATCTCTCATATTCATTGCATACCCCTTAGAGTGTTGTAAGTAGGCTCACTAGCCCTCATAGGGTACTAGGGTCTCCCCCTTGATCATTCTCTGGATTGATCTAAAGGGACAAGAGCCCGTCCGGTGTGACAACAACCTTTCATCTGTAGTGGACGAGGCCTTGTGGTGTCACCGGTTAGCTATCGTACCTCTACCGTCCCGAATAGGATACATTCAGTGGGTAGCTACACTTTGTGTGATAATATCTTTTGGTGTCGTTGTGGGGAGGGTAGAGGCTTACCTCTGGTGTCTGAGAGTAGTACCTCACGTTTATCTTCCGAAGCATATCGCATCTGGATTTAAATTCAATGAATATATTTTACATTGCTTAGCTTTACATTCACTTATTTTCCTCTCTCGCATCATACTTCCCCAACGACATATCTTTCGGTGATTACATTTTTCATTTGACCTGGAGACTCCACAACGCGACTCCACTAGCAAACCCATATAGAGATTCCATTGGGGAATCTTAAAGTTATCAATCATAATGGACCCAGATTTTTTTCTCCAACTTCCACAAAACATAAAAAAATTAATTGATTATGCGAATAGGTCTAGAAGGAGAAAAGAGGAAATTAATGAATGGAATTCACAATTTCAGTATGGGGATGGATATAAATATGATTACGGGTATGAGCCTGAATATCAAGAGTTTTATGGTGCTCATAATCCTCCTCATCAGTTTAATAAAAGTTTTGTCCTAACCACCCTTGACAAATTTGTAAGTCAACATGAACCTAGATGTCAATCCCAGTCAAGGCCTTATAGCCAACTAACTAGAGTTGTTATAAAACAAGACAAACCATCTCCTTTTGACTTTTTCCGGAATACCTCGGGCACCTCATCCTATGCCAAACGATTACATCAGGAGGTTGCCTCATTTTAGTGGAAACGATGATGTATCTATTGAAAGTCATTTGTATACTCTTTGGGATTACATGGAAATTAGAAGTGCAAAAAGTGAAGATGTTTATATGCAAGTCTTAGGTGAATCCTTACGAGGAAATGTTCAACTATGGTTTGATCATTTAGCACCAAGATCCTGTTAGGGTTAACCTTGACTCGGGAATGAGTCAAAGGTGGTTTAGATCTAGCACATTTTTTTGAGCCCACGGTATTTGGTGGCCAATGGTATATTTCCATGGTATTTGGTGACCCATAGTATTGTCCCATGGTATTGCATGTAAAGAATCCTTTAGAGGGCTCGAGGCTCCATTGTAAAGTGGCATGGAGGTGAGTGATGGCTAGCTCACTTGGCCCGGTTGGCTAATTATGGCCAGGTAATGAAGATCTTCATTGGTGTTGGTTTTTCCCCACATGGGGTTTTCCAAGGTAAATGGTTGTGTCTATGTGAATGTTGCTTGCAATGTTTATTTCTCGCATATTATTATTATTAATGGTCATTATTATTAATGGTCGTTATTATTATTAAAGTGTTGGAGTTTGTGCAACTTCGGAAGACATTCTTTATTTGTACCTCCTACGGGAGTTGAACTTGTTGTAATCAATCATGTAAATCCTAGAAAGAATAATGTAGCCTTGGGGAGAAAAGCAAGCATAAAAAAGAAATAAAAATTAAATTATAAAATGTATTTATTGCTCCCCCAAGAGAATTTGGCCCCAGTGGATTTTCCTAGTGGAAAATCAATATAAATGAGAGGTGCCCCCTCCTCATTATTCACACGGTCACACAAGTGAAGTTGGGCATTTTCTTGGAGAGAGAAGTTTGCACGTACTGAAGGAGAAGATTGTTTTGGGGTTTCTATCTCTGGAAGTTACTTCCATCTTTTCTCTTTCTTCATTGTACACTATTCTCAGAATTATCATCTCTAGACGAAGGTTGTTGGGTTTTCTCCCATTTGGATTTCCCGGGATAAAAATACTCGTGCTATTGTTTTGTGCTTTGTCTATCTTCTAGTGATCCTATCGATTAATGCAATTAAGATATACTACTATAATCTTATGAAAAACTAGCATGATATCAAAGCAGTGCTAGAAGAAGCCATTGTCGGAACTCTGTCGAAAACCTGACAAAACTAGGGTTTCATCTTTCAAGGCCTTCACTTAACCTTTTGGTAGACAAAGGGCTTTTGGTAGACAAAGGGCCTTAGGAATTTCACTCTAAGGAGGGCACATATTTTGGTGAAGGCAAAATTCAATTCTGAGAATTTTCAATTTTTGACCTAATTCTGCAGTTGCAACAGAAATTAGGGTTTTAGTTTTTGACCTACTTTCTCCATAGTTTTGGCTCGACTCTACCTCTTCTCAACTCGCCTCTCTAGGGTGCATTTATCTGTGGAGTTGGTTTTCCAAAACTCCAACCTTCAGTTTTGACCTAGTCTCTACTAGGGTTTTAGATCTAGATCTTCAGTCAAGATGATCAGTATGAAGGTTGAAGATCGTCTGGAAGGGGCTTCCAACTTCATCCCCTAGAAGTCTAGGGTTCTTCCTCTACTAGAAGAAAATGACCTATTACAGTTTGTAAATGCAAAGGTCCCAGAACCCGAAGCCAAAGAAGACAAACCTCGCTGGAGGAAGAATGATGTCAAAGCAAGATGAATTTTAGTGGACTCAGTTAGAGATCACTTCGTTCCTCAAATCTCAGAAAAGACGGCAACGAGGAAGATGTTCAAAACCTTAAAGAAGCTATTTGAACACAGTGGCATCAATGTGACTCTCACATTGAGGAATAAACTGTTGAATACGAAGATGACGAAGTCCGAGAATATTGCCTCATATTTCATGAGGATCACCGAGCTCCGAGACAAGCCAAAGNCCTTAAATGGTCTCCCACCATCTTGGGAGTCTTTCATCCAAACTATAAGTGGTCGAACCAAGTTGCCCAAATTTGATAAGCTATGGGCAGAATGCACTCAAGAAGAGATGTGAATAGTAGCACACCAAATACTTCATGGCACTCAACCTGAGGAAAATCAAGCGTTCGTATCTCATGCCAAGAAAGGCAAGGGAAGGGGAAGGAAGTCGTACAATCACAAGCATCAAGATAAGAGATCAAGTCCTCCCCCAGATCAGAAGAATCAAAAGAAAGATCTATCTCAGATAAAATGCTACAGGTGCAAGAAATACGATCATTATGCTAGTGGCTGTCAAAGTTCTCACAAAAGGAACCATGAAGCTTCAAGTGTTGATGTAGAAGAAGAACATCATCACAAGAAACAAAAGAATGAAGATCGTACAGAATTCTTCTTCATATCAGCTCTATCAAGTACTGTTCCCACCACTAGTGATACTTGGCTCATAGATAGTGGTGCATCTAGACACATGATAGGATATAAAGAAAATATCTCAGAAGTAGTTGAGAAAGATTCTCATCTTCATGTTGTACTTGGAGATGATGCTAACTAACTACACTGTTAAAGGATCTGGAGCTACCTCCCTTCAGCTAGAGTCTAATGATATTCTACACCTAAGTGATGTGCTCTATGTACCTGGTATGAAGAGAAATCTTGTTTCCATCTCAGCCTTAGAAGACAAAGGATATAAAGTAGCATTTTCATATGGAAAAGTACTTGCTTGGCAGAGGAACTCAAGCATAGATACAACCAAAGTAATTGGTATGAGAGAGGAGAGCCTGTACCTACTGAACACTCTACCAGTCCAAGTCCTAGTCCATGACTCTACAAGTATGGGTGAGCTATGGCACAGAAGACTAGCTCATCTAAACTACAGAGCTCTCCCAGCAGTAAAGAACATCATTACAGGGATACCAGTGCTGCAGGTAGACCATGATGGAACATGTAGAGGATGTGCACTTGGCAAGAATGCCAAGAAATCCTTCCCAGATTGTGAGAGCAGATCCAAAGAAATCTTGGATCTAATACAATCTGACTTGTGCGGCCCAATGACAGTTTGCTTCATTGGGAGGATATAAATACAAATGCAATAATAAATGGTCTATATTTTAATAGACTTTTTCTCATAGATGAGAAGAAGTCATCTATAAGAGAGAGAAACATAATGTAATAATAAATGGTCTATATGTTAATAGTTACAGGATGGTTTCAAGTGCTAACACAGTAACACCTCATATGAGACTTTACATCAATTATTTACACCATTTATTATTGCATTATGTTTCATCAGAGTTGTTTACAGTGATATCAAAAGTCTCATATAGTAATATCCTTGAAACAATATCATAACATCTAAGAGATGACTGAGAACTGAAAATTAAGGTTTTTAGCAAAATGGAAAATATGAGAACATGAATAAATAGTAAATACCTTAATGCATATGAATAGAAGGGTTGTTCCTAACATTACCACAGCAAACTTACATTAAGAAAAATTGAGAGGATACCTGTTGCTTAGGGACGCCTTTGTAGTCTCCATATACAGTGGCATACTCTAATAATTCATTCTTCTCTATGAGAGAGAGAAATTCATCTTTGCTAACAAAAAAGTAATCCTTCCCATCAACTTCACCTGGCCGTTTTGCACGGGTTGTAGCTGTAACTACAAAGTGAATTCCCTTTCGCAATTCTTGCAATCTCTGTTCAACAGAAACTGTTGTCACAACCTAGTGCAATTTTGATGCTATAGAGCTATTATCTAACAAAATTCAAGTACCATCTTTAAAGCATTTACCATGTATCTGTATGTTTTCTTGCAAATTGTAAAAACAAATCCATGCATTCAGACAACAATCAAAAGAGAGGACATTGATAAATAAAATAAGAAGTTGGAAGAACTATTAACATGCATTAGCCCAGTGGGTTATCTCGAGTGGTTGAGTGCTGTGAATTGCAAGTACAAGATCATGGGGTCAAGTCCCTGGAATGGCTGCTTCTCTGAATAATTGAATATTGTGGAGCTCACTTTATGTCCTTGTCAGGTTGGATTGCCAAAACTGCAACTGAACATTTTAACCCGGGTACCATCCCCGAAACGAAGATAAGTGCCTAGAGGGTTTCCTTTGATGTGCACTTTCTCGAAAAAAAACTGTTAATAGATGCCCTCCCAATAATGGAAAGGGGATCGCTGTTAATATGCTGTGGAAAATTTAATGCATGTCCAACTTTCAGAGTGCCCCAAGGAAAGTGCTCTGGAAGAAAATTTGTCTGAATGTCGAGGGAAAGAGAGGTACAACTCCCCTAGACTCTTATGCTACAGCAACAGAAAAAGTACTTCAAATTCAATACAATGTATTCCAGAAAAGAATCCAAGGACGTTCCTGAAGGTATAGGGTGTACAAAATTGCCTCCTAAGATTTATGCAGTTTTCTGGAGAGGGCCAAAGAGGGACCCCAAATTTCATCCAAAACAGACTTTGTTAGGCAACAAGTCTTTTTGTAAAAGAAACAACCATAATCCTAGCCATAATCCACACATCCAAAGGATTATGGCCATCCCAAAAAACAGATTTTGTAGGCAACAAGTCTTTTGTTGAAGAAACAACCATAATGCTAGCCATAATCCACACATCCATAGAATTATGGCCATCCCAATCAACGCTGAAGAGATAGAGAGAAAACAATTAAAATTTAAGAGATGTTTTTATCTTTTTTTGTGTAGATGGGAATACTTGTTGTCAAATTCCAGAATAAGGTACAAAAAGAAAGAATCTTGACAGAGGACCTTACTTTTCTGACGGAATTAGGTTATTCATGGAGTTTTGTGCTGCAAGTTTTGATCCAACCCAAATGCCATCAATGGCACCTAATTGAGTGAGGCTTTGAGGAAGGTGGACCTATTTTGACTCATGGGTGATAACTTAAGAAAATACATTTAAATTTAACCGAGGGGAGGAAGATGGCATCATGATCGTAGGTAAGGATTTGCAAAGACGCTGATTTAAAGAAGCCACAGACAGAGTTGATCGCAATCAGTGCTGGAGGGTACACCTATGAGGGTGCCTTGAATATGGGTGTCTTCAACGGGATGGATAATTGGATAGAACATGATTAGGTAGTGAATGTAGACAAGTAAGAAGAATGAGCATGAATTCAAGAGACTGGTGATTACCATGAAGAAGACAAAAATATGGAATATGAAGGAAATTGAAAAGTGATCCTAACCTCAAATCATTAGGAAGGGTTAGCAACAAAACATCAATCACACGGAGATTTGGTAGAGATGATAGTTAATGAACCAGTGGGATATAGACAAACAAAAGAAAATTTGGTGTTTGTAAAGGTAAGTGGAATTTTAAGGTTTTAGCCTGGCAGGTTAGCTCAAGCGGATGAGTGTAGGGGGCTTAATGCAGGAGGTCTCAGAGTCAACTCTCCTGGCTTGCTGCTTCTCTTGCCATGGGCCTCATTCAATGATCCCTGCCACGTCAGGCACCCTAATCAGTGCTGACAGTTAATCTGCCCACCATCCAGAAATTATGGGACAGTGTGGGGGAGGGATTCTGCAATGTGTTCCTTGAAAAAAAAAGCATAACTGTTAGGAAAATAGTAATACTATACAGAATAGATTCATATTGAACATGGAAAAAGATTTTCATGTTGGAATTTGTTCAACTTCAGAAGCTATTCTTATTGTTCTTGTATTGTACCTCCTATGGAAGATGAACTTATTATAATCAATCATACAAACCCTAGAAAGAACAATGTCTTAGACCTTGGGGAGAAAGGCAAGCAAAAGAAAAGATAAAATATAAATTATGTTGCTCCCCCAAGAGAAGTCAGCCCCAGTTAAAATATTAGTAGAAAATCTGTATAAATAGGAGGCACCCCTCCTCGTTATTCCACACAGCAGCACAAACAAAAGTTCGCAGTTTTCTGGGAGAGAGAAGTTTGCATCTACTAGAGGACAAGACTGTTTTCAGGGTTTCTATCTTTGGAAATCATTTCCATATTTTCTCTTTCTTCATTGTACACTGATCTCAGAATTATCATCTCTAAATGAAGGTTGCTGGGTTTTCTCCCATTTGGGTTTCCCAAGATAAAAATACTCGTGTTATTGTTCTATGCTTTGTCTATCTTCTAGTGATCCTATTGATAAATACAATTAAGATATAATGCTATAATCTTATGAAAATCTAACATGGTATCAAAGCAGTGCTTTAAGAAGCCATTGTCGAAACTCAGTCGAAAACCTATCGAAACTAGGGCTTCATCTTTCAAGATCTTCACTCAACCTTTTGACAGAAAAAGCGCTCTAAGGAGGGTGCGTCTTTTGGTAAAGACATAATGCAATTCTGAGAATTTTCAATTTTTTACCTAATTCTGCAGCTGCAACAGAAATTAGGGTTTCAGTTATTGACCTACTCCCTTCACAGTTTTTGCTCGACTCTACCTCTTCTCAACTCGCCTCTCTAGGGCGCATTTACCTGTGGAGTCCGTTTTCCAAACTCCCCCCTTCATCTTTGACCTAGTCTTTGCTAGGGTTTCAATCCAGATCTACAATCAAGATGATCAGCATGAAGGCTGAAGATCGTCTGGAAGGAGCTTCCAACTTCATCCCCTGGAAGCAAGGCTACACGAACCATGGGTGCGATCGGAATCGACTAAAGAATCCGACACACATGCGACACTCATCCCAAAATTAGGAATCGGGGATTCAGAACCCTGACCCCAATTAACCTTAATTATACTATGTAAACAACTTTATATCAGTCAAAACGAGGTGGAAGAATCCAATGAAGAATCCGATTCGGGTGCGGTTAGGCCTAGGGCCGAATCCGGTAACTATGCCTAGAAGTCTAGGGTTCTTCTTCTACTAGAAGAAAATGACTTGTTACAGTGTGTAAATGCAAAGTACCAGAATCAGAAGCCGAAGAAGACAAAACTCGTTGGAGGAAGAATGATGTCAAAGCAAGAAGGATTTTGGTGGACACAGTTAGAGACCAGTTGGTTCCTCAGATCTCAGAAAAGACGACAACGAGGAAGATGTTCAAAACCTTAAAAAACCATTTGAACATAGTAATATCAATGTGAATCTCACATTGAGGAATAAACTGTCGAATAAGAAGATGACGAAGTCCGAGAATATTGCCTCATATTTCATGAGGATCACCGAACTCCGAGACAAGCTAAAGTCCAATGGAGACAATCTTGAAAAAAAGGATCTCGTTATGACCACCTTAAAGTTCCCCCCCACCATCTTGGGAGTCTTTTATCCAAACTATAAGTGATCAAGAATCACAGCACGCCAAAGAATTCATGGCGCTCAACCTGAGGAGAATCAAGTGTTCATATCTCATGCCAAGAAAGACAAGGGAAGGGGAAGGAAGTCCTTCAATCACAAGCACCAAGATAAGAGACCAAGTCCTCTCCCAAATTAGAAGAAACAAGAGAAGAAGGATTTATCTCAAATACATTGCTACATGTGCAAGAAATGCAGTCATTATGCCAGTAGTTGTCGAAGTCAATCAAAAGGAAGCATGAAGCTTCAACTACTGATGTAGAAGAAGACCCTCCTCACAAGGAGCCAAGGAAGGATGATCATTCGGAGTTCTTCTTCTAAGAAATGATATGAAGATCCAGACTGTGATGATCGTCAAGCAAGCATATGAAGATCAATGGGCTTTGATAGTGGGAGCCCACCCACAAAACTACAAAAGATAAGTATTTCATTTTAAATTTTTACATGCTCTAGTAGATCAAATCTGGTTGTTTTTTAATATATTTACACAGATCTACATTTCTAAATTCAAGTAGATAAATAGTTTGTCATGTTGCACAACCCATCTAGGATGACGACTCCTTTATAACATATTGGAGTAGTACACACTCTTAATGGTATACTATAATGGAGACCATAAACATCTGAATAATGGCCTTACGTGTGTTGTGTCGAAAGCATTGACTAAAAGGTTGCCTACATTATTTTGTTAATACATTGATTATGAAATATTGCTAACCATCTAACGGGATTCGACTTGTAGCGAATGCCATGATCTACAACGACAACTGGTCCCATTGATATACGGATGGAACAAAAGCAGAAAGCCTATAGAAGCATGAATTATGACTCTCAGACCCAGAATGATCTCATGCAAAGATTTGGTAATCAGAAGCAGAAGGCTTCTACGGATGTCGGTCTATCTACTGCTTCAACAAGATTTACTCAACGGACTTTTGAGAGACAAAGGGAGTTATCCCTCGAAGACAAGGATTCTAGTCTATTACATATGATAGAAACCTGAAGACACTGCTGACATGATTCGAACAAGACAATTGAAGGATCCTTGATGGACCTAGTCGTCACCTGGATGGATAATTACTTTTCGGTCTACATTCATGTGTCCAAGTTAGAACCTTCAGGAAAGAAGGGAACATTCGTGGGATATTCCAAGTCTTCAAAGGCTTACAGAATATACATCCCAGGATAGAGGCAAATCAAAGTCAGTCGGGATGTAACCTTTGAAGAAGAAATGGCTATCTGAAAAGAAAGAGGATTAGATATGGAGATCCATGACGATGAAGAGATGAGATCATCTCCCCCTCCAAACATTAAGGAGTCTGAAGAAAGGAATAAACTGATCAATCCCATTGATCCAGTTGAGCCAGATAATGCTCCCACAAAAATGGCAGTAAGCCAGAAAAGACCCAAATGGGCAAGACAGATTTTGCAGAATGCAAAGGAGCATGAAACTTTGCATGGAGTAGATGGGAGCATTGAAAAATACAAGGCCAGATTTGTTGCCAAAGGTTCTCTCAAAAAGAGGGAGTCAATTATGACGATACATTTGCTCCTGTGGCTCAATACACTTCTATCAGATCGATCATTGCTATTGCTTTAGCTATAGGATGGAAGTTGCATCAGATGGATGTCAAGGCAGCTTTTCTCAATGGTATTATTGAGGAAGAAGTATGTATTGAACAACCAGAAGGGTTTGTTGTCCATGGAAAGGAGTCTCACGTATGCAAGCTGAAAAAGGCTTTATATGGACTCAAGCAAGCACCTCATGCTTGGTATGGACGAATAGACGGATTCCTGGTGAGTCTGTGCTCCACCAAGAGTGATGCAGACCCCAACCTTTTCTACAAGGTTGTAAATGATGAGCCATTGATTTTGGTACTATATGTTGATGACCTATTTCTCACTAGAAATGAGAAACTTATTGTATGGTGTAAGAAGAAGCTCACCTCTGAGTTCGAAATGAAGGATCTTGGATTGATGCATTACTTCTTGGGATTAGAAGTATGGCAGAGGCAGAAGGAGATTTTCCTAGGTCAAGGAAAATACACGATAAATATATTGAAGAGATTCAGAATGTTGGACTGCAAGTCCATAGCTACTCCGATGGATGCAAATTTGAAGACGCTGAGAGATTCTGCTTCAGATTCAAATTTGATTGATCCCACTATGTATCGCCAGTTGATTGGGTCCTTGATGTATTTGACGAACACGAGACCATATATTTGTTTTGTTGTGAATGCCCTCAGTCAGTTCATGTGCGAACTGAGGCAGATTCACTGGACTGCTGCAAAACATGTGCTCAGGCACTTACATGACATTATGGGATATGGTCTACGATATGATTCAGAATGTGACTTGAAATTGCAAGGGTTTACAGACTCAGATTGGATCTAATGCACTGCAGATAGGAAGAGCACTTTAGGATGTTGTTTCGGTCTGGGTTCTACAATAATTTCTTGGTGCAGTAGGAAGCAGAACTCAGTAGCTCTCAGTACTACAGAGGCCGATTATATGGCTACTAGTTCAGCAGCCCGAGAAGCGGTTTGGCTTCGTAAACTTCTTGCAGGATTGTTTGGCCAGATTTCGGAGCCAACCGTGATTCACTACGATAACCAGAGTTGTGTGCAAATGTCAGCGAATCTTGTATTTCACAACAAATCGAAGAACATAAAGATTCAGTATCACTTCATATGTGATATGGTGTAGAAAGGTGCGGTCGAGCTACAATATATTCCAACAGATCACCAAACTGCAGATATTCTCACCAAGCCTCTTCCCAGGGTGAAGTTTTAATACTTTCACGGAAGACTTGGAGTAGAAGAGAACGCATCCCTCCTTGAGAAGGAGAGATGGCTGAGAGACACTTATCATACTTTTTCCCAGGTACCTCTGCTCCTCCAGGTTCTTAGCCAGATATGGGAGAAATCCCATTGGCATATGAGACGGACAGGTAGTAGATGGTCAAGTTCACACAGGTATCTTTGCTCATCCAGGTACTCATTCAGGTATGGGAGAAATCCCATCGACAAATGAGTCAGACAGGTAGCAGATGGCCATGTGATTGCATAGGTACCTCTACTTGTTCAGATTCTAAGCCAGGCATGGGAGTATCCCATCGACAGATGAGACAAACAAGCAGTAGATGGTTGTGCACATTTACTCATTCAGGTTCTCATCCAGGTATGGGAGTACCCCATCAGCAGATGAGACGAACAAGTAGTAGATGGTCATAAACATTTGCTCGTCCAAGATTCTCTAGCCAGGTATGGAAGTTTCCCATCGACAGTAGAGACGGATAGGCAACAAAATATTTTCTCTCAGACATCCAGATAGAACAAATTCATAACAACATTTCTTAAAGACAACCTTCAGTACGTTTAGAGATGATAGAGACAGTATAGATGTACAGATGAAACCCAGATGATCATGATGCTGATGAAGACCGAAGAATACCTTCCTTGTTGAGAGGGAGTGTTGGAATTTGTGCAACTTCAAAAGTTATTCTTATTGTTTTTGTATTGTACCTCCTACAGGAGATGAACTTATTGTAATCAATCATACAAACCCTAGAAAGAAAAATGTAGACCATGGGGAGAAAAGTAAGCAAAAGAAAAGATAAAATATAAATTATGTTGCTCCCCCAAGAGCAGTCGGCCCCAGTTAAAATATTAGTGGAAAATCTGTATAAATAGGAGGCGCTCCTCATTATTCCACACAGCAGCACAAGCAAAAGTTCGCAGTTTTTTGGGAGAGAGAAGTTCGCATCTACTGGAGGAGAAGATTGTTTTTAGGGTTTCCATCTTTGGAAAGCATTTCCATATTTTCTCTTTCTTCATTGTACACTAATCTCAGAATTATCATCTCTACACGAAAGTTGCTGGTTTTCTCCCATTTGGGTTTCCCAGGATAAAAATACTCGTGTTATTGTTATGTGCTTTGTCTATCTTCTAGTGATCCTATTGATAAATACAATTAAGATATAATGCTATAATCTTATGAAAATCTAACATTTCAGACCCCAAGGAAGTTGAATAATAAGCAGGAAAAATAAAGGAGAAAAGCAACAAATGTTGGTCAAATGAGGAAATTCAGAAAAACAACAGCGAAAAACAAGTTGGAGAAATCCAACAATCCTAGTTGGGTGGGAAGAGAGGAGTAGCCAAGTCCCTCAAAGCTGTACTTATCAAATGACAATAACATCAAGGAAGATGAGAGGGCTTAGTTTAAAGCCAAAAGGAAGAGGCCCTGAAGAGGAAGATTGTGGTAAAGATGAAAAGAAAATATATCAATGACCATGAACAACCAAAAATTAAAATAGATCAATAGGACTGAAAAGTACAATAAACAAAAATAGGAGTAATAGGAGTACCTAATGCATCTCCCATCTAATAAAACAATGAGAAAAGGTATTTTCATCGCACCATATCCACTTGTGTACTGGACCAAGTGTGCCACCTAGCTAGAGAATGATTCTTCTATCCATGCAATGTTAGACACAACAAGCTCCCTTTCCATGCCTTCATCAAAGCCCTCCAACATGGTCTCCACTTGTCATGAGTCTTACCAAAATTAATTTTCGAAAACAGAGCCTTTTATCCAAACCCACTCAAGACCTTCCCAAGCCCTTTTAGAAAACTAGTCTGCTCCTTTCAGACCATCCAGGCAACCAACAACCTAATCCTCCTAGCCAATGCTTTGGCTCAGATTTTGTAGGAGACATTGAGGAGAATGAAAGTGACCTCCTAATAAATCTATTTTAATGCCTTCAAGGATATGCTTGATAAGACCTACAGTGACAAGCTCCCACATAACACCACCCTAATCCTAGCCCCTCTCACCCCATAGTCTTTGAACATTTGACATTGAGATTCCAACTCATATCGCTGCCTTTTGATTTAGTTCATTAAAAGGATCCCCTTCTACCCTTTTCTAAGCATGTTGGAGTTGGTTCCAAACTTGAGTTTCTTTAACTTTCCTAGTTCTAGCAATGATCTTTAATTATTTTCCCATACCCTAAGAAACTCAGATGTGTCATACTGGTAGTCCCCATGATGGAGTTAAACCACTATCCCCTACTAGAAAACACACTAGATGGAAAACCCTTGATGTTGCATGCACGATTTGTGGTAGGGATGAAACGGTCAAGCATGTCTTTTGGAGATGTTCATCTACCAAGACCTTTTGGACATGGTTTCAGGCTGAATTTAACTTTCTAACTTCCTCACTTTCTTGGAAAGGTCCTTTCCTTGGGAACACTTGGATGATTAGGGATAAACACAAATCTTTACGCCACACAAGTTGGTTGCCCACTATTGGCTTTCTGTGAAAATACCGATCTAAGTTGTGAAATAGTAGATGCCCTCCTAGCCCTGTCTGTCATGTGTACAATGTGTCGAACACTTGGACACTCATTGTTTGTGTGTTAGACACTCGTTGCCCACATGTTGGACAGTCGTGGGACACATGTTCCACATGTCTTTGACATTAAAACAACATCTGTCCAAACGTGTATGACACATGGGACATCAAAAAATGTTTTGTCTTGGTTAATAGAAGTAGGAAATTGTATTATGGAACATAGAGTTACAAAAAAGGTTCAAGCATGATCTAGCCCTGCAGAATACCTTGTAGAGGTGGGTCCTTCAAAGCCTTTCAAAAAGCATATTAGAACAGACTTCAAGTTAAACTATGGAGCTTGTAGCCCACCCAATATTGACTGATAAACAACAAAAACTTGAGTTTATTCAAAAAGTATAAACCATTTTCAACATTTTTGACATAAGGATTGAAAAAACACAGTAAACAGTACCTTCCTGGAGGCATATTAACTTGTCATGGGACATATTGCCTATGACTTCTATTCATAAAAAGGTGCATTAAACGGAAAACCATAAGTGCAGAAAGTAGGAGGAGCTCTAAGGGTTACTCAAAGTCACTAATGATGTTCGTTTTTCACAGTTTCAGACTTGGTTTCAGATCTCAATAAGTTTTAATCACAAACTAGTACACAGAATTTAAATTTCTGTCTAATCTGAACTTACAAAATAAAACACATGAAAATGTAATAACAGCACACCACAGTAAAATTGAACACAGATTTTTGGGCAATGCCCCTGAAAAACCCCAGAGAGAAAACCAGTTCAAGAGAGAATTTTTATTATTTATCCCACAGAAAGTATATCAACAGAATTTTACAGCATTTAATACAGGATTTAATGCACCTGGAACTTTGTGCCTCCACACAGAAAATCGTGCCACCTCATGAACTGTGCCAGCAGGGAAAGTATGGACTGTACGGATTGTACGAACATACGGACTTTACAGACCAGTCTCGTCAAAATATGTACCTCTGCAAACTGCCTCAAAATTCATGCCTCGAAAGCTGTGCCCAGTCACTGTTGTACGGACCTCGAAATTCATGCCACTGTTCCAACCATATGGCCCTCAAATTCTGTGCTCAGAAATTCAGCTGTATGGACCTGCATTTATTGCTTCCCTTCTCCTTGGAATTCGTGCCACCTTCCTTCTTGGAAATCGTGCCTCTCCTTCCTTGAGATTCGTACCTCTCTTTTCCTCGGCTCTTTGCTCTCTCTTCTCTAATCTGTGTATACTTCTCCTAGATCTCTTTTTTATTGAATGAGAAATGACTTTCTCTTCATTTCCAAGTGACTTTGTCTCTTCATTCTCACGGTCAAAGGATGAGTAAAATTTCACTTTATTGAATAAAAATCATTTTCTCGCACTCAAAAAATAAAAAGCCACTTTAACTTTATTAAATAAAGTTAATGCTCGAAAAAGTCAAAATTGGTTACTTTTACACATATAGACACCACTATGTAGAAGACCATCCGAGCTATAAAGCTCAACACTCCCTCTTAGCGAGGAAGATGTTCTGCACCACCCCCAACTTATATCTGAACTTAATAAATTTTCCTTTCAACAATGGCTTCATGAGTATGTCCGTCGCCTGCTCATCTGGAGATACGTATTGAAGCCGTACTGCCCCTCTCTGAATGTAGTCCCGGATGAAGTGGTACCTAATCCCAATGTGTTTCAATCGGTCATGAATCATTGGATTCTCTTAGAGTTTGATGCAACTCTGATTGTCACAGTGAATCACTGTCGGAAGCAACTCTTGACCAAATAACCCAACAAGTAACTCGCGAAGCCATATGGCCTCACAATTCACCAAACTAGCAGCCATATACTGTCGATTCCAAGCTAAAGCAACACCCGGAGGTGCTCTTCCTGTCAACCGCATTGCCTGCCCACTTTGAGTCATTGAAATCAACTAGTCTAACTCCATTCCCCTAAACATAGTTCAACCCAAAATCTACAATGCCACGCAAGTAACGAAGAACATGTTTTGTTACAGTCCAGTGCACTCTCCTAGCTTCAACCATAAACGAACTGAGAGTGTTCACAGCAAAACAAATATCTGGTTTGATGTTGACCAAATACATCAAGGACCTAATCAATTGACGCTACAACGTGGGATCAACCAACTCTGACGCAGAAGCATCAAGCTTCTTCAAGTTGGTTGTCATAGGTGTCGACATAGGCCTGCAATCCGCCATCTTGAATCGCTCCAAGTTCTCAACTACATACTTCCCCTTTCCAAGAAAAATATGACCGAGACTCTGCCACACGTCCATCCCCAAAAATTAATGCATCAAACTGATATCCTTCATCTCCCTCTTTGCAATCTCTGATGAGCTTCTCTGACATTGTAAGAAAGAGATCATCCACATAAAGAATAAGAATGAGTGGATCCTCACCAACCAATATGTAGTATAGGTTCGGATTTGCCTCACTCTTCTCAAAGCCCCACTATAACAAGTAGATGTTGATCCTAGCATACCAAGCTCTAGGAACTTGGTTAAATCCATACAGATCCTTCTTCAATCTGCACACATCAGACTCTCTCCCATGCACCTCAAAGCCCAGTGGTTGCTCAATGTACACTTCCTCATGTATGATGACATTCACAAATGTAGTCTTCACATCCATCTAAGGAAGACCGCAACCCATATTTGCTACAATGGACATAATGGCCCTAATGGAAGTGTATCTCGCTACCGGTGCGAAGGTCTCCTCATAGTATACTGAGTACTCCCTCTACCTGTGAAAACCACCGAGCCACGAATTGAGCTTTGTACTTAATGCTTCCATCTTCAGCATGCTTGATTTTGTAGAGCCACTTGGAAGTCACCATTGACTTCCCCTCAGGTCTTAAACAACCTTCCAAACATCATTCTTCATGATGGAAGCATACTCTTCCATGATGGCATCTCTCCATACCTACCGACCAACTACCTCCTCAAAAGTGGAAGGCTCTTGCTCACGAATAGTGCACATTATCACCACATAATTGCAGAATTTCTCAGGTGACCTGCTCTCTCTAACAGTCTTCTCAAGACTCCACATGATCCTGAGCATCCCTTAGGGTCTCCCAAACCCATCTCGGCCTCCTCCCTGAAAGTATCTCCTGCTCGTCCAAAATATCCAAAGACACTAATGTTGAGGTCTGACCACTCGTGACTAGTGTATCTGAAGCTTAGGAACCTGTAACACCCAAAACCTATGTAACTGTACTTTGTGGCCCTGTAACCTGTGTTACTAGTGAACTCTGTGAGACCTGTGAATCTGTACCTATACATGTAGGAACAAACTTCTCCCCCCTGCAGAAGATAACTCTAGTGAATTCCTCAGTCCCTTCTCCTCGAATCTCACATCCCACCTCACCATTGTTTTCCTTAGTGTAGGAATATAAATCTGGAAGGCCTTCAAAGTCTCACTATAACCAACAAAGATTCCCTTCTCTGCAGTGGGGCTAACTTTGTCCTCTTCTCAGAAGGCACATGTGAGTATGTGAGACACCCAAAGATGCGAAAGTGCCCCACCTTAGGCTTCCTTCCAATGAAAGCCTCCTCGGGAGTCTTACTCTCCAACACTCGATGTGGGCTCCTATTATGCAGATACATTACAGTGTTGCATGCCTCTACCCAAAGAAAAAATGGAAGACCATGGTCATGCAACATGGCTTTCATAGCCCCAACAGTGGCCCTGTTCTTCCTTTTCGCAACCCCATTCTACTGAGGGTTGTAAGGAACAGTCAACTCTCTTGATTCTTGTTGATGCACAAAAGTCTCTGAAACCATTGGAGGTATATTCACCCCGTTATCCGATCTCAACAAGAGCTCTGAACTCTTAGAATCTGTTGAAAACCCCATCCTTTGTCTTCAAAAAGTAGATCCAAGTCTTCCTGGAGAAATCATCAATAAAAGTGACATAATACTCATATCCACACAAGGACACTACTGGCATGGGCCCACAAACATCTAAATGTACCAACTCCAATATCTCTCCTGTCACTGCTAGGAGAAGGTGCCTAGGAGTATTTTCCAAGAGCAAACCCCTTGCAGAGTCCAGACATCCTGTTGCTCCACTCTGAAGTTAGGAAATCCTATAACAATCTCTCTTAGTAAGGTAAGAGAGCCATGGTGCAAATGTGCCATCCGTCTGTGCCAAAGTTTGCACAAACTGCTACCACTACAGTGTATCAATGCTTGAGTTGGTCGAAACATAAGCTTGTAAAGCTTCTTGCACATGATCCCAATCACCTATGTTGTACTCAGGCTAGACCTTTTCAGGTGAATAAGCACCTCTTTATCTCGAGAAATCACTACAAATCCTTGATCCTCTATTGCAGGCATTGAAATCAGGTTCTTGGCCAACTTCGGAACATACAAGGCCTCCTTCACCACCAAGGGTTGCTCGAACTCCCTCTGAAATGACATTGTTCCAAGGCCAATTGCTCTAACCCTGGAATCATCACCCATCTCAATATCCACATCCATACTGCCCTCGGTAAACTCAATGAAGTGCTCACATAACCTTGTCATGTGACTAGAGGCACCACTGTCTATATACCAAACATTGGAGTAGTCAAAACTTGAAGCAAGACAAATCACCATCGAGAACTCCTCAAACATGGCAGTGAAGTCCTCTACCTCAATTGATGCAGCCACCTGTGACTTGTTCTTCTTCTTCTTCTTCTTGTCCAAACATTGTCCTGCATAATGCCCAAACTTGTGACAAGCAAAGCATTTCACTTTGTTCATGTCCTTTTGATCACCTTTCGAGCTCGACCCACCTCCTGGGCCTTTCTTGGACCTCTTCTTTCTCTTCCCTGTAAGAGAAACATTCTCCTCATCACCCCCATGCTATTGACCTGTGTGGTTGATGGAGCCAACTTTGATCTCCTCTGGTATGAAGTCATCCCAAAGTCTTGTCCATGAAGGCATGTTCTCTGTGGCAACAATTGCATGCACAAATTCCTGCAATGGTTCTGAGAAACCATTCAAAGCATTCCTCACCAACTCAATAATTCAACTATCTCGCGGCTCGCCAACAGCGCCCAACTCATCACATACCTATGAAATCCAGGTAAGGTATGAGGTAACATTTTCAGCCTTGGTCATCTTACTGTTCCGTAACTTCTCCCTCAAAACCATTTTCTGGTTTTGATTATCACTTTGAAACAACTTTTATCAAAGCAGCCCATGTGTCAAAGGCATTCTTCTTACCGGTCACATGAGGTATCGGGTGGTCTTTGACTACATCAAGAAGAATATGTTTGGCCCTCACATTCTTCTTGTTATATTCAGCCAATTCATCAGAAATAGTGGGAATCGTGACAACTTCCCATAAGTAAAATTCCTCCAAAAGCAAAGTGACTCTCTCTTTCCATGTAATGACATTAGACACACCCTCAAGCCCATTCTCAAACCGTAACCTAAAAGTTACAGATATTTTCGGAGACCAACCAAAAATAAGCCCAAATCTGCTAGGCGACAAAAATATCAGCAAATCCCTTGCTGCCATTTGTGTGTTATCTGCTAGTTTTTATGTTATAGCTCTGACACCATGTTTGTCTCTCACAGTTTCAGACTTGGTTTCAAAATCTCAATAAGTTTTAATCACAAACTAGTGCACAGAATTTAAATTTCTGTCTAATCTGAACTTATAAAATGAAACACATGAAATTGTACTAGCAGCACACCACAGCAAAATTGAACACAGATTTTTGGGCAATGCCCTTGGAAAAACCTCAGAGGGAAAAGACCAGTTCAAGAGAGATTTTTTATTATTTATCCCACAGAGAATATATCAGCAGAATTTTACAACATTTAATACAGGATTTAATGCACCTGGAACTTTGTGCCTCCACGCAAAATCGTGCCACTGTTCCAACTGTATGGTCCTCAAATTCTGTTCTCAGAACTTCAGCTATATGGACATGCATTTATTGCTTCCCTTCTCCTTGGAATTCGTTCCACCTTCCTTCTTGGAAATTGTGCCTCTCTCTTTCCTTGAGATTCGTACCTCTCTTCTCCTCAACTCTTTGCTCCCTCTTCTCTTGTGTGTCTAGACTCTATACTTCTATATCTCCTTTTTATTGTATAAGAAATGACTTTGTCACTTCATTTCCAAGTGACTTTGTCTCTTCATTTGCCCAAATCAAAGGATGAGTCAAATTTCACTTTATTTAATAAAAATTAAATTTCTCTCACTCAAAAATTAAAAAGTCACTTTAACTTTATTAAATAAACTTAATGCTATGAAAAGTCAAATTCGGTCACTTCTATAGACACCCACTATGTAGAAGACCATCCGAGTTGTAAAGCTCAACAAATGACTATTGGCCTCCCCCAAAGACCTACCATCTTCTTCATCCAAGAGCATATCCACAATCAGCTACAGAGTCTTGATTGCTTCCTTGATCTCTTCCATGTCCCTTCTAAGATCAGTTATGCCAATTGCTCGGGTGGTCAGTTATTGAGTATTGGGCCCTGCTACCTCATGACCATTTCCTATCATGACAAGGGTTATGAACTCCTTCAGCACCCACAAGAGAGTAGCAGTCCCAGAGAAAAGCGTTTTCCTACTATGGTTGTGCCAGGGTCATGTTAAACATTTTTGACATAAGGACAAAGAAAACAAAGTAAACAATGCCTTCTTGGAGGCACATTAACTTGTCGTAGGCCATAATACCTAGGGATTTTTCAAAAAATCGGGCATTGGCAAAAACCAACAAAATCGGGAAAAAACCGGCAAAAATCGGCAAAACTCGGGAAAAAACCGTCAAAATTTGGGAAAAATCAGGAAAGATCAAGAAAAAATAGGAAAAATTGGTAAGCAAATTTTGACCCTATTAAAGTACAAAATTTGCATTTTTTAATGCTTGCCATAGTTTGCGGATTTTTTCACCGACGTTGCCAAGAAGATGTTTTCTGGACCCTCGTTGATTCTTTGCCGATGCTGATTTTTTCCACTATGGTTATCAATTCTATGCACGATGACCAAATGACAAGGGTTGACAATCATTTTGACCAAGCCTCTGCTTGCATTCTTGTTCTCACTGACAATTATGCCAATGGCAATGTTTACCTTTTGGGTTCACAGTATGTTAGTCCTTGAATCACCCACCGATTTGAAGCAAGGGACTTTAATGGTAGTGACCCCTTCCAAGATGGCCATGGCAATGAGTACCCTTAAGGACTGCAACTATAGGAATTTAGGTTTCAAGCGATCTCACTATTGGTACACAAAAAAATTTCACATTTCAAAATTTCAAACATTATGTGCAGATGTGCCCTGATAAATCAATAAACGCATCTCAATGTGTTTGATGTAGTTCTACTTTTTGTGTTCAAATCATTTCAATATATATATATATGATTTGAACATAAAAAATAGAACTACACCAAACCAAAGTTACATATATCGTGTCGGCAAATATATCACCAAGGGTTCTGAATGTAACCTATCAGCAACATCGGTGAAAATATCAGAAAATGTCGTAAAACCTTAAAAAAATACAAAAATACCATTTTTTTCAATTTGTTTAACATCTAAAGCAACAACAACATCAAATAAACACGTTACTACATAAATATGAAAATACAACTAATATATAAGATGCATAAGATGTTAATTGGGGGATCATGATCACATATCGACAATAAATTGAAAATATTGAACTATGTTCTTGATAGAATTATACAAAATCATCTCAAATGATCAAAATAAATGTATCTCATGAGATGAATCATCATGACTCGTGAGGCATCTACATACTACATAGTACAATCATAAAAAATACGAGTCATTGATCCCCTCTACCCCTTTTATAGACAAGGGAAACCAAATTCCTCTTGAAGCAGAAGGTGGTCTTGTAGGTGCTCTGGATGACCCTAGGGTGGAAATGGAAGCTCTAACTACTCGGGCTATGGTGAAAGGTAATAGGACTGAGGTGGAAGCGAATGTGAGTTGTCCCCTCCCATAACTACATATCATCAAAATCATTGCCTATATCGGGATCCTATTCATTAATAACACACTATGGCCCCCTCCTCTAAACTCTCACCCTTGCATCTACATTAGTCAACAAACTCAACACCCTACAATTTTGATGAAACTTCCTAAACCATTAGCTAAAAGAAGTAAGTGATTTTGTCTAAGTGAAGGGTACATTTTTATTAAGGTCATGATAGAAGAGTTCAACAATCAACACTAGCAACATCAAGGTACATATAGGGGTTGATGTGTTGGATTTAATGCAAATCTTATACCTATTACCCACATACATGATAGAATCCAATGAAAACGTTGCAATCCTAAAATCCTGAAAACTATTAAGTCTGTTGAATTCCGAATGGGATCTAAAATTCTACATTTTGCATATGAAGTCCGACAAGGTTGGAACCACTCTCAAACATCCTGAAACAATTAATGGTAATGTTAAAAATTTAAGTAACAGGATAGAAAATGAAAGGTAGGAGAATGTCACTTTTACTTTACAAATTTAATATTACCATTTATTACTTTAATAATCTAATATTTCAAGTTTTAATAACACTGCCAAAAACTTAACCCACAAATTTATTTCACATATTCTATGCAATTTATTTTAGCAGGGTGATATTTTTCAAAATATCGCAATATATTCCCAATATATAGTGACACATTCAATATATCGCGATATATTCAAAATGTCGTAATTGTCGCAATTTTTTAGTGGCAATATATCACCAAGGGGAATGACTCGCAAGTCGCAATATATAGCGATATATCGTCGATATATGTAACTATGCATCACACACACACACACACACACACACACACACACACACACACACACACATATATATATGTATGTATGTATGTTTTTCATTACCCTATAGTATTGTATCGGACTTCCTGAAAATTTGTCGTATCTGCCCCCCCCACCATCATATCCATATCCATTTCAATGCAACTTAGCATTGAAGCCCATTGTGAGAAGACAATGTAGAACAAGCACTTCCAACAATTTTTTGTTATTAGCATCAAAACATTCTTCCATGGGCATTGATTCTACAAGGGAAGTTGTGGGTCAAGAGGGCAAGGTGTCTATTCCAATCTCTCTGAAGGTATACTGTCTCATTTTCCTTGGTGTTCTTTTCCAAATTTAGATTAATTTTACCCTCATATCCATATCCATTTCAATGCAACTTAGCATTGAAGCCCATTGTGAGAAGACAATGTAGAACAAGCACTTCCAACAATTTTTTGTTATTAGCATCCAAACATTCTTCCATGGGCATTGATTCTACAAGGGAAGTTGTGGGTCAAGAGGGCAAGGTGTCTATTCCAATCTCTCTGAAGGTATATTGTCTCATTTTCCTTGGTATCCTTTTCCAAATTTAGATTAATTTTACCCTCCTATCGGACTTCTTGAAAATTTGTCGTATTCCTCCCCCCCCCCCACCCATCATATCCATATCCATTTCAATGCAACTTAGCATTGAAGCCCATTATGAGAAGACAATGTGGAACAAGCACTTCCAACATTTTTTTGTTATTAGCATCCAAACATTCATCCACGGGCATTGATTCTACAAGGGAAGTTGTGGGTCAAGAGGGCAAGGTGTCTATTCCAATCTCTCTGAAGGTATATTGTCTCATTTTCCTTGGTATCCTTTTCCAAATTTAGATTAATTTTACCCTCCATTTTGGATGCCATCTCAGCAAGTGGTGCCTCTACTATTTTTGTAGCAGACTTTTTTGCATTTGTAATGACAGCAAGTCCATCATTCAAGCAAGCAATTTATTTTGTAATCTCTTATTTCTCATGTAACTGATGACTTAATCTTTAAGAAGTTTCAATATGGAATAGTGCAACTTTGAGGATTACATGTGGAATCCATGTCCATACAAATTGTTGATTAAGAGGTGTCGGGGTGAGGACCCCAAAGGCTTCTTGTTAGTAAAGATTAATCTGCTTTGTGAGCATGGAACAAAGGGAATTGGACTTCTCATCTAAGATAGCCTTCTCGAAGAAGCACTCCTGAACCTGCGCAAGCATGAGGCTCTCCAACATGTCTATGCATTTCATGAAGATGTCCACAGTAGACTACCCTACATAAAGGTTGATGGAGATATTATCCCTTTTGAAAAGCAAATGCCCTGGCTACTGCTTGAAAAGAATTGCAAGCTTGCATGGTCCCATCATCAAAGGTCTAGTCCATAAAAAGGGCGACCTAACTATGAATGGTGGCCAAATTGAAGATGATAGCCACTTTGTGATGTGAGGAGTTTTTATTATGTTTGAAGGCGTCATACCAAGTGAAAGAGATGGAGAACTAGGAAATGTCGAACCAAGTCTCCATGTTGCAAAGACCTTTATAGTAATCACGCATCATATCACAACATCCTTCCATCGCGTCTAACCCCTTCTCCACGTCGTCGCACATTTGTTCAACAATCTAGAGGTCATCTCCCATGCTACATGCTGCCCACTCACACATGCGGGTGACAATATGGTCCCTCTGGGGCCTATATAGGTTGATCAAGTCCATTTTCTTCTCAGTAATAGCCATCATCGTCACTAAAATCACTATTGTAGTTATAGAGCCCTTGCTCAATGGAAGTTGTGTAACTGTGAAAGTTATTATGGTGGTTTGTTGGCCCTTTATGAATTCATCATTAGCATATTATTTGTATGATTAAGTGAGGTTTCATTTATATTGAGTACTCCAACATTGCGACATGTTACTTCACTATTTTCTCCATAATTATTTTGATCCCTCCCATCTTCATTGTGATATGCTTCATTGTCCTAGAGATAGTCATCATCATTGTCTTTTTCTTTGTGAGGGATTATTTGTCTTGGCTTTTTCTTTGTGAGGAAATATTTGTCTTTCAATGGCTTGAAAAACAAGTTCCAACTCTTCTTTGAGTTCTTTCAGTTCAATGTATTTTCCATCAATTTCGTATTTGGATTCAAGAAGTGAATTAGAATATTTATCTCTAAATTCCATTTCTTCGATACTTCCTTCATTGGTGTTACCAACTAGGTTGCACTAAGTTGGACTTTTAAGTGAGCTACCAAAGATGAACAATTACTTGTTCAAATTACGAGTTCAAAAGTCCATTCAGGCCTTCCTAGGCCCCCTTTTTATTTTATTTTAACATGTTCATACCCCACAGGGAATTGTAATAAAATGACTTAACATAATGAATTTATGTAAAAGGTTTGGCTTCCTAGGACTTGGCCATTAAAACATTATTCCGGGGTGTTTTTTCCTTGTTTATTATATTTTTTTAACGATTTACAATTTTCAAGTTTTTCACTCAAGCCTCCAAAGCTGGAATAATTGTCTTGGTGGTTAGGCCTTAGGAGGTTATTATTACCTAAGTGTCGATGTAGATTACCATGCTAATCATTATTTTGAGTCATGTGAACATGTATTAAGTCCCCAATAGGTTTTTTTAAAGTTCCGGTAAAAAACAATCATCATTTTTTCGGGCTTATTTTTAATAAGTTAATTGTAAAATTTCTCTAAGTCATAAAAGTGGGACTGGGAAGTTGTTTTTGCCATGGGGGTGCTTGTTTTCTAGCTCAGAGCACCCACTTAACCTCTAAACCCACTTTCTTAAGTTTACGAATAATTATTTATCTCCAAAATTAATTATTACTCGAAAAACCTAAAAAGGACCAAAAACTTGGAAAAAATGAGAAATTTGACATCTCATAAAGAAAAAGAAACTTGCCAAAAAAGAGTTATGTGAGTTAGCAAGGTGTTACCAACTTTTCTGTACCATAGTTGGGTTACCTGAGGAGCCGCCGGTTGACAGACTTGTTCTGAGTCCGATTCCAGTGTATCAGTTGATCCGTCTGCTTGTCTAGCCAATATTGGCTAGTCACTTTTTTATTTGAATAATTTTGACCATGGCCCCGCGGGGTTTGTAATAAAATGTGCTAGTAGGATATTTTTGAGTGGTTCGGTCTCCTAAGACGTAGAATCGCAAATAGGGTATTCCAGGGAGTTTTTTGCCCCTGACAATTATGCTTTGCCTTCAGCCGAGTATAATTGACAAGGTTTTCTCCCGCTTCCTCCAAAGCTAGAATGCCCGATGTTGAATTCTGGGCCTTGGGGGGTTATTAGAGACCAACTGAGTGTTATAAGCCTACTAGACATTATTTAGATAGATCATGGTCATGTCCTAAGTCATCTGGACACAAAAAAAAATTCGAAAAAATCTTTTCGAACAGTGAAAAATTATTTTTTAATTTTTAATTAATTTTCCTAAGTTTTTTGGGTTAATTTTTCCATAAATTAAATGGAAAAAACCCGTTCATGATCTGGACTCAGAATTCAGTGATTGAAGGCTCTAACCTTAAGCCAAAAATCATTCTTGATCAGCCAGCCAGTCAGAACCAACTTTCAGATCAGCAATCGGACACATAATGCCTTTTTACTCAAAAAAGTCAGTTTTGAGTAAAAAATGATTTTTAGTAAAAAAATGATTTTTATTAAAAAATGATTTTTATTAAAAAAAATGATTATTTTGGAGAAAACTAAAACTCTCCAAATTTGCAATGTTCCCAAAAGTGGCATGCATGCAAACCCTAAAAATGACATGCATGCAAACCCTAAAAGTGACATGCATGCAAACCCTAAAAGTGAGATGCATGCGAACCCCAAAAATGACATGCATGCCATCCCAGCATTATTTTAATGATGCATGCACTATTTAAGTCTCCCTCCGCATGCATGCAAGTCAACGGCAAATTAGAAGATAAAGTGACATGCATGCAAGTCAACGGCAAATTAGAAGATAAAGTGACATGCATGCAAGTCAACGGCAAATTAGAAGATAAAGTGACCTAATTAGGTCAAAGATTAGGGTTTTGCGCAGTTGAACTTTATAAATAGAGGAGAAGGCAAGAGGAGACTTCACTTTTGGATTATTATTATTTTGGGAGCTCTTGGATAGCAGCACAGCGTGCAGCACAGCAGTTGGGGTTGGAGACGGAGTCTTCAGCTAACAGGATTTCGGCAGTGAAACATCTGCCCTAGTCTTATTCCGGGTAAGCCATACAGGTTCACCACTGGTTCTTCATTCATTCATCAGTCATCTAGTACATGGTATAGATCATTGCAGGGACACGTGTGCAGCCGTAAGAGGGGGTTTTCAGCCAGAAAGCCCTAATCAGCTGTTGGGCTTTCATATCTCAGTTTCCTTCCGAAACTCAGGCATCATTCTCATCATCAGCTTCAAACTCCGGTACCCGGTGATCATCAGATCCATCAGTGCTCATCCGAAGCAGTTATTAGCAGTTTCGGGGTTCCAGGGGTGTGAGTAGCTGCCTCTCTGAAGCAATTCACTACCCTGCCTAGAGGTCTCAGAACCTCCGCATGCATCAGGCATTCTCTCTGGCATTAGCAGACGGACAAGTTCAGAAAGTTTCAGCTCGAACGAACCTCTCCTCCTACAAAAACGTCACCTTCAGTCTGGAGGGTTTTTACGATGCTGTGGGGCGGTGACACGAGAGGAAAAGAGCATTATTAGACCACCCATTCGGATCCTTATGCATGCAGCTATCTCTGGAGTCATTATCAGCCAGAATATTAGTGGTAAGTGTTAATTTCTCTCGGCAAACCTCTAACCCTAATTCAGCTATATTTTAGGGCATTATTGCATGGCAAGTTTGCATGCACAGTTATTTTGCAAATTTGTATGAGGTTGAGTGTGCGAGTCAGCACTATCATAGAACATTAGAGAATATCAGTTTTTTATTTGAATAATTTTGACCATGGCCCGGCGGGGTTTGTAATAAAATGTGCTAGTAGGATATTTTTGAGTGGTTCGGTCTCCTAAGACGTAGAATCGCAAATAGGGTATTCCAGGGAGTTTTTTGCCCCTGACAATTATGCTTTGCCTTCAGCCGAGTATAATTGACGAGGTTTTCTCCCGCTTCCTCCAAAGTTAGAATGCCCGATGTTGAATTCTGGGCCTTGGGGGGTTATTAGAGACCGAGTGTTATAAGCCTACTAGACATTATTTAGATAGATCATGGTCATGTCCTAAGTCATCTGGACACAAAAAAAAATTCGAAAAAATCTTTTTCGAACAGTGAAAAATTATTTTTTAATTTTTAATTAATTTTCCTAAGTTTTTTGGGTTAATTTTTCCATAAATTAAATGGAAAAAACCCGTTCATGATCTGGACTCAGAATTCATTGATTGAAGGCTCTAACCTTAAGCTAAAAATCATTCTTGATCAGCCAGCCAGTCAGAACCAACTTTCAGATCAGCAATCAGACACATAATGCATTTTTACTCAAAAAAGTCAGTTTTGAGTAAAAAATGATTTTTAGTAAAAAAATGATTTTTATTAAAAAAAATGATTATTTTGGAGAAAACTAAAACTCTCCAAATTAATCCAAATTTAATAAAATAAAAGGCTAAATCACATGTCATGGAACACTTATGATGATTGGAGTTATCATAACTCAGCTTTAGTCATCATTAAGAGAGCAATTAATTTATTATCAGTTATCAGACATGTCATCTCCAGCTAAAGATGAGATGGAGAGCTCTCATTGGTCCGATGATTTGATCGAGGTGAAGACTGAAGCTTACACCATCAGTGGGCTTCCCAAACCTAGCTCAGGCTCTTGCCAGACCTAAAGGATGAGCTTACCTACATCCAGACTCACACATGTGGCCTCATCCTTGGCTTCTTTTCAGTGCACAGGTTTGGAGTGGGGGCGCCTTGCCTGGGTGGTGGCCTCCCCTCACGCCCGGTTCTCCGGTTTAGGTCTGGGCTCTTTGTTAGGTGGCTAATCTGGTTAGGGTTGGTTTTTTGGTTTTAGGGTTTTAGCACTCTCTCATTTGTTAAAAAGAGGCTCTTTCAGCTCTATTATGATGGATCTTTGATTGTAAACTTACTCTGTAAGAATTTGTAATGGCTTATGCTCATCTTTTGGAATAAAATCAAGACTTTGGAGGTCCATGCAGCTTAGTACTTGTGGTGAATGAATTTTGTGAGGTGATTTCTGTCCATCTATTTCATTCTAAATGCTCATATATGATCTAATCAATTAGTTTTAGAAGTCTACTGTTTAGAACGTAAAATCTTCCATTTACAGTTGTTAAGTTGGTTGATTATGCTAGTTTATTTAAAAGATTTCATGAGCAAGACATATTTGGTTATATTAATGTTGATGAGTCTTTATATTTATTAGCATGCTAATTGATTGATCTCACTGGGCGTTTGAAGTGTTTTGATCTTGGACAGGATCTACCATCTTGGAGAAGGGTGTGAGCTCGGTTGCATCTAGCTCATCTTCAAGATCACAAGTTTTTCTTTTAACATTGGTTTCTTTGCAGGATCTACAGTAACTTGGACATTTCCAAAAAGAAGGCTTTAAGACTCTTTGTTTGCTTCAAGTTCCATCTCATAAATTCTTCTTTAAAATTCTTTTGGTTACCGGTTACTTAGGAAGCCCTAGTTTACTTCTTTCCATCCTTTGGCTTCCCTTTCTTTGCCTTGTTTGGCTTGCCTTTCCTCCTTCCTTTTCGCAGCCCTCTTTTTCCTCCTTGTGGACAACCCTCTTTTGATTGTTCGCTGCCCTTTTTTTACTGTTTTACAGCCCTTTTTTTCCTCCTTGTGGACAGCCCTCTTTGGACTATTCGCTGCCCTTTTTTTTAACTGTTTTACAGCCCTCGTTTTACCTAGTTTTCACCCATTTTTTCATGCTTTGGACAGCCCGCTTTTTCCTCCTTGTGGACAGCCCTCTTTTGACTGTTCGCTACCCTTTTTTTACTATTTTACAGCCCTCTTTTTGCCTTTGGACAGCCCTCTTTTTCACCTTTTCTCTCTCCCTTTTCTTGGTTTTTCTTCTCTCTCTTTCCTTTTCTTTCACCGCTGGTTTTTACCCTCTTTTTTGAGAATTTAGTTTGTAGTTTGTCTTTAAATTTTTGAGTAACACATAACGTTTGAATTGTTTAAAGCTCTTATTTGCAGGAAGAATCGAGAAAAGCCCAAAGGGCCTTAAGCAAGCAAGGAAGCAAGCAAAAACAAAAAAGACAAATCTTCCCTCTTCTCTCAATCCCTTTCTCTCCATGTTCTTCCAAGGCAAAGGCAAAAAATAAAAGCCATCAAAATTGTAAAAATTAATAAAAAAGCGAGTGGGATTACGGCTCCCACACCCTTCTTCCCCCATTTGGGGGAAGCCTGTATCGTCTCATTGTCATGCTTTTCATTTTTTGTTTAAATTGCTAATGATAGGATAGGGTAGGATAAGTTGCATAATCATAATCAAGTAGTTCATGTTTTGATTAATTCATTATGTTTTGAAAATAAAGTAAAAGTATTGATTTGACTGTTTGATTAAATATTGAATAAGTTCTTACTGTATACTTACCCCCTTGCTTTCCCGATCAGGGCCCTAAAAAGCCTGAAAGAGACTCTTGGGTAGTTAGATTTTTTATGTTCCGTGTCTTTTTCAAGTTTAACAAATTAAGTAAGACTCTTGAACTTGCAGTAACACAAGTCAAGAGCACTCTCTATCGGAGAGCATTCATAGGACTACATATCCCTGCATTAGGCATCTTAGATTAGATAAGTCTCTTGAACCACTGTCATAAGATGGGGTCAAGAGCGCTCTCTGTCGGAGAGTCCTAATTAATTAATTTAATAAAACTTGCAACACACACCCCTTAATTAATTAACTTCGTTCTCTCCTTGCCGGAGTATGCTCTGACCGATCTTAGATCGGAGTACCCAGAAACGGCACTGGATCTTTAAACCCTGCAAGAGTAACCTAATAATACTTAACACCCCGTAACCAACGCACCGGCGTTGTAGGGATTCTTCCAAAAGTACTTCCTAGTAGAGGCGCCGGAACCTCCCGTTGTCTTTGATTCTCGGCTAGCTGGTCAATCTTTGCGATACCAGCCTGGGATACTGG
>LPNX010504593.1:0-24512 GCA_001517045.1 Pseudotsuga menziesii | reverse complement strand
ATCCGCAACTAATCAAAACACTTTAACAACTTAAGAGCCATAGAAACTCTTTTGTAGGGACTACCCCCCTTTGCTTCGTTAGGAGTTAGCCTAAACGGAGGAGTTAGGAGTAGGTGACAGTACCTAGCTCTGTGCTTGCCCCCAAGGTCACACCTCTCCCACTTTCCTAAGTGAGGAGACAGCTTTCGAAAGATTTCTGCTGCTGGTGTGCAATCGGCGGACAACACAAGGTAAAGCGACAAGTATCCTAACATTTTTGGATAGTTAGATGTTGTCATTATCATCAAATCAAAGTGTTGGAAGTTTCCTCATGAGAGGGGGCCGCACCTCTCCAAGTGGGGGTGCATCTTAAAGGAAAAGCTTCAATTTTTAGGAAGTGGCTTGAATTTTGGAAGGTGGTNTGGAAGTTTCCTCATGAGAGGGGGCCGCACCTCTCCAAGTGGGGGTGCATCTTAAAGGAAAAGCTTCAATTTTTAGGAAGTGGCTTGAATTTTGGAAGGTGGGGTTTTTGCCATGTATTGTTTCCATTACACAACTCTTGTTCCAACCTCATTCGAACTCACATCCAACCCATTCAAGCTAGACTCCTCTCTAAGGCAAGTGCGCACCCTCATGCTTAGCTTCATCTATTTAAGAAGAGCAAGTTCGCTTCATTTTCCATCGAAGGTCGAACCAATGCTTGTATGCTATTTTAATATTTTCATTATCATTCTGAATAAAAGGATTTGGAGGTCAAGAACTGTGTAGCATTTTCATGTGTGGATGAACATTGTTTCGTGCTTCTGAAGTGACAGAGATTGTCCATTTTCTTGCATTCTTCGTGGTTGAGTTGGGCCTTTTAAGGGAAGCTATTTCTCGGTAGGATATGATTTAATATCTTGTTTGGTTATGATCTTACTGTATATTTGTTCATATATCTTAGAATTACATTATTATTTTGTTTAATGATCTTGTGTTCTAAGTTTCTATGGCAAGTAACACCAAGTTTTCTTAATCGCTTTTTTGTGCAAGTCTTTGTCCAAGTTGCAAGTTATCTTACTTGAAGAATAGGTTGAGTTTGTTTACATTATCCTCCTCTCCAAGATTTATAAATAGACATAGTCCCTATGTGCTCCACTGTGAAGAAATCCATTGCCCAAGTTCTAGAACCGAGTTGTTTATTTTTTTCTTTCATTCTACAAAATTAATTTCTCTTGGTTATTGGTTACTTTAAGAAGTGTTAATCAAATTAGTGCGATAAGATAAAACATAAACTAATCTGATTTGCATTTACATTTAAGTTTATATCTGATTTTAAAGTCAAATTTTATAGATCTAGCTTCTAACAAGTACACTTTCAATACTTCAAATTTTATCTTTTAAAAGTATTTGGATATTATGTTAAAATTTTTACATTTTAATTGAATATCTAGCATATTTGGCTTACACTTGCTTCTTGTTTTGCAGCAGTTAATGAACAGGTAGAGAGGCACTCTGGCGAAATTTTGAAGATTTAAGCCAATCTGGGAGCCTTTCCTCTTAATACTTGTTATGTGGGTGATTTTAAAGCCTCGAAATTTGTAAATTTGTGTTTCTTATTCTACAATGGAACACAAATATTATTATTTAATTATTGTAACAAAAGAAAAGAGTGGACATCCAAGCACCCACATCCCATCCCCCCAAGGGGGATCCGTGTCAATTTTTCCTTTTTGTGGTTTGCTTTTAGATAGTTAATTTCTTTTCAGTATTTATTTTATTTTATAAGATTTATGATTGTCATTTAAAATTTAACAAATCCGAACGTGTTCCCGGAAACGAGAGTATAGGTATTGAGATGTTTTAAACAACACGTTTAATTTAAAATCCTTAAAATTAACAAGGCTTTAGTCCCCGTATGCGCTTGTGAACACTACAGGCCTCTAGCTGGAATAGTGGGACAATCAGAAAGAGATTAGAGTTACTACTAATTAGTCTCATCTTCCAATTAATCCCCAAGTGAAAATTTGGCACTTTTTCGATATTGCTAAGTCATGGGAAAAGTCTTCAAGTGAAGCAGGAACAACTAGAAAGCAACCCTGGGGCCCTGTTAGGCTACATCCTTGTTGGTGTAGTGTTGAACACAACCCCACAACTCCATCTAGCCCACATGTCATTGTGAGAACCACTTCTAAGCAAATTCGGACATATTCCTCATACCCCTCGAGTATGTCTGGAATACCTTCTCCCCTTAATAATTAAATCATTACCACATTAATAAAATTGATAAAGAATTAAACCACTCCCTAATCTACTCATTTAATAATTTTAAAGCTGACCAACAAGACAATTGCAATACATTCTCGAGACATCACTAGCAACCCCTTATACGCAAGCACTCCATTAGCACTGGTCTATTTTGCATCAAACATTTACTTTTGGTATACAAGTTAATATATGTGTTAAATGGAATGTTTATTTTACATGTTGTTGATCTAAACTATTTGCAAAAGTCTTAGTTTCAGTAGTTATATCATCTTACTCCTACAACAGTTGTTTTTCCTTTCATAGATTAACAACCTCAGATTATTTTCATAAGGACCACCCCCCTTGGCTTCGCTTGGAGAGAGCCTAGACGGAGGAGTCAAAATCAAGTGACAACACTTGACTCTTGCCCCCAAGGTCGCACCTAGTGGCTTGAAGATTTCTGCCACGTGACCCGAGGTGCGAATTAGGCGGCAACAATTGGAAAAATATTCATCTTGATTATCTCAACCTCCTCGTGACTATCTTATTCACCTTCTTCTTTGACACTACCATTTATTATTATGGAAAAATTCCTTCGCAAATTATTTTACCAAATCTCAAATTTCTTCTATATCTTTCCTTCTCTGCTTGCATATTTCTTCCATTTAGGAACTATAATGGCAAATGGAAGTTGGTTTAAGACTTCTATTGCTTGAGCACTTTAATCCCCAGATTGGCCAATTGTTTTGGCTCCGATACCAAATGTAACAAAACCTAAAATTGATTTAAAGTTTTCAATTGTATATACCAAGAAATATGCATAGTGAATGTATAAAATAATAAATGGCATTTTACAACGAAGAATGACCTTGCATTTATAGGCATTGTGGCATCCTTGCATGTTAAGTTATGTCTTCACAAAAGCACATTTTAATAATACATCAAATCCTAAGTCTATATGTGTGCGTATTATTAACAATATTATTTTATGTATATAACATGAATTATGTCCTCTCTAGTCAAAACCTACTCCCCTTTATTCTCCATTTCTCGACAACCCCATCCCCATGGTCAACCATGCTCTTCTCTCTTTCCCCCTTAAGGTTGAGACCCTACCCCCATGTGTGACCCCTCTCCCCTAAGCCCACCTTAGAGCTCTATCCTCTTTGACATGGGCGACCCTAACACCTATACTTCCCACCTCTATCAAATGCTCCCATCTAAGTCCTATTTCTCATCCATTGACTCTACCTCTACCAATTACAACTGTCTTTCATCCAACAATTGGGAAGTTTCTCTTAAAACCTACCCCCAGTCCACCCAATCCACCTCCCCTTACCCTAAACCTCAATCCCACCCCATGAATTGATGGTACGACAATAATTGCAAAACTCTCCATAAGCAAATTCATCATGCTTCACTCACAATCACCCTTCCTGTCCTAATCTTAAGGCTTCATATTGCCATCTCCTCCACCACAAGAAATGACTCTTCATCTCATAGAGGAGGTGGGAGTTGAGAGCCTCCCTCATCCACTCCCAAACCATCTTCTCTCAACACTCTTATCTCCCACCCAATCTTGATCCAAAATCCATGTTTTCCCATAACTCTTCCTTCTATGATGTGCATCTCTTTATCCAAGTTACCTCTCACCCTTACTCTTTCTACTTAACTTTTACAAGGATATCCATGAGGTAGTTTGGTTGATGAATACTAGCAAATCAACAGACGACGAAAGGTTCTAGGCAAAACTCTTCAAGCATGACCTCCATGCCTTAGATTGTCATTTAGCTTATTTGTTCAACCATGTGGTCTGTACAGGTTTCCCACAGCCTTGGTCACACTGTAATATTCACCCAATCCACAAATCGAGCTCTAGTGCAAATCCCAATAGATACAGAATGATTATGATTGGCCACGCTTTCTCAAAACTCTATGCTATGATCTTCGATATGAATCTTTCAAAGGATCTTGAGCGTGTAAATTTTTCTCAAAGATCTCCACTCGCTCTAAGAAATCTGGATAATCAACTCGGTCACAAATTTCACAAATCCCAGATAAAAAAACACTTCTATCAAAATTAGAATTTGTAGCACATGAAATCCTTACAACTCAAAGAACTAAGCAATCACACATAAGACTCAAAAATTTATCCTGGAAACCCCATTGGGGAAAAACAGCTACAATGGGGCTTTGTTCTTTCTCGAGACCTGAGCAAATAGAATATAGAAGAAATGCAGTAAGATTTAGAGAAGCAACAAATGAACCTAAAGGGCCAAATCCCTAGATCTGCAGTAGATGCAGTTGTTGCTCTTGGAAAGAGCACCCCCAACAATACACTCTCATGCAGAAACTCTCAAATCTGACTCTGCCAATCACTGGATGTTGTACACTCTATCTAACTCTCAGAAGGATGCTCCCTCATCCCTTTGCTCTGATCTGCTCTGCTCGGGAAGATGAACTGCGTCCTCAATGACTGAAAATGTCCCCCAGTTGTACAGTTGCGCCCTCACTCCTCTGAGACACGTCTTAGCTGATCTGCTATCATTATGACTCTAATTGATCCCTGAAGACTTCTCCTCGATCACTGTTGAAGACCCTCAGTTCTCTAGGCCCTCTCAGCCTCCCACATGTGTGCAGCATCTCCCTCACTTCCCACATGTGTGACGTGTTGCTGCTCACATCCTCCTCCAGCTGCTCACTCTGTTGTTGTTGTTGTTGCTCTTCAATCTCTGAAGATGTCCAGTGAAATATCTCTCCCACTGCCTCAGTGAATGAACTCCTCAATCTATGAGGCTCTGTCCTCTCACTGCTCTAAGGAATGCGTCCCAGTTATCTCAAATGGTTCGCCCTCCTTGGTCAATTGTTGCTCACAGCTGCTCTAATCTCCTGATGCTCACACAAGATAAATGACTTTTGTACCCTTAATGCCTTTTTATAAGTCACTGAGAAATTAGGTCACCAAACCCTTATTAGGGTTCCAAAACCGTAATTTCACTTTTGTGCCAAAAATCATACTGGTGCATTAAAAAATGCATGCATGCACTTTTGCATGTAACTGGCAAAAGTGTCTTAACTCATTGCATGTCTTTGTTGCTAGATCCATGACACTTGGCAGAGTGCATCTCACACTCTACCCTCCTGCCTATGTTGATAGGTGTGCCTCCATGCTAGGCAGTCCACATGGAGGACATCCAAAGTTACCCATAACTCAACACTCCCTCTTAACAAGGGATGTCCGACCACAACCGATGCCCGGATCCAACAAGTCCTCTGCTGGAGTAATTGCCATATATGTCTTGACTACCTCTGCTACCCTCTGACCTATAGTACTCCGATCCTCCTCCATCCTAGTGGTCTCGAAAGGAACCTCTCGCTCTCTCTCAGACCAAATCGTTGATCCTGGACTCAGACTCCCTCTAAGTCTCTACTGCAACCAACCTCTAAAGCTATCATCAAGCGAATCAACTGACCGATACCTGACCTCCTTGCCTTGAGATGATTCAGCTCACTCCTGATCTAAATCCATCCCAATCATCTCATACCATCTCAGTCTCTAGCCGGTACTAGTATGAGCATCTCGCTCTCCTCTCTACCCTGTGGAGTGACTCTCCAAAGGCTCATCCAAACTCTGAGCTTCTAGCTCCAACTCCATCTCCGAGTCTAACGAGGATTCTAACAACCACCCAATTGCTCCTAAAGTAGGTCTCCCCTGCACCACATACTCACCATCAATCTTGTAACCCATCCACACTAGATCAACTCCCTCTAGATAGGTGAATATCAATCATCTTTGAAACACTACAGAGAACCCAGCATCATCCAATGCTGACACTGAGAGTATGGTCACTCTCAGTCCTGGTATGAAGAGGACTCCTGATACCTCCTCCATCAATGTCATCTTGAGAGAAGCCTCACGCTCTCTCTCTGTCTCTGACATTAATCCATGTTCCAAACTCCCTCTGAAACGCTGCTCCATTGTTCATTCTTTAGAGTTCCGAAGTCGGC
The DNA here is from genome assembly GCA_001517045.1 of Pseudotsuga menziesii. Lineage (NCBI taxonomy): Eukaryota > Viridiplantae > Streptophyta > Pinopsida > Pinales > Pinaceae > Pseudotsuga > Pseudotsuga menziesii. The sequence continues at coordinate 18,299 of LPNX010504593.1, read as the reverse complement.
CAAGATTTTTTCTGGGAAAATTTTTAAATTTTCTTGTACCACATGTTCATACCCCCTTGGGGGAATTGTAATAAATGTCCTAGCATGGTGAAGTATGTAAAAGACTCGGTCTCCTAGACTTACACATCAAGCCGACTTGCCTAGAGTGTTTTTTCCCTTGGTAATTATTTGTTGTTGAACAAACAACTAATAATTTTCGAGTTTTTCATTCACACCTCCAAAGTTGGGGTAGTCGTCTTGCTGGTTAGGCCTTAGGAGGTTATTAAAGTCTATGTGTCAATGTTTATAAACATGCTAGACATTAATATTGAGTCATATGGACATGTGCTAGGTTCCCCTAGGTTTTATTTTAATTTTGAGAAAGAAAAAAATTTCCCGTAAACTTAGGCTATTTTTTAAATAGTCTAATTGGAAAAATTATAAATGTAATGAAAGTGTGGTTAGGGGTCGTATTTTTCCATGGGTGTGCTCATTTTCTAACTCAGAGTCCATTAAAAGTAGAAAAAAAAGTGCAGAAAAATCCCAATTTCCTATATCAATGGAATCTTGTCCAATTGACTTGCAGTCAGTTGCATCGCCTTCCAATAGAGTAGGTGATTCCTCTCCTTGATGAAGGCGTCGCTTTTGGGTAGGTGAGGGATTTGGCAAGCTCATGTGGAGCAACCGAATCCGGTTGTTCGTTAGTAGTCAAATCCGACTATCATTTTAATAATGAATATGAGTAATAATAATATATTGAATGATGAATATTACAATGATGTCTTGGCCTTAAATATGGTTTGGACATTCATGATGCAGAGACACCTCCTTTCATTCTAACCTAACTATAAATTATTTAATTATAATCTTATTTTATGTTCATTACATTGCCACTCCCCCTTTTAGGGAGCTTTGTCCTCAAAGCTTAGATTATTGTCTTTTCATTCTCGTTTTGTGTTGAAACAGTGTCATTACTTCATTTATGTCTTTTTTAGAACTTGTATTAGGTATGTGCTTGGTCTTTACGCAATAGTTTGTCATTTTCCTTTCATTTGTAACTTGAATTTGTACCCCATTATGTTTATTATTGTTGTCCCATTTTCCATGTACATGAATACGGGGAATATTTTTGTGACTAACCATATCAAGCGTTGTTTTAGAGATCGCTTGTCCCACAATACTCATGATGTCATCACGTAATGTTTCCATTTTATTATCCTTACGATTTATCTCAAGAAGTGGCGTTTCGTGAGGCTTCTCACACTCGAAGTCACCTAATAGTGTTACATTTAGGTTTCTCCAGGGTGGTAGAAGAGTTAAGGTAGAAGATGAATCTACGATATCTAATTCCTTTGACTTGGATTCCTTTGCATATTGTAGGATCCATCTTTTGTCATTGTATGGATCGTCCTTATTGTCAATGATACTAGCTTGACTCTCATTATGATCTTGGTCGAGCTTATCTTTATCAAATATATTATTGGCATTTTGGTCATCCCTACGATATTTAGTCTCCGTGTCTTGTTTATTGTATTGATCAATTTTGTTACTCTCATTTTTGTTGACATAGTGGTCCAACATATCTGAGTTATTGATATGGTTTGTATTAGACCTTAGTTTTTGTAACATTTCCATTATCATGGTATTCTGGTTCTGTGTCATGATGCTCAAGTTTTGTGCCATGGTGCTTATGTTCTGTGTCATCACACACATCTCGTCATCTAATTCTTTTCGTTTCTGGTGCATGATGTCTACTCTGTCATCAAGTTTTCTTCCTAGTACTAGAACAACATCTTCTTTGATTTCTTTCTTAAGTGCCTTGTTATTTTTCGTTTCTTCTCTAAATTTTTCTTGGTTGGCAAAGAGGGCCTTGATGTCCTTCTCCAATTTCTCAAGTTTGTCTTTTAATTCCATCATAGCCTCGGTCCTTTTATGCAAATGTGTGTATTTGGAAGTTTATTTTGACTTATGAAAGAACAAAAGACAACTAATGTCTTTGAAGTAATTAATGAATTAATAATTATTATTATAATTAATTTGTGTTGAAATAAAATAATAAATATAAAAATATTATATTTAAATATTTTATTAAAAGGTGGATTAATAAGTTTTAAAATATTATATAATAATATTAATATTATTATAATAATATTTTTTTATTAATATTGTTTTTGTTTGTAGGGCTACCTAGAATGAGGGAGGGTGCAACCTAGGTTGAAGTTGGAAAGAAAAACCATGTGTTGGTCTTACTTTTCTTTTTTTTTACTTTCTTTTTCCTTTATTTTGTTTTTTTTACTTTTTTTTTCTTTTATATTTTCTTTTTAACTTTCTTCTTTCTTTTCAATTCTTTACCTTTTTTTTTCTTTTTTCTTTTTTACCTTTTTTTTCCTCTTTTTTTTTACCTTTTTTTTTTTTTTGGACAATGTCCTATAGTCTAGGGAAACCCTAAATAATGGCAAGGGAGTCGAGAAGGTGGAGCAAAGGGAGGAGAGTGAAGTGATATGGAGTGTGGGAGTGGAGGGCAGCTGAGCGAAGAGAGATATGGGTGAAATGGAGCAGCGGAAGAAATCGGGAATTGATGAACTGAGTCCGAGCTCAGAGTGCAGGAGCGAATCTGTCTGATACCAAATGGAGCAACTGAATCCAGTTGTTCGTTAATAGTCGAATCCGACTATCATTTTAATAATGAATATGAGTAATAATAATATATTGGATGATGAATATTACAATGATGTCTTGGCCTTAAATATGGTTTGGACATTCATGACGCAGAGACACCTCCTTTGATTCTAACCTAACTATAAATTATTTAATTATCTAATTATAATCTTATTTTATGTTCATTACATCATGCTAGCCTAGGGGTTGCACCCTTTCTCTCTACCTCACGTGTGGGTGAAGTGGCAAAGGATGAGTGCACTGGTGGAGTTAGGTAGAGTGTGTGGTTAACCTGCTATCTGAGTGAAGTCAAGGGGTTTGAAATAGGCATCAGTTATAGCCATATTACTAATCTCAATACTTCCTTCAAAAAGGAAATGGATGTCTAAAAGAGACTTGGATTCCTAGATTTTCAAGAACCCTACGAGAAGCTAGCTTATTTGATATACTTTGATAAACTTTTCAGGTTCAAGAATGAAATCAAATTAGCCTACATGATTTCTTCTTATAGAATACCTTGATTGGTTTATACACAATGGAGTTGCCAGATGGACCAAGTTCAATCTTCATAATTGTTGGACTAGATCAATAAAAAAAGGTAAAAACAAAAAGGAACTAAGGGTAAGTCAAACTCCATAAATAAAAAGATTTATCCTCGGCAACGACACAAAAAATGTTCCTGGGGCGGCAGGGGGGGCGGAGTTTTTATCACTCCAGAAGGACTCTTGGAAACCTCTTTCACTTGGGGTCTAGGATCGGAAACTAATAACATAGTCAAGGCCCTGGCACTATGGCGGGGGCTAAGGATTGCCAAGAATCAAGGTATCACTGAGCTAACTGTTCTTGGAGACTCGAGAATTATTATACAGGCAATGAACAAGAACCTTATTCCGAACCAAATGCATCTCAAGCAACTGATCCATAAAATCAAGTTACTTGCTCTCACTTTCAGTAAAATCGAGTTCTACCATGTGTTGCGGAAAAATAACAAAGATGCCGACCAAGCAGCAAACTTGGGTTCCTCTCTTAGTCCGAGAGAGCTTAAAATCAATGGTTCTGGCTCCATTTGCATTCCCCCATAGGACCGGGGCGAAGTCCTTGAGGCCTCCCCTCTCGTGGGTCCCACTGAAGAGGATTGAAATGTGTTCACATGCTCCAAAGGCAGGTGGAGGCGTGTGGGCACGTGGCCATTCGTCAACTGGAAGAAGGAGTTTAAATGCGCATCAGGGCTCCGTTCCCTCACCTGGTGCGAAAACACTGGTTGTCTAGTCGAAGCAGGGGGAATTGAGTGAAAGCTTGGCAGGCTTAATGGTTCACACGTTGGGTGATACGGAGTTGATAGTGTCCCTGTGTGGTAATGATGTTATTCAGTTGATGAGAAGGGCAGGATGCTCCATTGGCTTTGTCTGCGAGGTTAAAAATGGGCAATTACAGGAGTTTTGTTGTTGTCTAGTGAACAGGAAGGAGTTTTTGATTGTCATAATGGAAGTCGGGTCTGCATCCTCCAGTGCGTCCTCAGCCTCAAGGCCTGTAGTGGCAGTTATCAGGGATCTGAAGCATGAAATCAAGGTGCTGCAGGATCAAGTTGATGCTATCGATACTAAAGGTGGTCGGAGATTGGAAAACGTGGATTAGGACTTGGCGTATCTACGGAAGAAAATAAATCGCAAGGTGAAGAAGTACGAGAATGCAGTTATTGGACTGATAGCGAAGCTGGAAATCAAGGTAGACAAGCTCGCCCTGAAGCTAGTCAAGCACGAAGCTCCTCCCAATCCAGGTTCTTTGTCCAGCTCTAAAGGGAAGTTTAATTGAGAATTATGGACTGTTTTTTGTGTTGCTTGACTCTGTTTGCTGAATTTCCCTGTGTATATCCTTTTGGACTCCTGGATAGGACAGACTTGGTTAAAATAATATTGCCTGTGTTTTCTGAAGTTACTGTTTACTGTTACTGTTTACTAAAAATACTGGTTCCTAGTTAATGAAGACTGGTTCCTCTTTGCTGCTTCCATAAGGGCGTATATAGATCTCTAAACCTATGTTGTCGCTTCCATAAGGGCGTATGTTGAGACTCTAAGCTACTTCTGTCGCTACCTCAAGGGCATTTTGTAATCTGGTTCTGTTCCGGTGGTTACACCACTTTATTAATATATCATAACCGTTGTTGTAAAAAAAACGACACAAAAAATGTTGTTGCCTCTTACGCACCTGAAGAAAACGCAACAGAAATCTTCAAGCTTCTTTGTGCGTTTTTGGGGGCAAGTCTCAAGTCAGGTACTGTCACCTGATCCTAACTCCTTCGTTTAGGCTTAACTCCTAACAAATCCAAGGGGGGTAGTCCCTACAAACAAAGTTTCTAAGGCTCTCAAGTGTTTTAATTGTTTTAAGGATAGGGTTGTTTTAGGAGTTAGAAATGAATAAATTATTGACAAGACACTTTGCAAAGTTATGGAGCTTAATTCAACAGCATAACAAGATATATCAATAATCACAACGTGACTGTAAGCAAATAAAGAATGTAGGAAGTAAACTAGTGCCAATATGGAGTCACAAAACAATGAATGCTACCGAAAAAGGAAAATATTTTGTTGTGTATTTGGTCGATTTTAATTATTAAAATGATGAGTAATTAAAGGAAGGGGTTTCCCGATCTACCGAACGGTAATGGGAATATGTCTAGATCTTGGGAAGAGCGGCTCCACACAGGAAAATGTGGGCTAACGGGACCTCGTGGTCGCTTTCTAGTTGTTCTTGCCAATGCTGCACGACTCGGACTCAGCAAAGACTCAGCTGGCATATGACTCGTCGACTCAGGAAAGACTTAGGACGGACTCGGCAAGACTCGACAAAGAGGAAAAAAAATTAAAATATAGTAAATTTTGAGCACAAAAAAGATGTTAATGGCAATTTCCAATCCATATAAGTTATAAAACTACAATCTATGAAATAATTCATAACATTATGTCATAAACTATAATAATCCATCATAATTCATAACACAATCAATTTTTGTATGCAAAAATTTAAAGTGATCATAAAATTATATATAATTTCTTTTTTTTTAAATTGATTTTGTTTTTGTTTTTCATGATAGAATTTTTTAATAAATTAACTTTTAAATGATAATTATTAAATTTGTTGTTTATATCTTATCCCTATAGGTTAAAATTTTCTTTAATAAAATAATATTTTTAATAAATATCAAAATATTCATATTTATTTAGTAATATAATTAATAATTATCATAATAATCCAAAAATATAAAGACTATTCTTTTAATTAAATAAATATTTTTTTGTTCCAAAATCTATATAAAATAATAATAAAACAACTTTTCAAAATAAAAGATATGATTAAGATATCTTAATATAAATAATTTTTTTTTTTGTTCCAAAATCTATATAAAATAATAATAAAACAACTTTTAAAAATAAAAGATATGATTAAGATATCTTAATATATTTAATATCTTCTTAAAATATCTTAATCTATTTAATATTAAAAAGCAATTTTACATATGTGAATATATTTAATATTAAAAAACAGTTTTAACTTTTACATATCTTAATTTAATATCTTCTGAATATATTTAATATTAAAAAACAGTTTTAACTTTTACATATCTAAATTTAATATCTTCTTCATACAATATAAAACTAATCCTTTAACTTATAATTTATTATAATTTCTAATGAAAGGAGAGCCGCATGTTTTGACTAAGCATACTTCTTGATTCCCACAAGGATCCTCAAATAAAACAAACTGAAAAAGATATATTAAAAACCCGAGATTGGGGTCCTTGTCGGGCTGGCAGAGTTCACCCCATACATATCAAAGCATATAATTATTTTTTTTTGCTTGCCGAGGAGCTTCCGAGTGGCTGCGAGTTTGACGAGTCTTTACGAGTTGCCTGAGTACCTGCTTATTTGCCGAGTCATCCACGAGTCTTGCACGATTACCTAGCTCAAAGGTTGACTCGCCCTGACTCGCGAGTCTTGGGAGAGTGGTGCTTCATTGGTTCCCGCTTTCCCTAATAAATTTTTCCACTACTTCTCAAAGTCGTTACGCTGGACTGACGTAATGTTCTAGGTGGTTACTTTTATTAATATGATTTGATTAATTAGATGTGAAAAAATTAATAAATGCGCGATTCTGCTTTTGATATCCCCAAGACTCAGACAAAGCTGCAAGGGGTGGAGCATACACAGAATAGGCAAATATTTATTCCAATTTATGAAAGCAAAGTACAAAAAAGAGACAGCCCTTTTAGGATGGGTTGTGTACCTGTGTAAACAAAAAATCAAAGAAATTTGTGAGGCTAATTACTACGGCAATGAAATGTCAGGTTAGTATTTGATTACTTTAAACGAAATTGTAAACTTGAAATAAACTTGAATTCGATCTAGAATTATTATAATAATTAAATCTACTCTAAAAAAAATCAAATCACTTCAAGGACAGATACAGTCTTCCCCCAAAATAGGGGAAGGAGGGTGTGGGAGTCGTAAACCTGCCTGCTCTTTTATTAAATTATTACAGTGTTGATAATTAAATGAGGGGCTGCCTTTTGACCTTATAAATTGATCAAAAGGCTTATAATAGCTTGTTGGAAGAAAGGGATTGAAGAGGGGGTATTTGGAGGTGCCTTGGAAGGCTAAAAACTTTGAAATTTCGCCAGCACTACCCCTTGTCCTGTCAACAAAATGCAAAAAACAGCAAGCTAATTGATAAATTAGTGGATTAGCGTAAAAATACAATCAAAATCTTGCAACTTCGTACTTGCGAAAATTAAAGAAATTTATGCCACTTCAAGTACTAAGAAATCAACTAGATCTAAGCTTACGATAGCAAGTTAAAAGCACTTTTAGATCCAATAAAATGAACAAGCTAAGAAAAAATCTAAGCTTGCTTTTGAAGGTAACCAAGAAAAAGATTGATTTTAAAGGAATGAAGAAAGAGTTTTAAGCTCTAGCTTGAATTTTTGTGAGGACGTAGAGGTGCCTAAAATGCAAAAAATATTAGATTCAAAGATAAAGAAAGAAGACAAAAGGCATGCAACAGAGCTCCCACTTCTCCTTCACCTAAGATGATCTGCAAGCTACACAAAACTTCAAACAAGTGAGATCAAATCTAGTGCGGTTAATTAAATGAAACAAGAAGATGTGAGATCAAATCTTGTGCGGTTAATTAAATGAAACAATAAGATGTGAGATCAAATCTAGTGCGGTTAATTAAGTATACTGTATTTCCGACTACAATCTGTTGCTTCTTAATCTCAGTAAATCAAACACAAGTAAACAACTTAAGCTTTTAAATGTTTACTCTATAAGCCAGAAATGGATTTCTAAGCTAGATGTTAAATCTGCAAACTTATAAGAAATAAACAACAGCTAGCTAAATATCACCTCGATTAAGCACATCATTCACATTCATGAGATCTTGCACAGTTCGGACCTCCAAAGCCTCAACTTTATTCAAAATATTATAACAACAAGACATTACAAGAGAAGAGGTTACTTGCTTCATCTAAATGAAGAGCCAGTGCCTCGCTTAAATAGAAAATGAGAGAACCAAAGAGGGGGGCGCACTTAATGAGCTTGGAACGAGTTGGAACTGAGTGGCAATGAGTTGGTAAAGGCTAAAAAACTTCATCTGTTTGGAAACAAACTCAACCATAATGCTTTACTTCACACTTGCCACGCTTTACTTGGGAGTTACGCCCATTTCATGGAGAAATACGCTCTACTCAACTTAGCAAAATCGCCTTGCCTCAAATGCCCGAGAAAAACACTCTGAAGTGTTTTAGAAACATTAGGAATACTTCCATTTTGCTTTGCCAAGTTAGAAGACTCACTTATGGCATGTTTTTTGAGTTTTTAGAAATTGTCGGATTCTTTATTTTCTTCATTTTTGGGGCTTTTTTGGGTTTTTCGACTAAAAGTTCATTAAGTGAAAAAAAATTAATCACTTAAAAACTTAGAAAAGTGGGTCTAGGGCTAAAATGGGTGCTCTGAGTTAGAAAATGAGCACCCCGATGCCCAAATAAGACTCTAGACCATACTCTTATTACATTTTTTATTTTCTCAATTAAACTATTAAAAATAGCCTAAGTTTACAGGAAAAAATATTTTTTTCAAAACTTGAAAAAAAACCCTAGGGGGACCTAGTACATGTTCATATGACTCCAAAAACAATGATTGGCATGGTAATATACATTGACACCTAGGATTTAATAACCTCCTAAGGCTTACCCACCAAGAGACTTACTCTAGCTTTGGAGGAGCAGGTGAAAAACTTAAAAATTATAAGTCATTAAAAAGCGACATATAATTCCCAAGGAAAACACACCCTAGAGTAAAGCATTGATGACTAAGTCCTAAGAAAGCCAAACCTTTTACATAATTTTCATCATGCTAAGTCATTTATTACAATATCCCCGTCGGGTATGAACATGTAAAAATAGTAAATACAAAAAGGGACCAACACCTGGTCCTGATGAATCCTTGGAAATTATGAGCATTGAGTAGGAACAACTAACTTGTTCTGATCCTTAGTGGCTCAGTGGAAATCCCCTATGTGAAACTTAGTGGATAACACCTAGGATAATAGCCCGCTGAGGAAAATACAATTATAGACAACTAACAAATCATGCCTCAAGATCAGTCCTTTGATCTTACTGGCTACTAACCTTCGGCTTCCCCTTGCTCCTTTTCTCTGACCTTTGCCCCTACACCTGCACACTTAGCTGGCATTCCTTCGTCAACTAATTAATGAGATCTCCCTCTCTCACTCTGTGTGATTGACTGATGTGACCTCCTCTCACCTTGGTTGCCTCTTATACCATTACAATATGCAAATACCTTGGGCCAAAACCATGGGTCACCAAATACCATGGGCCCTCACTTTACATAGAGTAATTACATAAGTACATTCACTTTAATAGTTCACTTAATTAAAGTGAAACTCCTATGTCTAAGAGGCAATTATGATGATTTCCACCTATAGACATTGTCCACGTGGAAATACCTATCTGATGCTACAAAAATCAACAAGCCCTTCAAGCAGGGTGCACCTCCCAAGGCTCTTCTAAAGCATAACATGCATCTTCTCTCCTCCACATGAACACTCCAATAATAAATGACCTTTTACTTCATTGAGATGGGCTTTATATTTCTTTTTCTTCAATGGGATAGGGTCAACCTCTTCAACATTAAATGTCAATCTTTAAAAGCAATTTTCTTTAAGTTGGGGACCCCTTTCATTAGGGCCAACCTCATCAACAATTAATGCAATGCCCTAATTCATCATAAGTGTACCTGGCCTCCTTTATGCTTGGGTGTTCCTCCATGAGAACCATTTGTCACCTCCTCCTTGCTTCCAATATACCACTGAAGCAGGCTTTGACCATGTCAAAGGGATCTTTAAGCTCACCCCAACAAGGGCATTCTCCATTTTGCACTTCAAAGATCCAAGTGGTAACACTTGTCATCTTTGCAGGTTGTAATGGATGAAGAAAATTGGAAAATGCTCTGTTAAATGGGTTTGATGATTGAGAGCCCTTTTGGCTGTTTAATATAAATCAGCTTTTCCTTGTCGAGAAAAGGAAAGCATGCAAAACAGATGCTCAAAAGGTGCAGGTAAGGAGTATAATGTCATAACACAATAGTAATAGCAAAACAGAATAGGAATACTTTCTTACATTTACTCTAGTACGGATATCAGTTCAATGCAGAAAGAATAGAACAGAGAACAGTACAATAAAAAATCATGATCCATTCTTCAAAGGCTCAGCACATTCATTTCAAAGTGTTAAAGACCAGTTTTTATTTCTCAAGAATCCTGCAGAACTAAAATGGATCACGCTAAGAGAATCAATGAGGAATAGAAGACCTGGTGATAAATCAACCAAACTGAGTCTATTAAACTGATCTAAGCAAGGAATCACAGATATTCATAATTTCAAGTCATTTTTTATGTTAGTATAATTTTATCAAATTTACTAATAAACTAACAAATTAGAAAACAAATGTACCAACCGATATACAGACAAATGAAAAAATAAGTACCATACCTTAACTACAGCATCTTTTCCCACACCACTTGATCCACTAATGACAATAATAAGTGGTTTAGGAGCTGGTGCTTGAGGCCCTGAATCGAGAGGTGATCCTAATGCTTCCTCTATGTCTCTTAACATTGCAACCTGGAAAAAACATTCTCTAAGTTCAGATGCCGATATTCCAGTGTCTTTCCTCAGCTGATAATGCACAAAGATCGATTTGATGATAATAAAAGTGCTATATACTATAAAAGGAAATGGCATGTCATTGTAATCAGCCAAGCCAACTCCAGAAAACAACGGAAATTAGCAAGACTGTTTCCCTGGATCACGTATTGAAATACTAATAAATAGCACAAACAAAATATTCCAGACTAGAAATTCTTCTTGAAGGTCCAATAAAGTTGAGTGTACCATGGACATGAACTTCTGACTTGGCCTTCATTGTGTGCCTGTTTGAATCGTCAGTAAAATAAGCACTTCTTTATCCCAGGTGGTGAACAAGATGACAGAAGAGTTCTAAGGAGAAAGGGTACAAAGTTACAAACTCAATAAAGGTTCTCAAGTGAAATATCTTTACCAAAGGAATTGCCATACAACTTAAAAATCCAGAGAACTAGAACACAGGAGTTACAAGCATTCACAGTACATTTGTAGCATATGTTCTAACTTATAGGGTTGAAGCAAACAGAGCACATTTTTTCAAATTATACCATCCATTTAGGGTATTAGAATTTGTTTATGCCACTGGGAATGATGCAGGTGCCAAGTGGACAGATTCTTTCTGTCCAATGATCTTTACTGTAACTGATATTTCTGGCCCCTTGCACTTATGGTTTGACTTTCCTAACGGAACATCACACATTGGAGACCTCATCCATGCCATCTTTTGGAGGAGTGTCTACCTTCTTTGCACCTTTTGGATGGAGGGAAACCCATTGGAGATCTATTCACACACTTTCTCATTCATTTAGTTAAGGACGTTGCACTTGGGAGGATTTTGAGGGTAAAAGCCCTACGTTTTGGACCACTCATTTATGTTTTGACTAGATCTAATACAACGCTCCATCTTTTGGGTTTTCACCCATTCTAGGGTGTGCCCCCTTCTCTTGGGCAAGTAGTTAGGGTTTTAATATTTTGACTATGTCATGAGGAGGATTTATCATTTTTCTATTGAGGAGTTATTCTCTCTTCCTATAAAAGAGACCCTCCTCTCATTCTAAAACTTGTGGAGAACTCTCTCTCTCTTTTGGCTTTTTGCTTGGTTATTGTAGTGAAAGCTTATGGATGGTTGATGGTGGTGCTATCTTCAGGAAGTTTTGCTAATGCTATGGTGTATTCTTGGATCAACAATTGCTTCTAGCTTTGGATGATTTGCAAGTAAGCTCTTTACTTTGTATGTTAAATTTATTTGGTTTATGGTTGAATAGGTGGTGTATTTTCAGCTCTTGATTGTATGCCCTAGGATTCCATGGTTGATAGATATTATGCCAAAGTTAGTTTGAAAATACCACTTAGGATTTTCCCTTGTAGATCCTAGGATAGATCTAGCCTTCTTGGATTTTATCATAATTCGCTCACACCCTATCTATCTTTGAATGTTTGTAGGCTCTTCATGGCTAAGGTTGATTAACCCCATTTGCCCAACTTCAATCCTAGACACTAGTCACACATTTCTAGCCACATAAAATTTGATGTAAACCCTTTTCTTATTTTTGCTTGCAAATCTGGAATTTAATCATCTTATGCATAAAATATTTCTGCAAAACCCTCAAAAATTTGCATCATTAGGACCTTCCCTTAGGGCTGCATTTCATTTACCTTTTAGAATGTACCATTAAGGCTGTACCTTGCATCTTTAAATCTGAGTTCTAGGAAAGCTTGTGGCCTGCTTTGCTTACTGGTTATTAACAGAAAAATAAAGGTAAATTTAACTCTAGATTTTGCCAAGAATTTAGCCATGTTTGTGCTCATTTCATCTATCTTTTGCTGGGTTAAAATTCAGAACTGTTTTAAGTGTAGTTTGCTGGTCCAATTAACATCATAAAGACACTTTCTTAACAGTTATTTAAGTAGATTCAGATCTGGTATATTTTATGGGATGGTTACAAGTTTCTTAGAAGCATTTAATTCCCATTTTCTTTTGCACTTAACTGTTTACAAAAGATCTATAGTCTATCATTGCTGTCAACTCAATTAATCTCATATAATAACTAAGTTGACGGTGCATACAAGTAACTAAATGGTCCACTAGATTATTGCATCTAAGAATAGTTGCATGTTCTATTCTAACCTAGTTTGCATTTAATTTCATCATTTAAAAGGCTGAAATTTGCTCGGCTGTTATGCATATCTCTGCTGGTTTAATTCTGCACTTTTTTAACAGCATGTAACTCATATTTCAAATCCGGAACTAAGGGTAATAATTAATACTAAAGGACTCATGTTTAAACCCTAAATCAACCTTGCATATATTTAATCCAGATCTGAAATTTAAATCAATATTTCTCACTTAGTTTTGAAGTATCTTCTTAGGGAGTTAATTCTTAAATCATATCTCTAAAGTCATTCTCCCTTAGAAATCATCCTTGAGACTTAGTTTATATTAGGGTATCCCCCCTTGTGATTGGATCTTCATCCAAGTCACTAAAGTAAAGAGAAGTTATTGTCTAGGTGACAATGGCAACCCTTCTAAGAGTCGCCCTCAGCCAAACCCTAGTAAAAACCTTGCACTTGGGAGTGCTAGTTTCTGTGATAACACAGATCACTAGGCTTTCTCCCCCATAGCCTCTTGTCCCTGAGCTAGCCCCTCTTGGCTCTGAGCTAGCCTTTTACGTTAAGCAGTTGTTGCAGATTACTGACAGTCTCATTGTTCCTCCCAACTACATACAACAACACTGATCTCTTGGTCTCAGAATTCCCTTCAGTTAGACGAGAATGGACTCCCACCATTTATGAATAGAGATAGATCGCCAATTTCCACACAAGGATGGGATTTGTCAGCTTTGCTCCCTCCAAGAGGAGGAGATGGAAGAGAAATTCATTTTCAGTTGCCACATCTACTGAGATCCAGGGGAGATTCCAATGCTTATACAAAGACTCAGGTAGGTCCTACCTTCTTCCATTACCAAGACCAGAGACGCCTGCTCCTATAGATTAGGGAGGCAGTTAATTTTAGAGGGTGCACCTTACACCTTTGAGCCCTGCTCAAATGATTACCTCCTTTCAGACCCTCTCAACAACTGGGAGCATGAAGTGCCCAACTAATAGTGATGTCACTAGCACAGACAATAATAGATTAGTGAGACGGTCCCCCCTAAACAAGAGACCACCATGCTACCTAGTTCTATAGTCCACAATCGGCATAGTGGGATGACCATGCTTCCTCTTACTCGACACAAAACTCATGAATAGATACCCATCACCAAGTTTCTTTCCTCCGAGAGGAAATTGTCAGCCTTGGATGTTGGGAGAGCTACAACAAGAGGTTCCCAACTTCATTCCCCCAAGATAGTACAACCAGGTCCTCTCAACGCCAACCAATATCTAGACTATATTATATGGCTTAGCAATAGCAGATTCGTGGTGGTGGATGATGATCACTCCTCTTATGATTCTGATGTTGGCCAAAGATGTTGCTTTGGCCTCCATAGTCTTTGTTTCTTTCTAATGAACCCTTCAAAATGTAGCTTTGTCATTGGGACGCTTTATTCTTCTAGTGCATAGTCTATTCCACATTCTAGCGTTATTACACTTTTGGGTTCTCCATTTTTATATCTTAACATCTACTCTCTATTTTTCTTTTCTTATCCTAAGATTTTAGACAACTTCGGAGATACTCTAGTACTCCTTTGGAGATATCTTTTCAATCGTTGATTTTCCTAGTTGTGTTGACATATTTTGGTCATTGTTGGACATGAATATAATTTCATTTCATGTCTTTAAGGTTAAAGGCCATATAGAGGAGATGAAGGCTTTATGGTTTTAAAGATGGAGGAGCAAATGATGACAGCTCTCAAACTAAAGCACTTAACCCAATGGACTCATAGAAACAATATCAAAACAAGCAAACCAGATGAAGTGTAGAGTATCAAATTTTTGAGGAAATTTGAACATGGATGCATTAATCGATTGGGTTAAGAGTTTAAGCAATTTCTTGACAAGGATCATATAGTTGAAAATGATGCAAGGAGGGTGAACTTCATTGTAATAAAGATGAATTCCCATGCATACTTCAGATTAGAGCACTTGCACAAGAAGCAAATGAGTCAAGATAAGGAAACAATCAAACTACAAGAAAATATAGTCAACCTTTTGTGAATTGAAATCCTACACTTGGACTATTATCAAAACCTTGTAGACAATTTAAAATTCTAAACAAAACGATTTGTCAATGCAAGAGTATATAAAGCAGCATCTCAATCAAAATATGCAAGAAGATGAACTAGTTGCTTCTAGATACCTTTTGTGCATTTTGTATGTTGTGTACTGACCGCATATTTATTGTGCAACTAAAATTTATGCACATGAGTTATTTTGCATGAAAGCTTACAACTTTGTCAAAGTTTTGGTCTAAAGTCCTTTGGTATCATATTTCAATGATTGTAAAAGCCACTTAGACTTAATAAAGACCTACTTACTCTTATTAGTAACTTCAGCTTTATGTTAGGATTTCTCTATCTCTTTTTGTATAAATAGGGGCTCCACCGCCACCCTCACCCCATCCCCCCTCTTCTCTAAGTTTCTTCTTCATCAATATAATCAACGAAGTTTCTTTGGAGAAATCTTTCTCCATTAACTATGTATTTGTGAGTGCAATCCACTTTGGTATGTAGGTGCACCGAGACACCAACTCTGTGTTTTTTTTTATTTTAAACTTCACATCTATATATTTTGGCTTCTACTTCCTCGCTTAATTTTGTACTTATAGTCGAAGTGTGCGAACTTGCATCAAAGCACATTACAAGTGGTTTTAAAGTAATGGTTTTGGGGCATAGTAGGGATTCAATGGCTTTTGCTACAACTATGGTCATTGATGATTTAAAATGTTAACAAATAGTCAAGCAAGGATGGCAGACATCATGAGTAACAAGGGAGATAAAAAGAGATAATATTGTTTGAATACCGCCAGAATGAATATGTGACAAAAGGAGAATATGATGCTATGTTTTGAAAGTTTACTAAGGAAGTTCTTGATGAAGGGGGCCAAAACCCTCCATGAAATGACGATCTTTCACATATCAATCAAGACGACCCTTGGGAGGATGAAATCATGATTGAGACAAAAATGCCATCCCCAAGCTCTCATAGAATGTTCAAAGGAAGATCCTCCACTACAATTTGGAGGTGAAGTTGAAGTACATACATGTATTAGCAAAATCAAACTAGTCCTTTGAATGCAAGACATAAATAACCAAGAAGATAATTCTGATATTGCCCTTCAGAACTCAAAAGGGACAACACATACATGAGGAGAAAAATGGATCACTAAACACCAAAAAGGAGATCTCGACAAGTTCGCAAATCAATAATCCAAAAAGCTAATAGAAGCAAGCAAGAACCCTACAATGTTCAACGAATACACTTGTTTTAGAAGAAAATGTCCATTGAAATACACAAAAAGGTTTCAGGTATCAAAGTCTAAAGCAAGACCTCCCCCTAACCTAGTGCAAGACATCTACATTTCAAACCTAAGGTCCTAGCCTATAACAGAGGTGAGATTGCTTAAGACTAATTTTTTAGAGAAAGCTATATCTATAATTAGGAGAGCAAAAAGTCAAATTGAAACTTTTAGAAAGAATATTTTCTCGTTAAGTTGGAGGGATTATGTATAGTCCATAAACCCTAGATGACTAATAGTTTAAAAACACTCCCTCCCAAAACAAAATTCATTTTGCAAATGCTCTAGACCTTGGTTGAAAGGCCATGTTTGTACCCCTAAAAAACTTTACCTAGTTAAAGATTTACACAAATTTGAATCTAAACCTACTAGGAATAATGTACATAATAGTCAAATAATGGTCATGTCCCAAAAGACATTTTGACCACTAGTATACACAGGAGAATTCTCAATATGCATTGATGCAAAGATTAGCTTGATTGTCTTGAAACAATCAAATTATCTACCTCCATCAAACAAACGCAGCGTCCTTGTCATGGTTGATCCTAGTAGTACACTCAACATCTTGGATTAGAATAGGTTAAAAGATTAGGCCTCCACGTCAACACTTCTAAATGCTTCCATGTCAACATAATGATCGATAAACACATCCAATGTGAATATGGATCCATGATGTGGAATTTACAATGTTAGATCATACCCTCAGGATTTATGTTACAAAGAGTGGAGTAGTGGATGTTGTCCTATATTAAATGGCTATATTCCTTGGGCATTGTTACCACCTAAGTTGTACTTGGTGGTTTTTTCAAGCAAGCCCGCGAAGTAGAACAAGTACACTTGTTCATGAGCAGAGTTCATAAGTCCACTAGGCTTTTTCTGGGAGTCTGTTCGAAAAATTTTGTAACACATCTTCATACCCCCTTGGGGAAATTGTTAAAAATGTCCTAGCATTTAATTTTTTATAAAAGGCTCAACTTCCCGAACTTAAGCATCAAGCCGACTAGCCCAGAGTATTTTTTCCCTCGGTTATTATTAGTTGTTGAACAAACGACTAATAATTTCTGAGTTTTTCACTCACACCTCCAAAGTTGGGGTACTCGTCTTGGTGTTTCAACTTTAGGAAGTTATTAGAGCCTTCATGTCAGTGTTTTTTAACATGCTAGGCATTGATTTTGAGTGGTATGGACATGTACTAGGCCCCCCTAGAGTTTCGTCAGTTTCCGAGAAAATAAAATATTTCCGCAAAATTAGGCCATTTTTTAATGGTTTAATTAGAAAATTACAAAATGTAATAAAAGTCAGATACGGAGTCCGTTTCTGATGTGGGGACACTCGTTTTCACACCCGGAGCATCCACTTTTCTCCCAGGACCACTTTCCACATTAGTCGGGTAGCCGAAACACCCCTTGAGGCATTATTCAGCTAAATATGCATCAAAAGAGCATTTTAATGCTAAATTAAGACATTTTGGCACAAAAAGACAAATTTGAATAAGTCAAAATTCAACTAGTTTAATGTGGAAATGACATGGAAAAGGGTCCCATGAGGTTAGCAACTTCTCCATTCACTTAAAGAATATCAAACTTTGGCTTTATTGTGATATAATAAGTGGTTATGAAGTGAGGGTGGCGCCGTCAACTCACTTAAGCTTCACGCTAACTCCAAAGTGAAGGCCATGTTGAAAAACCCTTGTTTCACAGCAAGCTGGTTTAATGAACAATTTCTAAGAAATTTCTTGAACAATTTAAACACACTGTAAACAATTAACAGGCTGTAAATAAACACATGCACATCACACAATTTGACACAAATATTTTTGGCAAAGCTGCCCTGGAAAAACCCCCACGGGGAAAACCAGTTTTGAGATGAGAGCTTTATTTCTTCAATAAATGTACAATTCAGAAAATCAGAGATGAAGATCTGACTTATCTCCACCAGCAGAAATTCAGCATTAAAGACACAACTGTCCTTTAAACCCTAGCAGTA
>LPNX010504592.1:0-21338 GCA_001517045.1 Pseudotsuga menziesii | reverse complement strand
GAAGGAAATAGTTCAAAATGATTACTAGGTGGTTTAGGGAGTTGCAACTAGAAAAAAGGGTTTGTAAACTTCCATAATTTCTTTATTTTGAATTTTTTTTTCATTAAATAATGGGTAATATACACCCTATCCAATCACAACATCAGAGTGTTTCATGCCTTTCCACTGTCCAATATGTGAATTATATGTTTTTGATGTATTCACACCTTTACCAAGAGTAGGATATGAATGATTCGAACCTTGCTAGTGTGCAAGCCACAAATTTTCCCTTTTGGTGGTTCAAATCATATGCACTTCCATCCATAAGTGCCCCTTTTATGAGCAAAAAATGACACTTTGAGTATAATATATTGAACTATCGTCACATATGAAGAACTGTTGATCTGAGTTATAACAATTAAGGGCCATTGCAATATATTAGTTCTTAAAAGAACTGAAAGAGATTTCATGCAACTAAACATTAAGAGAATTTTTTTTATAGAAATGACACTTTAATAGTGCCAAAGAGAATGTCATTAGATTCATCTTATTTTAATATGATTTGATTTTTTACTTTTATTGTGTGTGTGTGAGAAATTGTACACAGAGTAGCAAGGTGACTTACAATCCAACATTTATAAAAAAAACAAATTAATCCTATCTTAAACTAGAAAATTTGAGAACCACTTAAAGCAAAGGAGTATAATATATTGAAACATTCTTTTCACCCTTCCGTAATGTAGAAACGGAGGGCATTTACATGTAATTAAAATAAGTTGGATTGAGAACAAAATGAAAGAACGTTAAGGATTACACCTCCATTGCATCTGGCTTCATTTTCATTAATATTTTTTTTCTACAAATAGAATGGTTACATACAATGATATCACTTTTAGCAACCTCCCTCTTTGACCTTCCTCAAAATTACTTAAGTTTTGTGTGCTCAAAGTGCTGATATATTCAATAGAAAAATCCATGACCATAACCTTATTTTAAGAGCATTAAAACCAATAGTCTATTTATATTTTCAATAGTTCAATAGAAAAATTCATTACCATAAAACCAATAGTCTATTTTTCTTTTCAGTAGTTCTTGATTATAGATGATCAACTCATAGTATTGATGAGCCTATTCTTCCACCATGCTAGATATAAATTATAATGAACTACATTTCCTTATTTGAAAATATCATTTCCCTTTCTTTGTATTTATCATGTCTAAAGGGTTCCATGACATTTAAATCATTAGTTCTTTTTGAAAAAGTGTGTTCTATTGTAGTAATGGAACCAATTATTGGCTCTAAAAATAAATCATAGTTTAGCTAGTAAAAGAATAATAACCTATCGACAATGGCATTTTCAATATTTAAACGGGGACAAGGTCTCAACCAAAAATGATAAGAATTACAAAAATTGTTTACTTATACAACTCATGAAAATATATAATAATCATAAACCATGCACATCGTTAAGATTAAATCGCAAACAAGATTCGTCCATGTAATATTCACAAATTTTTTACAATGAAAACCTTGTCATAGTCATAAGATAGGTTCATGCAATCTCCTTATATTATGTTCACTAAAGAAGAAATTCAAACCCTAACTTTGATCTATTTCATCATGCTCATATATGCCAACCATAAACTCATCTTGCATTCCTACATATGAGTTTCAAAAAGACAATAAAATAGTTTTGAAAAATTACAACTATTTATAATATGGACACATGACTTAGCATGATACATTTTGATGCATTGATTATCTTGGTATGTTGGTCTTTTTGGTGCACTGAAAAAATAAATCATGCACATATTGGTATGTTGGTCTTTTTGGTGTGCTGTAAAAATAACTCATGCACATATTGGTATGTTGGTCTTTTTGGTGTGCTGTAAAAGTAACTCATGCACATACTCAAAACTTTGAAAATAGGGTGATGAAAAACAAGAACATTATGTTGCATGAATAGTGATGGTGATAAAATACAACAATTTTAGCTTCACAAATATGTCAAGGGTGATCTTATCCCCATCATTTATCTCATGAAGATTCTAAAACAATTCCACTAACTTGGCATTAGTTTCACACTCATCTCTTCATATATGAAAGTGCACCACGCAGCCTTCTCATTCAATGAAACATGAGCATGAAGATGGAAAAACACATTTGACCTTATCCCTCATAGTATATGGAGGTCTATCTTCATATGGAAGCTTAAAAAATTAATCCAACAACAAAGTTCATCATCTACATCTAATTGAACCATAAATATTTTATGCTTACACAATAAGAACACACTCATTGACATTAAATGCTTGTAACATTTACCTTGTTTTATTATTTCTATCCCTTGAAAATGAGTTTTAATCATAGCATTTACATTTTTGTATTGTCTTAAATTTTATGTGCAACCATGTTCTCAAATAAAACAAGGAGTGGTTCAAAATTCTACATGAATTATGTGTCAAAACCATACCAAAAAAATACATCTAAAATCATCGTGATACAAATAAAAACGTTTTAATTACATTCATTTATCATTTTGCTATTAAAAAAGGGTCAAATTTACAAATATAGATTACCATTCAAATGTAACTGTTCAAATTCAACAAATGAATAATTACATATATGATTTGGTGCAACCGTCATTCTAGATACCGTAGTGCAGCCCTCATTCTGGATAATAACCGCAGTAAAGATGATCATAAGTTGTTGTACATGGTGCCAAAAAACCTGGATAATACGCTGCATAAAGATGATCATCAGTAGTACATGGCACTGAAAAGTTTCTAAACACTAAGACGGTAAAACAACGTCAACAAAGTAAACTCTGCATAAATAACAAGAGGACCCTAAACTAAAAATTCGGCAAACCTAAACTATTGCAATGTTTGAAAGGAATAAAAACAACTTCAAAAGAGAAAACAAATAGAAAGAAAACACAAAAAACACACAGGCAGAATGTCAACAGTAGCATCGGATGATAGTCAGCTCTGGAAGCTCAACTTTGTGGGTATGAATGTAAGCCTATGGGCGTGAAAAAGGGGTAACCAGGCCAAACAAAGAATATGATGCCATAGGAGAAGTTAGTCAAGGTTTTTTTGTTGTATTTACAGTTTTATTATTAACTTAGAAAGGGAAGATTCATCAATTGCTGTGTGTTTTTCTCTATAGGCTATGCGAAGCAAATGTTTTCTACACGTGTGGCTAGCCATAATATTAATCTTGTTGACTCTGTGTCGAAATATTCTACTAAATCTACTGCAATAAGGACTTCATGTCAGGTCAACTATATCATTGAAGGAGAGTGAATGAGGTGCTATCAATTCTTCTCTTTGTTAATTTATCTTCAAGTTGGAAACATTGATGTTATATCATTGCATTGAAAGACTGGATGGTGTATTTCAACTTGAAATAAACTCTCCCCTTGTTAGGGAGCACCTAGTTAAAGCCTACAAAAACTATTAATTTCTAGCCATCTAATTTTGCATTCATAGGTAAATTTATGCATGTGTGCACAACATATTTACTCCCATCCATTCATAATTTCTAGACCTCTTAGAGTCCCCAAGACTCCACATTCTGAATAGGGTTATTGGCACTAGTCACTCACCTCCAACCATCTTAAATAATTAAATTTAAACAAATCATTTAAATTTATGTTTTACTAAAACAAATCTTCATTAAATACTAAGCCTTCATTGCCTAAGCCACTATATCATCACTGCAAAAATGGCCTTGTAAAAAGAGGGATTCAGCAACTCGATCATAGGTATTGAAGACTACTTCCCCCATAACATAAACTTTATTTAAAGAGAATGCTACATACAACAAGCCATTTCCATAATAGCTCTTTTGCTTCAATGAGCTATTCCATTTTGTTGAGAGATTGGCTTTTGCCAAACAATGCAACGAGATGTCAAAAAAGGATGAAAGCCATCATTGAAATGTTCTCCTCCTTCAACAGTCCTAATAGATTTGATCTTGTGATCACTATGATTTTTCACAATGATTTAATTCCTTGAATTTCTGAAAGATTTCATCCTCAGAATGAATAATATATACCCAAAGGAAGTAGGAGAAATGGCATCAATGAAGGTAAGGAGACATCTAGCCCCACCAAGTGAAGAAGTGGTCATAGGCATGAAAATATCATTATAAACCAGCTCAAGAGGTCCAGAGACTTGCCCCCTAAATCCTTAGGAAAGAACTCATGACGATGTTCCCCCAACATACATTTTTGACAGACACCTGTACATAGTTTAATATGGAGAAGCTCATCTTCCACCCTTAAACAGGTCATATGTTGCAAGGTCCCAAAGTTGATATGACCCAACCATTGATGCCACAATTTGTTGGTGTCATCAACATTAGCAACTAGCAACTTCATCTTGAAGGAAATAAAGATTTCCCCAATTTATACAGACGATAGGACCTGTTAAGTCATGAACTTGTCACCTTCAATTTTATATTTTGTTTGTGATTGTTATCTTAGGTTTGCTTATATGCTTAAATTTCCTCATTTGCTTTCCTTAGAAAATTTTTGGTTTTAAGTGAGATTTTGAGTTTTTCTTTAGGTTTGTTCTTGTTTGGTCTTGAAGGGTTTTATAGGACATTATATGGATTAATTAGTTCACAAACAACATCATGATCATAGTTTATCACTTAAAGTTCATTCAAAGTGGAAATAATGATTAAAACAACGCCAAAATTGAATTTCAATTATTCTTGTAGCGCAACTACCAAAAGTTTACACAGCAGCGCTACAAGAATATCGTGCGCGCTGAAATCGCCGGTTTTTAAGCAAATTTCTCCCACGATTTTGGTTTTTGATGACTAATCACATGCTTAAAGGCTTTTGATACGTGTTTCTTCAGTAATGATCATGAAAACAGGTGTGTTTTACAGCATGAAGGATATCGTGCCAAATCATTAGTCAGAGTTGGGCGAATTGTGACAGGTAGACAAACGAGGCTAGATTGAAGTGAAAGGAGTTCTCCATACATGCATTACGGAACTAGCGACTAAGTGGAGCGAGGAAATTTGCCCAAAATCTGGAAGTTGCAGTTACAAAGGGGAGTTAGGGATTTCACGGTTACAGAGAATATTTAGGGCTTTCTTGTTTCGCCAACTAGAAGTAAATTGGACGCCTGAGGACACTTGTATAGTTAAATTTGACAATCAGATAGCTCAGGGATTGATTGTAAGCATCTGCAGCAAGACAGCAATAAGGTATTCCGTGTTAACTTGAAAGTGGCAGCTAAATTGGGGGTTTCTTCTTTAAAGCTTGTTATGATAAAATTGATTGAGGAAAGTTGTAATTTATGCTGTTGACAAACTCCCTATGATCAGAGATCAATCTAAAAGGGTTTTGGAATGCGTTGGAAAGTGATAAGTTAGAAAAGTAGCAGTTTAATTGAACAATTACCCTTTCAAGACCTGAAAATGTGGTAAGGTGAAGCTTTGTTCAGTTTCTGGCGATCAGGGTTTCATAAACTTACTAATTACTTGTAAACAATGCTATGAAGGAGCTGAGCATGTGAATTGCATGAAGACCTAGTCTGATTAGGTGTTTGAAACTGATTGGTTTTGGTCCTAAATACAAGTCAGAGCAGAAAGTGAGCAGAACCATAACACACAGATGTTGTCATGCATTCTAGAGATGATCTAGCATCTAAATGAACAAGCTTGGATGATAGTTAGTTTCAGCAGCATTTTTATTGGCGAGTTTTGGGCACTCTGTTGACCTAATTACTTAATATCAGTGAAAAACTTTTCCTTCATTGAAAACAAGAGCTGACTATTAAAACTTCAGAAGCTTGAAAAGAAAAAAGAGTTGTTAGGTCATTCAGAGGGCTTTAAAATTAAAACAGGTTTCAGTCATTGAAAGCAGATGAGAAAAAGTGGCAAAACGAATAGGGCTGAGCCCACTGAGTTGGGATGGATTGACAAATTTCTTGGTTGTGCAGAGCTGTTTCAGAATGTTGGTTGGTTGGATTTTTTCAAGAATATTGATAGCTATAACACTGAGGTCTCTTATAAATTTTCCCAATGCTATAACCAGGACATGGTGGTATTTGATACTCTAAAGTTTAAGTTGACTGTGGAGCTAGTTGTTGAAGCTACAGGAGTCAGAAATGAAGGTGAAATGTGGTTCAAGAAACTTCCTTTCACCTTTAATGCCCAAAGGTACCTTTTACCTGGCATTACTCCAAAATGGAGCAAAGGAATACTAATCCAGAATTTCAGAGATGAGTGGGTGGAGCCCATTAAAGTCCTACAAAGCTATATCACCTGCGAAGGGAGATATGCCTATGTCTTCAAATATCATTTTAGGTTCTTACAGCATCTGGTTGATGAATCCAGAATGAGTCTTCATTTCTTTTTGTTTAAAAGTTTGCAGAAGCTGTCAAGCAGGGTTAAGGGGCATCAGGATCACACTACACAGTCTATTTTCCATCATGGTTTGATGAAATTGATTATCAGTGCTGCTCTACAAAGAGAAGGGAAAACATGGGATTATTTTATTTTTTGGTCTGGTTTCCAAATTAAGCAAGAAGAGCAGCAGACCAAAAAACATGTAGACAAAGGGAAAACCCTAGTTAGGAAACTAGGTCAGAAAATCAAATCTGAAGATAAAAAAGAAGTTAAACTTGAAGAAGCACCAGAGCCCTCAAAGGGAAACTATGAACATCAGCAGTCTTCAGCTGATAATAAGGAAAAAAGATCACTGTTTATAAAAGAAGAAGATCAGCCTGTGAAAAATCTGGCACCAGCAGAAGCTCTCAGTGAGGAGAAAACTGTTGTCATAGAGAAAATTGCTGCAAAGGAAGAAAGCCCAAGATTTGGATGTAATAACCTTACTAGCTGAAGCTGCTAAGGACCTTTAAGTTTTGTTAGTCAGTTAGTTACTTGTTTTGTCTTTTAAGAAAATACTTTAGTTAGTCAGCATTGATTATGTTTTTAAAGAAATACTTTATTTTGTAAATATAATTTCACTTTACCCCATCGATGAGTTGGTTGAAGACAGTTAGGGTTTAGACCCTAACTGATTTTTTGAGAAACAGTATTTAGATAGATGAGAAAGAGAACAAAGGGTTCTACTTTTTGGCTGGCTTAAGGAGGTCTGTGACTTGTTTATGAGCTAAGTACATAACTCTCATCTGTATTTGTTGAGCATAATTATGAAATATATGATCTATATTTCCCTTAAGACTGTGTTTTAGCTTCATCTTTGGCTTGTTTAGCTACTTGACTGTATATTCATTGCTGGTTTATGGTTTCTTTGCTTGTAATGCTTGTTAGTTATGAATGAACTTTAAGATTATATTATGATTGGTACATGGTGATTATATTATGCATCTCTGTTCTTATTTATTTATGATTTAGTTCCTTCTTGGCTTATGAATGTATTCCCTTCAGTCACCAAACATTATTACCAGAAAAACCTTTCAAAGAACCCTAAACCCTAGTTTTACTTGATTGAATTTTTGAGATTGTGTTGGCTTGTTTCTTTATAGCCTTGGAAACAATTTCTGGCACAAACATCTTTGGGGCTGTTGCCGGGGACGAAGTTGAAGACATATTTTCCCTGGGATACTTATCAGTTTTACTGGTTTTAAGAGGTGAACTTAAACCAGCACATTTTTAAGGCTGCTTTTCACCAGATTTGTCACAGTGGCTACTAGAGGAGTGAGAACTAGGAACAGACCTATTTCATCATTGCAGTTGGGTGTTACAGATCCTGAATAGATATTGAGGACATCAAGAAAGATTAGAAGATCTCAGTCATTACCCTCCTTATCTGACCCTGAACAGTTGGATGGTTCATTAGCTTCATCTGTGTCAAGAAAAGAAGAAGAAACTTCACCTTGGGTAAAACCAACAATTCCTGACAGTAGTTTCAAAATTTTTACCAGCCCTCAATCCTTCATAAAAGGTAAAACTGCCTCTCCTGGTAAGATACCCCTTTTCCAATTGAAAGTAGGTAAAAACCCCTTTCAGCCAAGTTCTATTCAAACCTCTTCATCACCAAAATCAGTTAGTCCTAAAATGGCAGCCCAAAATCAGCCTATAGACATGATCGACTGGATGGTTGCAGCCAGATATGCACCATTGGTCTTGCCTCAGCCTTTAAATGCACTGCCTGGGGGTGACTATCAGAAATATTTTCCTAGATTCAATGGACAGGGGGAAACTACAGCTAAAGAACATTGGGAAGCTTTCCTTAGCTATGTTGATAACCAAAACATTGAGGCTAAGGATGTATGGATGAGAATGTTCGTGCAAAGCCTTGATGGAGATGTAAGGAAATGGTTCAAAGAGTTACCTGCTAACTCAATCACTATCATTGAAGAACTTCGTGATCTCTTTATGAGACATTGGGGTGACACTAAAGACCATAGATACTATATAACTGAGTTTGGAGCTCTCAGGAGGAAAAATGATGAAACAATTGCAGACTTTTCAAAGAGGTTTAACAAGATGTACAGTAGAATTCCTGTAGAAATAAAGCCTACTAAAACCTCTGCTAAACTGGCATATGCAAATGCTTTCGATTATGAATTCTCTTTATTACTGAGAGAAAGGAGACCTATTTCTTTACTCAATATGCAGGATGCAGCATTGGAGGTAGAATCTAACATACTGGCTTCAAATAGGTTAAAGAAAGAAACAGCTCAGCAGCTTTATGACAGAAAAGGAAAGAAGGAAGCAGCCCCAGGAAGTTCTGCTTCTCACTCTGTTGAAGGGAAAATTGATGAAATGGCTAAGTTGGTGAAGATTCTGACAGAAAAGTTGAACAAATTAGAGCTTGAGAAAAATTCCAGCAAGCCTGCTCCAGAAACTGAACGAAATCCTAATAATCAGAACCAGTTCAGAAGGCAATTTGCTCCCCGTTTCATGCTTAGAGAATGAAGGAACAATGATATCCAGCGAGAAAGAAGAGAAAATGAGTACCAAAGAGTGCCACCACCTCTTCAAAACAATGTGGCTGATGAGGAAGAAGTTGATGATGAGCTGGTCTTTGAAGAGACTGATCAAGATATGAATAATTTTGGAGAAGGATTATCTGGGGGTTTTGTCACTGAGGAAGAATTTCTAAATGTAGAATACTATGATGCTGACATGTTTGAAAATGAGGATGATTTAGGTCTGGAAATACTGCTGTAACTGCTGCTGTCTGTCAAAATGAACTTAAGAGGACTGTGAACCTGAGGTCAGGTCCAAAACAGGTGGTACAAATTCCGAAGAAGAAGGTAGCTGTCCCTACTAAACAATCATCTGATCCTGTGACAGAGAAAAGACAATTTTCAGAAAAACAAAAGAAAAACACAGAGATTGAAGAGGTAAATCATAACTGTCCAGAATTTCAGTTTGGAGAATGAATTAGGAAAGTTAAAGATTCATGTACCTTTAATTGAATTAATAAAAAATCCTTCATATAAAGAAACAGTCCTTAAGGTGATGAATTCAGCAAGTAATCAACCTATTTCAGACACAGTAAATCTGCAAGAAGAAAATCCCAGGATTTTCATTGGATCAGCCCTGGCTGAAAAGACTGAAAATAAAGCAGGTGCTTCACCTCCATTCTACATCACCTTGATAGTCCATGAATAAATGATACACAATTGTTTACTAGATTCAGGAGCTTCACACAATTTGATGCCAAAGGTTGTGATGGAAGCTTTAGGTTTAAGTATCACCAAACCCTATCATGATCTGTATGCCTTTGATTCCCGAGCAGTAAAGTGTTTAGGGGTAATAAAGTACATGGTTGTCAGCCTAGCCCAGTTACCTATAAAAAGTGTGATCATGGATGTTGTGGTAGCTGATATTACACCAAAGTTTGGGTTACTTCTTTCTCGGTCTTGGGCAAAGAAGGTTGGTGGGACCTTACAAATGGATCTTTCATATGCTACTATTCCTGTGTTTGGAGGAGAAAATAGAAGGCTGTACAGAGAGATTCAGTTTGCATATATTGTGACAGATGACAAGAACCCTACGAATCATCCAATATATGCTGTTGACAAAGACCTGGGAACTTGCATGTTACATTTCAGTGATGAAGACAATACTGCTGGTTTGTTACAGGTTGAAAAGGAACAGCCAGTAAAATGCAACAAAGAAGAAGAAGATGAACTGTGGCAATTATACTTTGATGGATCTTCTTGCAAAGAAGGTGCAGGGGCAGGAGTTCTTCTCATATCCCCTAGAGGTGAAACAGTAAAGCTGATGTATAAATTGGAATTTATTACTACAAACAACACTGCTGAATATGAAGCTTTGTTGTTAGGATTAAAAGCTGCTAAAGATTTGGGCATTCAACATATTTCTGCATTTGGCGACTCCGAATTGGTTCTTCAACAGGTGAAGAACAATTATCAAGTGAAGCAAGGTTTGCTAAAAATTTATCGAAATGAGGTATGGGACATGCTTGAAAATTATTTTATAGCTTTTAATATTACCCATATTCCAAGAGATCATAATCAGACTGCAGACTCATTGGCCTTGGCTGCCACACACTTTAGAATCCCCAAGACCACTCAGTTGAGGTATCCCATCGAGGTGAGGTACATACCCTCTGTACCTGATAATGTAAAGCACTGGAGAGCGTTCGAAGATGACATTGAGATTAAAAGGTTTCTAGAACTTACACATGATCGTTTTCCAATTCCCTGATTGATCACGAGGAGGATGAAGAAGAAGGACAGGTGGATGAGATTGTTGAAGATGAGATAGCTGGACATAAAATTATTGAACTAAAAATTAATTTCATCCCAAAAGGTTTGGTACCTCTGGAAAGAATATTTACAAAGGATTATACACTTTCAAAGCCTGTTGTTCAGTCTTCAGAAGAGAATGTGGTAGAGTGTAATATTGGTTCTGCAGAACATCCTAGAATGGTCCAAATTTCTAAATCACTTACAGCTGAACAAACAAATAGGTACATTAAACTGTTAAAAGAGCATGTGGATGTTTTTGCCTAGTCTTATGAGGAATTGAGGACTTATGATACAGGAATCATACAGCCTAAAGTCCCTTTAAAACCAAATGTCAAACCTTTTAGGCAGAAATTAAGGAGGATTAATCCAGCCTTGTTTCCTGTTATTGAAAAAGAAGTGAAGAAGTTGTTGGATGCCAAGATCATAATGCCTCTCAGGTATTCGTCATGGGTGGCTAATCTGGTTCTTGTTAGAAAAAAGAATGGAGAAATCAGGTTGTGTGTTGATTTCAAAAATTTGAACAGATCTTCATTAAAAGATAACTATCCTCTGCCTAAAATTGAGCAAGTATTGCAGCAAGTAGTTGGGGCACAAAGGATCTCGATGATTCATGGTTTCTCAGGGTACAATCAGATATCTATGCATCCCGATGATAAGGAGAAGACAACCTTTACAACTCCTTGGGGAACTTTTATGTATGACAAGATGCCCTTTGGGTTAATGAATGTTGGAGCAACCTTCGAGAGAGCTATGGATATTGCTTTTGTCGAAGAAAAGGACAAGTTTGTGGTAATCTACTTGGATGATATTACTGTTTTCTCACAGTCACATGACGAACATTTGAAGCATTTGAAGCAGACTTTCCTCAAATGCAGAAAATTTGGCTTGTCTTTAAATCCAAAGAAGTCACACTTTGTTGTACAGGAAGGTAAATTGCTTGGTCATTTAGTGTCTGCTAATGGTATAAGAATTGATCCTGAAAGGGTAAAAGCTATATTGAAAATAAGTTTACCTAGGAGTAAAAAGGATGTCCAATCATTCATTGGTAAAATCAACTTTTTGCGTTGGTTTATACCAAACTTTGCTGAAACTATCAAACAGATCACATTCATGCTGAAAAAGGATCAGGAAGTTAAGTGGACCACTGAGGCAAAAAATGCATTTGAGAAGATCAAAATGGCTCTTACTGAAGCTCCTGTGTTAGTAAGCCTAGATTTTACCAAAGAATTTCTTACATTCTCATTTGCGTCAGAGGATACAATAGCAGTTGTTTTGTTGCAGAAGAATAAAGAAGGACTGGAGCAGCCTATTGCATTTTTCAGCAAAACTCTCAGAGATTATGAACTGAAATATAGTATCTTAGAAGAACAGGCCTATGCTCTCGTAAAAGCTTTAAAGTTTTTTAGAATCTATGTTCTGCATTCTAAAGTTATTTCATTTGTGCCTAATGCTGTTGTAAAAGATGTTTTAACACAGCCTAATAGTGATGGGAAAAGAGGCAGGTGGATTGCTAAAATCATGGAGTATGAGGTAGATATCAGCCCTACCAAACTTGTCAAAGGACAAGGTTTAGCCAAACTACTGGCTGAATCGAATTGTTAGGCTCTGGGATTGCATGTCATGGCTGAAGAATTAGCACAGGAAGAAGATCAAGCAATACTGGAAAAAGAGAAGGTCATGGACTTTTATTCATCATCAACATGGTATGCAGACATTGTTTATTTCCTGTTGTTTTTGCAATGTCCTGAGCATTTAGATAGGAAAGCTGCTAGATCTTTAAAACTTAAAGCTACTAAATATTGTCTAGTAGAAGAGAAGTTGTTCTGGAAAGACCCAGGTGGTATTCTACTCAGGTGCTTGGATAAATCCGAAATTGAAGGAGTGATTTTTGAATCTCATGAGGGTGCTTGTGGAGGCCACAAGTACTGGAAGACAACAACATACAGGATTTTAAGAGATGGATATTATTGGCCCTCTTTGTTTGCAGATGTTTATCAGCAGGTAAGAGCCTATATCCCTTGTCAAAAGTTTGCTGGCAAACAAAAATTGCTGTCATTGCCCCTGAAACCTATTGCAGTAAGTTCTCCTTTTCAGCAATGGGGTTTGGATTTTATTGGGGAAATAAATCCAGCTTCTTCAGGACAACACCGTTGGATTCTAACTGCAACAGACTTCTTTACCAAATGGGTAGAAGCCATCCCTACTAGGAATGCCACAGACGAAGTAATCATGGAATTTATTGAAGAAAACATCTTGAGTAGGTTTAGGTGTCCTCAGAAATTAGTGACAGATAATGCAAAGGATTTCAAGTCCAAGGCAATGGAAGCCTTTTGTGAAAAGAATGGTATTTTGCTGAAGCACTCAACTCCTTACTACCCTCGGGGTAATGGTTTGGCTGAATCCTCTAATAAAAACACCATCCAGAGTATCAAAAAATTACTCAAGCATAACAAGAGATCATGGGATTCAATGCTAAAATATGCATTATGGGCTTATAGGATAACAGTCAAACAAGCAATTGGAACTTCTCCTTTCCAGTTAGTTTATGGTACAGATGCAGTTTTTCCTGTTCAATTGGGAATCCCAGTTATGAAGTTTCTTCAGAATTGCCAAGAGGAACCAAATGGTATGCAGAGGAGGATTTATGAGATGATAGAGTTACATCTGAACAGGGAAAAGGTGGAAAAAGTCCACAGTTGTACAGATTGAAGATCAAGAGTAGATTTGATAGAAAAATCAAAGATAGCACTTTCTCAGTTGGTGATATGGTTTTGAGGTGGGATTCCAGGAAAGAGCAAAAAGGGAAGCATGATAAGTTTGACAACCTCTGGTTTGGCCCTTTCCTAGTGTCTAAGATTTTGGAAAATAACACTTTTGTCCTGCAGTCTTTGGATGGTGAGGAATTGTCAAATCCAGTCAATGGACGATTCCTCAAGCATTTTTATAGTCATTGAGGAGATTTTCACTTTTCATTGTACATACCGGTGTGAGTGAAGCATAATAAAGACTCCATAACCCAATGGAAATTTTGCAGACAAGTAGGTAGCAGAAAAGAAGGCACTTGTCTACAGGGAGGACTTCATCCCGTAGTTGGAGCCAGATGTTAAGTCATGAACTTGTCACCTTCAATTTTATATTTTGTTTGTGATTATTATCTTAGGTTTTCTCATATGCTTAAATTTCCTCATTTGCTTTCCCTAGAAAATTTTTGGTTTTAGGTGAGATTTTGAGTTTTCCTTTAGGTTTGTTCTTTTTTGGTCTTGAAGGGTTTTGTAGGGCATTATATGGATTAATTAGTTCACAAACAACATCATGATCATAGTTTATCACTTAAATTTCATTCAAAGTGGAAATAATGATTAAAACAGTGCCAAAATTGAATTTAAATTATTCTTGTAGCGCAACTGCCAAAAGTTTACACAGCGGCGCTACAAGAATATTGTGCGCGCCGAAATCACCAGTTTTTAAGCAAATTTCTCCCACGATTTTGGTTTTTGATGACTAATCACATGCTTAAAGGCTTTTGATACGTGTTTCTTCAGTAATGATCATGAAAACAGGTGCGTTTTACAGCGTGAGGGAGATCGTGGCAAATCATTAGTCAGAGTTGGGAGAATTGTGACAGTTAGACAAACGAGCCTAGATTGAAGTGAAAGGAGTTCTCCATACATGCATTACAGAACTAGAGACTAAGTGGAGCGAGGAAATTTGCCCAAAATCTGGAAGTTGCAGTTACAAAGGGGAGTTAGGGCTTTCACGGTTACATAGAAGATTTAGGGATTTCTTGTTTCGCCAGCAGGAAGTAAATTGGATGCTTGAGGACACTTGTATAGTTAAATTTGACAATCAGACAGCTCGGGGATTGATTGTAAGCGTCTGCAGCAAGACGGCAATAAGGTATTCCGCGTTAACCTGAAAGTGGCAGCTAAATTGGGGGTTTCTTCTTTAAATCTTGTTATGATAAAATTGATTGAGGAAAGCTGTAATTTATGCTGTTGACAAACTCCCTACGATCAGAGATCAATCTAAAAGGGTTTTGGAATGCGTTGGAAAGTGATAAGTTAGAAAAATAGCAGTTTAATTGAACAATTACCCTATCAAGACCTCAAAATGTCGTAAGGTGAAGCTCTGTTCAGTTTCTGGTGATCAGGGTTTCATAAACTTATTGATTACTTGTAAACAATGCTATGAAGGAGCTGAGCATGTGAATTGCATGAAAACCTAGTCTGATTAGGTGTTTGAAACTGACTGGTTTTGTTGCTAAATACAAGTCAAAGCAGAAAGTGAGCAGAACCATAACACACAGATGTTGTCATGCATTCTAGAGATGATCTAGCATCTAAATGAACAAGCTTGGATGATAGTTAGTTTCAGCAGCATTTTTATTGGAGAGTTTTGGGCACTCTGTTGACCTTATTACTTAATATCAGTGAAAAAATTTTCCTTCATCGAAAACAAGAGCTGACTGTTAAAACTTCAGAAGCTTGAAAAGAAAAAAGAGTTGTTAGGTCATTCGAAGGGCTTTAAAATTACACAGGTTTCAGTCATCGAAAGCAGATGGGAAAAAGTGGCAAAACGAATAGGGCTAAGCCCACTGCATTGGGATGGATTGACAAATTTCCTGGTTGTGCAGAGCTGTTACAGAATGCTGGTTGGTTGGATTTTTTCAAGAAGATTGATAGCTATAACACTGAGGTCTCTTATAAATTTGCCCAATGCTATAACCAGGACATGGTGGTATTTGATACTCTAAAGTTTAAGTTGACTGTGGAGCTAGTTGCTGAAGCTACAGGGGTCAGAAATGAAGGTGAAATGTGGTTCAAGAAGCTTCCTTTCACCTTTAATGCCCAAAGGTACCTTTTACCTGGCATTACTCCAAACTGGAGCAAAGGAATACTAATCCAGAATTTCAGAGATGAGTGGGTGGAGCCCATTAAAGTCCTACAAAGCTATATCACCTGCGAAGGGAGATATGCCTATGTCTTCAAATATCATTTTAGGTTCTTACGGCATCTGGTTAGTGAATCCAGAATGAGTCTTCCTTTCTTTTTGTTTAAAAGTTTGCAGAAGATGTCAAGAAGGGTTAAGGGGCATCAGGATCACACTACATAGTCTATTTTCCATCATGGTTTGATCAAATTGATTATCAGTGCTGCTCTACAAAGAGAAGGGAAAACATGGGATTATTTTCTTTTCTGGTCTAGTTTCCAAATTGAGCAGGAAGAGCAGCAGACCAAAAAACATGTAGACAAAGGGAAAACCCTAGTTAGGAAACTAGGTCAGAAAATCAAATCTGAAGATAGAAAAGAAGTTAAACTTGAAGAAGCACCAGAGCCCTCAAAGGGAAACTATGAACATCAGCAGTCTTCATCTGATAATAAGGACAAAAGCTCACTGTTTATAAAAGAAGAAGATCATCCTGTGAAAAATCTGGCACCAGCAGAAGCTCTCAGCGAGGAGAAAACTATTGTCATAGAGAAAATTGCTGCAAAGGAAGAAAGCCCAAGCTTTGGATGGAATAGCCTTACTAGCTGAAGCTGCTAAGGACCTTTAAGTTTTGTTAGTTAGTCAGTTACTTGTTTTGTCTTTTAAGAAAATACTTTAGTTAGTCAGCATTGATTATGTTTTTAAAGAAATACTTTATTTTGTAAATATAATTTCACTTTACCCCATTGATGAGTTGGTTGAAGACAGTTAGGGTTTAGACCCTAACTGATTTTTTGAGAAACAGTATTTAGATAGATGAGAAAGAGAACAAAGGGTTCTACTTTTTGGCTAGCTTAAGGAGGTCTGTGACTTGTTTATGAGCTAAGTACATAACTCTCATCTGTATTTGTTGAGCAGAATTATGAAATATATGATCTATATTTCCCTTTAGACGGTGTTTTAGCTTCATCTTTGGCTTGTTTAGCTACTTGACTGATATATTCATTGCTGGTTTATGGTTTCTTTGCTTGTAATGCTTGTTAGTTATGAATGAACTTTAAGATTATATTATGATTGGTACATGGTGATTATATTATGCATCTCTGTTCTTATTTATTTATGATTTAGTTCCTGCTTGGCTTATGAATGTATTCCCTTCAGTCACCAAACATTATTACCAGAAAAACCTTTCAAAGAACCCTAAACCCTAGTTTTAATTGATTGAATTTTTAAGATTGTGTTGGCTTGTTTCTTTATAGCCTTGGAAACAATTTCTAGCACAAACATCTTTGGCACCGTTGCCGGGGACAAAGTTGAAGACATATTTTCCCTGGGATACTTATCAATTTTACTGGTTTTAAGAGGTGAACTTAAACCAACACATTTTTAAGGCTACTTTTCACCAGATTTGTCACAATGGCTACTAGAGGAGTGGGAACTATGAACAGACCTATTTCATCATTGCAGTTGGGTGTTATAGATTCTGAACAGATATTGAGGACATCAAGAAAGATTAGAAGATCTCAGTCATTACCCTCCTTATCTAACCCTGAACAGTTGGATGGTTCATTAGCTTCATCTGTGTCAAGAAAAGAAGAAGAAACTTCACCTTGGGTAAAACGAACAATTCTTGACAGTAGTTTCCAAATTTTTACCAACCCTCAATCCTTCATAAAAGCTAAAACTGCCTCTCCTGGTAAGAAACCTCTTTTTCAATTGAAAGTAGGTAAAAACCCCTTTCATCCAAGTTCTAGTCAAACCTCTTCATCACCAAAATCAGTTAGTCCTAAAATGGCAGCCCAAAATCAGCCTATAGACATGATGGACTAGATGGTTGCAGCCAGATATGCACCATTGGTCTTGCCTCAGCCTTTAAATGCACTGCTTGGGGGTGACTATCAGAAATATTTTCCTAGATTCAATAGACAGGGGGGAACTACATCTAAAGAACATTGGGAAGCTTTCCTTAGCTATGCTGATAACCAAAACATTGAGGCTAAGGATGTATGGATGAGAATGTTCGTGCAAAGCCTTGATGGAGATGTAAGGAAATGGTTCAGAGAGTTACCTGCTAACTCAATCACTATCATTGAAGAACTTCGTGATCTCTTTAGGAGACAGTGGGGTGACACTAAAGACCATACATACTATATAACTGAATTTGGAGCTCTCAAGAGGAAAAATGATGAAACAATTGCAGACTTTTCAAAGAGGTTTAACAAGATGTACAGTAGAATTCCTGCAGAAATAAAGCCTACTGAAACCTCTGCTAAACTGACATATGCAAATGCTTTCGATCATGAATTCTCTTTATTACTGAGAGAAAGGAGACCTATTTCTTTACTGAATATGCAGGATGCAGCATTAGAGGTAGAATCTAACATACTGGCTTCAAATAGGTTAAAGAAAGAAACAGCTCAACAGCTTTATGACAGAAAAGGAAAGAAGGAAGCAGCCCCAGGAAGTTCTGCTTCTCACTCTGCTGAAGGAAAAATTGATGAAATGGCTAGGTTGGTGAAGATTCTGACAGCAAAGTTGAACAAATTAGAGCTTGAGAAAAATTCCAGCAAGCCTGCTCCAGAAACTGAACGAAATCCTAATAATCAGAACTAGTTCAGGAGGCACTTTGCTCCACGTTTCATGCCTAGAGGACGAAGGAACAATGATATCCAGCGAGAAAGAAGAGAAAATGAGGACCAAAGAGTGCCACCACCTCTTCAAAACAATGTGGCTGATGAGGAAGAAGTTGATGATGAGCTGGTCTTTGAAGAGACCGATCAAGATATGAATCATTTTGGAGAAGGATTATCTGGGGGTTTTGTCACTGAGGAAGAATTTGTAAATGCAGAATACTATGATGCTGACATGTTTGAAACTGAGGATGATTTAGGTCTGGAAAATACTGCTGTAACTGTTGCTGTCTGTCAAAATGAACTTAAGAGGACTGTGAACCTGAGGTCAGGTCCAAAACAGGTGGTACAAATTCCGAAGAAGAAGGCAGTTGTCCCTGCTAAACAGTCATCTGATCCTGTGACAGAGAAAAGACAATTTTCAGAAAAACAAAAGAAAAACACAGAGATTGAAGAGGTAAATAAAACTATCCAGAATTTCAGTTTGGAGGATGAATTAGGAAAGTTAAAGATTCCTGTACCTTTAACTGAATTAATAAAAAATCCTTCATATAAAGAAACAGTCCTTAAGGTGATGAATTCAGCAAGTAATCAGCCTATTTCAGACACAGTAAATCTGCAAGAAGAAAATCCTAGGATTTTCATTGGATCAAACCTGGCAGAAAAGACTGAAAATGAAGTAGGTGCTTCACCTCTATTCTATATCACCTTGAAAGTCCATGAACAAATGATACACAATTGTTTACTAGATTCGGGAGCTTCACACAATTTGATGCCAAAGGATGTTATGGAAGCTTTAGGTTTAAGTATCACCAAACCCTATCATGATCTGTATGCCTTTGATTTCCGATCAGTAAAGTGTTTAGGGTTAATAAAGGACATGGTTGTCAACTTGAAGAAGCACGAGAGCCCTCAAAGGGAAACTATGAACATCAGCGGTCTTCAGCTAATAACAAGGACAAAAGCTCACTGTTTATAAAAGAAGAAGATCAGCCTGTGAAAAATTTGGCACCAGCAGAAGCTCTCAGTGAGGAGAAAACTATTGTCATAGAGAAAATTGCTGCAAAGGAAGAAAGCCCAAGCTTTGGATGGAATAGCCTTACTAGCTGAAGCTGCTAAGGACCTTTAAGTTTTGTTAGTCAGTCAGTTACTTGTTTTGTCTTTTAAGAAAATACTTTAGTTAGTCAGCATTGATTATGTTTTTAAAGAAATACTTTATTTTGTAAATATAATTTCACTTTACCCCATCGATGAGTTGGTTGAAGACAGTTAGGGTTTAGACCCTAACTGATTTTTTGAGAAACGGTATTTAGATAGATGAGAAAGAGAACAAAGGCTTCTACTTTTTGGCTGGCTTAAGGAGGTCTGTGACTTGTTCATGAGCTAAGTACATAACTCTCATATGTATTTGTTGAGCATAATTATGAAATATATGATCTATATTTCCCTTCAGACTGTGTTTTATCTTCATCTTTGGCTTGTTTAGCTACTTGACTGATATATTCATTGATGGTTTATGGTTTCTTTGCTTGTAATGCTTGTCTGTTATGAATGAACTTTAAGATTATATTCTGATTGGTACATGGTGATTATATTATGCATCTCTGTTCTTGTTTATTTATGATTTAGTTCCTACTTGGATTATGAATGTATTCCCTTCAGTCACCAAACATTATTACTAGAAAAACCTTTCAAAAAACCCTAAACCCTAGTTTTACTTGATTGAATTTTTTAGATTGTGTTGGCTTGTTTCTGTATAGCCTTGGAAACAATTTCTGTCACAAACAGGACCCATCATAGTACCTAAAAGCAACCACTTTAAAACCATCATTCATGTCCTTGATAACTCGTCAATTTGGTCAATACTCTGCCTTTTTGCTGGTGTGAGTAATACAATGTATAGAAAGTAAATTTGGTCCTATTCTTGGAACATGAAGACCTTTTCCAATCTTGGCATTGTTGATAACATCCCCACATCCTAAAAATGGCAGGGGTGAGTCATCACCAATAACAGCTTCCCCATTGTACTTATGTTGATAGTTGGGAAGTAAGTGTTGTTTTTTGGTCATATACCTAGTGGTTGTGGACTCAGCAACCGGTTCTTGTGGAGGGTTAGAGCAACCCGTTCATCACACAATTGCTCCATTTTGACTAAGGCAACTCATGACTGGGATTATCTTCATCTTCATTGTTGTTGAAGGATAATTTGTGGCTGAGTTTTTTCTTTGGTTCTTCCTCTTGTCCTAGTGTGGTGGACTAGCCAGCTAGGGATTCTCCATACATAGTTTGCAGTTCACGTGGTGACGAGGAGAGCAACAACAAGC
Source organism: Pseudotsuga menziesii (assembly GCA_001517045.1). Taxonomy (NCBI): domain Eukaryota; kingdom Viridiplantae; phylum Streptophyta; class Pinopsida; order Pinales; family Pinaceae; genus Pseudotsuga; species Pseudotsuga menziesii. The sequence goes on along the minus strand of LPNX010504592.1, from coordinate 757 downwards.
TGCTACAACACCCTCGGTGGTGACTAGGGCTGCTACAGCAGGCCTGGTGGCACCACCACCACCAAGGGTGGTGGTTTAAGGCTACAACAGCATCCTTGCAGGTGGTCTAAGGCTACAACAGGACTTCCATAACCTTGGCGGAGGCCACCAGTAGTAGCAGACCACTACTCCAACCTTCTTTGGAAGTCTAAGGAAACAGCAGAAGGTTGCTCCAACCCTCGATGATGGTCTAAATTGGAAGCAACAACACTTACAGGTCATGGGCAGCAGTTAACAGGATTCAGGCAGTAGTTAACAAGATTCGGGCAATAGGTACAGGTCACATGCCATTCATAGCAAAAGCAGCACATCACAGTACACGTGGCAGCTGAGGCAGCAGTTGCAATCCTGCTAGGGTTTATGTGTTTTTGGACAATTTTATGAACATTCATCTCAAAATTCTAAGATCAAATTTTCTTCTTTCATGTACAAACTCAGTCATCTCATTTAGAGGATGAATTACTAATGCTTTGGGGGTTTTGTCCTTAAACAATTTCCCCGTGAAAAATCATGTGTTCAATTGTGTGATGCTTGGTTGACTACTGTACTTGTCTTTGTTGTTTACATTTCAATATCTATCTCTATTGCATTTTGCAATTTTTTAAAAATATCAAGCACATGTTAAAATTCAACATAATATGCACTGTGAGGGTCCATTAGCCTATGTTGCCTTTATGGACTAAGATAATGAATCATGACACTAGCACTGCCCTGAAAA
>LPNX010504550.1:18004-44844 GCA_001517045.1 Pseudotsuga menziesii | reverse complement strand
GTTGTTTTTTATTTGTATGTTTGCTCATGAATGGAGTCACATTCGATTTTTAATTAATGCTTTCTTTTGGGTGGGATAATGAAGTTATCTTTTAAGTCAATCTGTTGGGGGGCAGGGTTGGTCTATTAGGATAATGAAGAATTTTTATTTTATTGGAGCTAATCTTTTTGGTCTTGAATAAATTAAGTTTGCTGTAAAAAAATGTCATTTTCTTTGGGTGAAATTTGTTATTGGAGAATCTTATAATTCATGTTTTGGTAGACCTAATATTTGTTTGTTTACTGCAGTCGGATTTTTTGCTAAGGCGCTACTCAGTTATTGTGTTAGATGAAGCTCACGAAAGGAGTTTAAATACAGACATTCTCATTGGATTGCTTTCTAGGATTGTACCTCTACGTCAGGTATCAAGGTTGTAAGTACTTTAATTTTTTTTTGATAAATGAGTGAACTATTTGCTGTTGAATTGAAGAACTTCATTCAAAGCCAAACTAAGGGGATTGTAATGTATCTAATTGGTGGAACAGAAAAAAGAGAAGTGGTGTTGCAAGATTAATTGAGGTTCTTTTTGTTGCAGAGTCCATATGACGAACAACAAAGGAAAATATTGCATGGAGAAACAATCAGTCCTGAACATGTTGTTACACCATTAAAACTTGTTCTGATGAGTGCAACTTTGAGGATTGAAGATTTTGTTTCAAACAGGAAGTTATTTCCTACAATTCCACCTGTAGTGGAAGTGGCTACAAGACAGTTTCCTGTGACCATTCATTTCTCTGCAAAGACAGAACTGGTAGATTACTTGGGAAAGGCTTACAAAAAGGTCTTAGCTATTCACAAGAAGTTGCCATCTGGTGGCATTCTCGTATTTGTCATAGGACAAATGGAGGTTGAATTCCTATGCAGGCAGCTGAGGAAAGCATTTGTGAAAAGAAACAAAAGCAATGATAAAGAACATGGTATTTCTCAAAAAACAAAGGCTACTGTAGATATAAACTATGTTGCAAATGAACCCAATCTTGAGGGTATTGCTCAAGCTGTGGATGGCACAGATGATAATGGTCATCACAAAGATGAAACTGACAGGTTTAACTCATTTGATGATGAGGGGTTTGAAGTTCTTTCAGAGGCAAACTTAGTCTCCTCTGATGCTGAATTTGATTCAGATTCAGATATTGAAGAAGAGTGTCTTGACAGTTTTGCTGATAATACTCTGCAACAGAATGACTTGCTAAAAGAACCAGGGTGCCTGGAATCACTTAAGGCTACTTTTGAAGCTCTAAAGAGCGATAACAATACTGGAAAAGTTAATATAAATTCAGCTGAACAAATGGCTGCAATTGTTGATAATGAAAAGCAGACAGATGAAAATAGTGATACAAGATTGAGAGAACCTGGTCCTCTGTACGTTTTTCCTCTGTATGCAATGTTTCCTGCAGCAGCACAATTACGTGTATTTGCTGGAGTACCAGAAGGAGAAAGGCTTGTTGTCGTGGCTACAAATGTTGCAGAAACTTCCTTAACAATCCTTGACATTAAGTATGTTGTTGATTGTGGTCGAGCAAAGGTCAAAGACTACAATTGTTCAAGTGGGATAGCAAAATATGAGATCCAATGGATTAGCAAGGCATCATCTTCTCATCGTGCTGGCAGAGCAGGAAGAACTGGACCAGGTCATTGCTATCGTCTTTATTCTTCTGCATTTTTCAACAACACATTTCCTGATTTTCCAGAACCTGAAATATGCAAGGTTCCTATTGAGGGCATCGTACTACTTCTGAAGTACATGGGTATCAATAAGGTGATTAAATGTTTTATAGTATGTTTTTTCTTTCAAAAGGATTCAAATCCTTTGTAAGTTCTGTTTCTGTAGTTTCCCATAACCAATTTATTTAGATATTTTGATGCTGCTCTATTTTCTCTTATCAATCTTACATGCTGAATGTTAATTATCATTATTATGTTTCAGGTAACCAACTTCCCCTTCCCTACCCCTCCTGACAGGGCAGCCTTAGTGGAAGCTGAACAATGTTTGAAATCTCTTTCAGCACTGGATCTAGCTACAGGAATGCTTATGCCAATTGGAGAAGCAATGGCATTATATCCTATCAGTCCTCTTCATTCTCGTATACAAAGGATGAGCAAGAAGAAGAAGCAAGAATTTCAAGCAGAAGCAAGAATTTCACCTGGCCGTATTGGGAGTTGTGAATAATCTGAAGCAGAAGCAAGAATTTCAAGCAGCCCCTTCAGCTTTGTCTTTGCAGCCAAGGATGAGCTACAGAGCTCGAAGGTGGTGCTATTCTCAGCAAAAAAAAAAATTATTTAAAAAAAAAAAAAATTCCACAGGCGTCGCTTAAGCGACGGTTTCTGCTGTCGCTTTTTCGACGCCTTTTCTAGACTGCTGTCGCTTTTCCGACGTTTAGTTTAATATGTGTCGCGTTTCCGATGGTACTGTGTGTCGATTTTCCGACGCGTTTAGTTGATATTCGTCGCTTAAGCGACGGTTATAAAGGTTATTTTTTCAAAAAAATTTGCTACCGTCGAAAACATTCCGTCGCTTAAGTGACGCTTTACATTCAAGCGACGGTTACATACGTGTCGCTTAACCGACGGTTAATTAAGTGTCGGATAACCGATGCCACGTTTTCGACGCTTAAGAAAAAATCAAAGTGTCGTACATGCGACAGGAAAGTGTCGAAAATCCGACATGACGGCCGTCGGATTTTGGGTCGAAATGTAGTAGTGGCAGAAAAGAAAAAGTAACACTACATTAGAGTTACAGTAATAGTATACTAATACAAATAAAACTTGTAGAAGATAATAGTTAAGTAATTATACAAGTTATTAACCACACAATATATCTTATAAACTATTTACTAAATTCTAAATTATTACTTGATACAAACTAGATTAGGGTTATGTATATAAACCCTATTTATGAGAAATAAACAGAGTTCCAATTATAACTTTTATTTCTTTACAGAGTTCTAAATAACTTTAATTTACAGAATAGTAAATAAAAACAAATGTAAATATAAATATTAAACAAATTAAAACTAAGAATTACATATTTAGAAACTATTTTATATTTACCAGATAGGCTTATAACCTGTGAAGGAAAAACCTGAGGGTCAAAACCCTAACATTTAATTTATCTATTTATAAAAAATAAAATTATTTAATTTTTAATCCATCTACATTGATAAATATGTAAATAAACATTACAAGAATATTTCAACGTATACTGTAGATTGTTTACAGTCTTTTCATAAGACAAATAACTTTTATAAACAAAGTAAATAAATATATGGTTAATAGGCTAATAAACAACCATACACTTGTATTAGCCAAACTGAAGCAACAAGAATAAATGCCTAGGTATTAATTAATTTAAGAATATATTTTATACAAGGCTTTCTGTCCATTAAATCCTAACTCTTATAATCTGGACAGGTAAGTATAAAACTATAAATTTTATATTACGACTGATCTACAGTCTTCACATTAACAATTTTTACTTACAAAAGATATCTTAAACACCAATTTTCTTCACTGACGGTTGAAGAAAGAAAAACCCTTTTTCACAGTATCATTATTTACAGGTTAAGTGAAATTATAACAACATAAGACAGAGCTCAAGTATATCAAAATATTTAATTATATAACCAACTGTAATACATTGTCAAGACATAAGGATGAATCCTAAATAAATAAATAAACCAAATATATAACATGGCTCGAAGGCCAGTATTACCCAGCGTAACAACAAGGGTTTGCAAGTAAAAACCGAAGTAACATCATATTAAAATCTCTTAACTAATGCGAAACCGAAACAAGCTTCCAAGCACTGTATTATCTCCTTCAATAACCCTCATTGCAAGTAGGGTAAAACCCATTTTGAACTCAGGGCTTACCGGTTGTGCCACGAGTCCACTAAAGCCGGGCCTTTGTTGTCATTCCACTAAATCTTGGAGTTTATATGAGTTCCTGTAACAAGCACATCACTGAGCATTAGCATATGGCTCAGCTTTAAAAATTAAAACCCTAACTGTGTTATTAACTTAACCAAAGCTTTTCGAAATGAAGAGTTAAGTTTGTCTTTACCTCCCAGAAGAAGAGAATTCGAGCAACGAAGAAGCTGTCACAAGATTCAAAAAATTTACACAGAGGAGTAAATCTATCCCTACGCCGAATTGGAGTGGAGACATAGTTATCAAGATTAACTTCACAGGCCATGACGAGTTACAAGAGAGACAAGACTGAAACCATGAACATGCTGAGAGCCAAACACTTAAACAGGTAACCACTCACACAATGAAGTTCACAATCACGAAGACTCATGACCAATACTGGGTATTGAGACTACAACAATGAAAAACACAAGCCATGGAGCAAGCAAGCAGAGGAACAGCCCGTAGGCCAGCGAAACCCTCGGAAATGAAATAACAAGTGAATATGGTTTTCCAAGTCTTTAAAGCCACCAATGCATGGACGAGAAGAGACCACGTGCCCTCCAAATATTTTAACCATGCATGGGTTTGGTCTATAGTCCACCTGCGTGTTCAATCATCAGTTTATTATTGCAATGATATATAAACAACTATGCAATGACTATGGAATATATTTATATATATATTCACTAATTACAACTATATCATGGTAATTGGAAGTATCAAGGCTTGTAATAATCGATAGCAATGATATATAACGTTGACCTTAGAGTATGGATATAACAGCCTTTCCATCGGAACAATCCCAAAGTTGGTCATACAATAAAGTATATCTAAATCACAATTGGTGTGTACACTTTTCAAAACGATGTTAAAATAGTTACATATTATATTGAAGTTCAAACTGTATTATTTGAAACGAATGGTTTAGGGTTAGTTATAATATATGGAGTTTGACTATAAGAGTAAAGGTATATAAACTATGGCAAGTAAAGAAGCACAAGTCTCGACTTTGATGCAAGCATTTACAAATAATTGTTTGTATACTCAACTTGTCAATAATAATAATAATAGAACCTATCATTATTTGGCAAACATAGTTTGTGATTGTTATTGTTGCTTGTTCTTAGCATACTATAAGAATCTTGGTCATATTGGTTTCACTTAATGTAGACCTCAAATTAGAAGTTCTAGGTAGAAAAATCTACCATAATAATTATTATAAACTACAACTATTATAAGTGAGAGAACTTGTTAATAGCAATTTTACAATGGAGTAAACCATGCTCAAGGTTTATAATTATTAGAATAACACTAATAAAATCTTTAGCTATGAATTAGACTTATGGCAGTGATGGTAGATAGTTTTCCATCTTGAGATGATGCATTTAATTACAATGACCAAACTTATAATATCAAAGAGATTTCCCGTTAGTAAGATTCCTACGGGATGCAAGTAACAATGAGATTGGTACATTATAAAATAATATGGTAATGTATGTTGTTACAATAATATATGCAGCAAGGTGATAATGTAAGTACTGAGATTTAATAATTTGATGATGAGCATATTCTCATACAAGCAACAGGTTGATAATTTCCATAGCTAGTAAGTTAGAGACAAAATAGAAACATGTACTCTATAGGAAATCTTTACTATCAAGATTGATAGAAGTACTTCCATGAATAGAAGATAGTATAGATAAATATAACATTTGTGTTATAAGCATATTAAAATAGAAGTGAATGTAAGACGAAGAACATGAGCTCTAAGCTCACTGTAAATATCTTTTGCTTCGCTAAGTGGAATAAAGATAACGATCTTTATATCTGAACTTAAATACTGTTTGAGAAAAACAAAGTCTAAAGAAAACAAATACGTTACCTCATCAGAGCTTGCTAAGAATAATCAATTTATTTACTAGCATATTAACATGCAACCGAATTACTTCTTGATACCTTATGAATTAAACTTCTACTTGATCGACCGTTACTTGTTGAACCTGTAAGAACCAATAGTCCATCTGCATTAGCATAAATGCTAAGTAAGCCCAAGTTTTCAAAGATAGATTTCACCTACTTGCCAATAGTAAACTTATTAGTAAAACTAAAAGAAATCTTAATGCAGGTCAATATTATATACATTATGGAAAGGAAAGCTATTTTAGTTATCGTAATATAAAACTGATTAATACTAAATGTTAGACTGTTTCATTTCCCGCTAACCACTAGAAGTTAGTGTTGGGCACTGTTTTGACCCCTTTTTGCCTCTTAGATATCTTTCATTTCCTTCATAAAACCTCCATAATGATTAGAAAAGCTTTAAAGATTGTCCATGAACCTTGGTTAAAGAGGTATAATGTCATTACTTGTTAATAAATTGAGTTTTAAACTTTTTAATCATTTTAACTAGGATTTTTATGTAGATTACGGGATTTACTAACTTCCCGTATTACCTCCAAGATTGAGCAATTGCAGGACAGCTAGGAGGGAACTGGAAGATAGAGAATGGATCCTTAATGTCCACAGATGGATGAACATTCAACAGTTAGGTGATGTGGCCTGTACAGATGTCAAGTCAACTTCAGTCAAGGGCGGCCACCTGTTCTACATCCAGCACAAAAGAAGGAACAGTTTTGATTTTGTGGAGTTTCACGATTCTGAAGATGATCTCATTAGCTATGTTCATTAATTAAGTTGCAGAATTATAGCATTTCCAGTTTTATTTTGAATTTGTATAAATCCTTCACAAAACAATGAAGAACTATCACGATTTTGAAGAGGAACGCACTTTGCTTCTGAACTACGTGGTATTGCTATGTAAACAATTTATGGTGAATGCATATCAAGTTTTAGTACTGTAAATATTTAACTGTGTGTGGAGCAAGGCTTTGGAGGGCCCCCATTGTTGAGTTCACACACTTTTACATTCCCGGTGTAGCGATTGGGTGATTGCAGCGATTTCATTCTGGTGCAAGTTATTTAAATCGTGCTATTGGTATGTGTTACCCTGTAGTTTCTAGTTTATCAATTGCAGAACAAATTCAGTTAAGTTTTTAATCGATTTTATTAATGCTCTGTTCCTTTCATTTCATGGTTCAAGCTACAATTTCTATCGTGCTGTATATCACTGGCAATATTGGATAAACGTTGTTCATTTACTAGTTAAATGATGAAGATATTGATGGTTCAGACCACGATTTCAGTACATTATATATTGCTGTTTATTTAAATGAGAGGTGTCAAGAAAACAATTATGAATTATGAATAATTTCCTGTAAAGGAATTTAATTGATGACTGTTCATTCAGCGCTGGGAAACTGAGCAAAACCTTGTAGTCTGTATCCTAGGGTTAGATTTGCTATTTAAATTGTTTTTTTATCTCAGTCCTTTTTGCTTTCATAAATCAATTACTGTGTGCTTAAAAAGAAACAAATGAAGTCACCCTTGTAAAAGGATTTTGTATCTGAAAGTTGCAGTATTTTTCATCTATCAGTAGATTTAATTTACAGTTAGCTAAATTCTAGATAAGTCTAGTCCCTAAGTCCTAAAACCTGGATGTGTCTCGAAGTTTACTGACCCGGATTGATTTAAATTTAAGTTCTGATTCACATTTGTAGATCAGAGCCCAACAGTTAGTAAACTACGTTTTCAGACATTTTATGTTATCTTAAAAATTTTATTTTTTTATGAAATTTTGGGGTTATGACATGTGGTATCAGAGCACAAGGTTCAAACACTAGGCCTTGATGAAGCTCAACTTGCTTATATGAAACAGTGTATTAAATTATTTTGTTGATTTTGTTTTCTTTTAGTGTTATTCTACAGAGAAATTTGTTTCTGAGTTTAACAACAGGTATGGAAAGACTGGAGGAACATGCGAAAGAGGAATCTCCCTTTATTAAACAAGAAAACTTACAAAGAGACCCTATACAATAAGACATAAGTACTAATTCCTCAGAACTTTTACAAACAGTAAAAGACTTAAAATCTGAAATGGAATCTGTTAAAAAATAAAATGAAAGGATTCTGAGAGCTCAGGAGGAGCTGAATCAGATCCTAACAAAAAGATTTCAAACTGAGGGAAGGGGTAAAAGAGCTGATTCGGAAGATATAAGTCACCAACATAAATATAAAAATATTAAAAAGACTAAAAATGAAAGCAGCTCATCTTTAGAAGTATTTGGTGATCAACGTAATTTTCATTCCACTAGTGATAGTAATGATGACAACCATTATAATAAAAAGAGAAAATATAAACCATATGAGGAAATTTCTGGGGAGTTTAAAAAGATTAAACCACCAACATTTAATGGAGAAACTGAGAAGGGGGAGGAAGTAGAATCCTGGTTATCTGGGATGAAGAAGTACTTCCAGATTTATAACTATTCTAACCAATTAAAGGCTAGAAAGGCTATCTATAATCTCTCAGGGAAAGTTGATATATGGTGGCAAGATTTAAAGAGAGTGAAAGGAATAAGAGAGAAGAATGTAAATTGGAGTACCTTCAAGAAGTACTTTAAAAAGAATTTTTTATCTAAACAGTACTATGAAGAAAGAATTCGATGAGCTTAAACTAGGTACAATGACGATGAAAGATTTGAACAACAAGTTTTTAAGTCTGCTTAGGTATGTACCATACCTTGTAGATGAAAAACCAAAGGTAAAGCGGTTCCTTAGCTGTTTACCTTATCACATAAAGGATAGGATTGAATATGAAAATCCAAAAACTCTGGAAGAAGCTATGAGGAAAGCCAATTTCTGTTATGAACAGAACCAGAAAAAGGAGAGCATGGACAATTTGAAGGCCAAAAAGAATAATAATAATTATGATCAGAAGAAGAAGGAGTTTATGCCCAATTAGAATTCTAAAAGTAATAAGGCTAGAAATTTTCCTAACAAGAATTTCAAAGGGAATAAGAATAATTCACCGAACAATCAGAACAATCAAAGGGGTAAAGAGTCTGCTAATAATCATGGTAATTACACTAAAAATGTTGAACGAAAAGAACCCATAAAGTGTTGGCAGTGTAATGGCCCACATTTTGCCTCAGTCTGTCCTAATCGGAAAAAGACTGTCAGTAATATCCATACAATACAAGAGGAGATGATTGTTGGAGATTTAGAGAGGACTATGCCCATGATCAATGTGACCGTGGAGAATTGACAGGAAGACTATAAAAATTCAATGGTGGAAGTAGAAGGTAAGATAAACCAAACCCCTATAGCTATTTTAATTGATCCAGGAGCTAGTCTAAGTTATATTTCACCTAAATTGGTAGAAAAATGTAAGCTGGTTGCTGAAAAATTTGAAAGTTCTTGGTTGGTTCAGTTAGCTAATGGTACAAAAAGGAAGGTAACTTGTTTTGTAAAGAAATGTGCAGTAGTTATGGATCAATTTGAAACTTTGGTGAAGCTTAATGTACTACCTCTTGGTTCTTACAACGTACTAATTGGTATGGATTGGTTAGAGAAACATAGGGTGATCTTAAACAGTTATGATAAAACCTTTACTTGTATAAATAATGATGGAAAATCAATAAGCGTACAGGGAATCCCTAGAAAAACAACCATAAGGCAGATTTCTACTCTGTAGCTTAAGAGAGCTATTAGGAAAGGTTGTAAGGCATATTCAGTAATAATAAATAATGAGGAAAATCTAAATAATACAGATAAATTAAAATTGGAGGATATACTAGTTTTAAAAGAATATGCAGATGTATTTCCAGAAGAAATTCTGGGACTACCTCCGAAAAGGGAACTAGATTTTACCATTGAGTTGGTACCAAGTGCAGTACCTAGCTCAAAGGCTCCTTATCGGATGGACATATTTGAACTTAATGAACTAAAGTCCCATTTAAAAGAATTTATTGACAAGAGATATATTCGACCCAGTGTGTCTCCTTGGGGGGAACCTATCATCTTCGTTAAGAAAAAGGATGGAACTCTACGACTTTGCATAGATTACCATCAATTCAGTAAGATGACTATCAAAAATAGATACCCGTTGCCTCGCATATATGATCTGTTTGATCAACTACGATGAGCTACTGTGTTTTCAAAAATTGATTTAAGGTCTGGATATCACCAAGTTAGGATTAAATATGAACACATATTTAAAACAACTTTTAGGACTAGATATGGCCATTACGAGTTTGTCATCATGCCATTCGGGCTTACTAATGCCCCAATTGTTTTTATGTGTTTAATGAATAATGTAATGCATAAATATCTAGACAGGTTTGTAGTCATGTTTATCGACGGCATATTAATCTATTCAAAATCTGAAGAACAGCATAAAGAACATTTAAAAATTGTTTTGTAAGAGTTACGAGATCATCAACTCTTTGCAAAGTTTAGTAAATGCGACTTCTTTAAGGATAAAATCCAGTACTTAGGTTATGTGGTCACTAAGGAAGGAATTTTGGTGGATCTTGAAAAGATAAAGGTGATTGAAGAGTGGACAGTTCCTAAAGATGTAACTGATGTTCGATCCTTCATGGGAATTACTGCTTATTACCGGAGGTTCATTGAAGGGTTTTCGAAAATCGCAAATCCGATAACTTATTTGTAGAAGAAGGGAAAGAAGTTTGATTGGAACCAGAAATGTGAGAATAGTTTTAAAAAGTTAAAAACTTTATTAACCAGCGCACCTATTTTAAGAATAACTGATCCAAATAAATATTTTGTAGTGTGTATTGACGCCTGCAATGATGGTTTAGGCAAATTATTGACTCAAGAAGGGCATGTTAATGCTTATGAGTCTAGGAAATTCAAAATTCATGAAAAGAATTATGCAACTTATGATTTGGAATTAGCTGCTATTATACATGCTCTAAAGATGTGGTGTCATCATCTAATTGGTAGAAAATTTATTCTGATGACCGATAATAAAGGACTAAAATATCTGTTAGATCAACCTAATCTGAATGCTAGACAAGCTAGGTGGCTAGCTTTTCTAAGTGAGTATGATTTCGAAATTCAGCACATTAAAGGGAAAAAAATTAAAGTTGTTGATGCATTAAGTATAAATGCAAGGCTGAACTTTACAGCAGTTATCAAAACTTATACATCAGATCTGGAGGAACAACTTAAAGCAAGGTTAGAACAAGATGAAATTTATCAAAAATTTCAAGCAAAAATGAAAGAAAATCCAACATAAAGTTTAAGTAAAGGGTACAGTTTGAATGAAAAATAATTTTTACTGTATAAAGACAGAATGTATGTACCTAATGTACCTAAAGTTAAGTTGATCATTTTAGATGAAATCCATAAAAATCCATACTCAGGCCATCGGGGTTATCAAAAGACTATAACTATGTTAAGAAAAGAATATTTTTGGCCAAACATGAAGACTGAACTGATAGAATATATCGCTAGGTGTTTTGAATGTCAGCAGGTAAAAACTGAACATCAACACCCAGCTGAATTACTTCAGCCATTGCCCATTCCTAGCTAGAAATGGGAGATAATTAGTCTTGATTTTGTTACTGGACTACCTAGAAATCAGAATTTAAATGATTCTATAATGGTAGTAGTTGACAAATTGAGTAAAGCAGCCCACTTTATACCTGGTAAAACTACATATAAAGTTGCAAACATAGCTGATATCTTTTTAAAGTAATTTTTCTGGCTGCATGGGATACCGAAAGTTATAATCTCAGATCAAGACCCTAAATTTACAGGTAATTTTTGGAAATCTCTGTTTAAAGGATTAAACACTACACTAAATTTTAGTACTTCGTTCCATCCTCAAAATGATGGACAAGACTGAAAGAGTAAACCAAGTACTGGAAGATTTACTAAGAATGTATGTAAAGGATCAGCCAAGTAAATGGGAATATTATTTGCATCTGGTGGAATTTGCTTATAATAATAATTATCAAGCTTCAGCTAGATTTATTCCTTTTGAAATCTTGTATGGAAGGAAGTGTAACACTCCTATTTATTGGAGTAATGTTATAGCTCAAAATGACACATCTCTGCCTGTGACCACTTTCCCATGATTCTGTCGCATGTCGACACTTCCATGACGACACTTCATGAAAGTCACTGAAAGTCACTGAAAAAACACCTATCCTGGAGGACCCATATATTGAGTTTTGTAACTCTGTTTGACCCCATTTTTGCACCATTGGAAATGTATTTCAGTTGGCTAAAACTTTCTAGAAGACACCAAAGTCTGAAAATTCCCAAAAATACCCTAAAAATGTGTTTTTTGTACATTCACGATTTTCCTTAAAGAAAACCCACGAATGTGCCTCTTAGCATTTAAACATTAAAACATGAGTTAATTGGAGATTAGTTAAGTCATTTAACTTAATTTATTTAACTGTTGTAACTTCTCCAACCTTCAAAACTACCTTATTTCACCCATATAAATAGAGGTAGGGAGGTCCATGAGAAGGGACTGGAATTTCTGCATTGTTATGCTGGAGGAATCATGACTCTCTTTGCCCACACCTTTGCCCTGGAGGTCTTCCCCTTGTGTTGTAGAGCTTGGAGGCTGAGTTCTTTGGAGAAGAGAAGCAGCAGAACCAGATCAAGGTTTCGTGAGGTTCCAAACTTGAAGAGAAGGTATATTTGTACTTGTTTTCAAGATTAATAAAGATGTGATGTCCTTCTTCTTCCCAAATCATTGTTCAATGTGTGATTGAATATCTATTTCTGATCATAGGATGATGTTAATCAGATTATTATTTCAAATTTATTTGATTATCATTTCTTTATATGTGGTCATAATGGTTTGACGAAGGTATAACTTGTTTTGCAGGTCTCTTGGAGCGAGAGGAGCGAGAAGAGGATTGAAGAGAAAGCTTGGACCAGCCTTCAGTTAATCAGGTGTGGATCTTTCTCATCTCTGAAACTTGCTGTTATATGCTTGCTGAACATTGTGCATCTCTCTTTCAACCCCAGTACGTTGATTGCCTCTTAAACCCTAGCCATAGGATGCTTTCCTTTACAACAGAACTGGCGACTCTGCTGGGGAGAGCCTTGTCTGTTTGGGGTTTCTCTTGATTTCTTTCAGCCTTTTGCATTGTTTCAGGTCCTTCTTGCCACTTAGGAACACTTTATAAGTCTGATTACACACTTCCCCTGCCTTCTTAGGGTAGTTTTTTGACCTTTTTGGGATTTTGCTACCTATTCACGCGTTGCTGTTCTAGACAGTCGTGAATACAGTCTTGTATTCGCGGGTTGCTGCACTGGACAGTCGTGCATCATTCGCAGGTTGCCCTTATAGATAGTGGCGAATGCCCCTGTAAACAGTGTTTTTTCCTCTTTTTGTGATTTTTCATCTATTTGTGGGCTGTTGGGTAGGTCTTTTAGGGTCCTCTACAGGTGCATGACTCTAGGAAGTTAGTGTCATCCCTTTTGGTTGTTTTCTATCTATGTGGTAAGCCTTTTATAGCTTTTGAGTTGTTCTCTGCTCTCCCTCCATCTCCTTTGCTTGGTATAGTTTTTGGCTCATGTTTCTGGTTCGCCTCTGTTATTGATCTTTGTGTGATTTCATAAACTTGTTGGTGTGGGTTTCTTTCTTGTTTTGTTGATTAATCTCACCTTGCCAAAATAGTTGTCTTGTCTCTTATGCAAGCCTTTCTTCCAAGTAGGGTTTATACTGATTCTAGAGTTTGTTTGGTGGTTGTATAGTAGATTTCCTTTTTCTTTGTTCTTATTATCTGCATACTTTGCTTTGTAGGTAGTTTTCTTTTCCATTTATAAAAGAAAATTAAAAAGAACTTGTTTTTGCTGCCTGCCCCCCCACCTCCTTCTTTGGTTTGACCTTGTTGGACAAGGTACTGAGCAGCCTTTATTTGTAGGTTTAGATTGATGCTCGGGACTTGTTGACCTTTGTTTATGTTAGTCTTATTGCTCAGTCTCTTCATTCCAAAGTTGTTGGCTTGTCTATCTTTGTGAGCCTTCCTTTGAAGAGAGGTTTATATTCAACTTTAGGGAGACCTAGGGTTCGTTGTGGGGAATAGAGTAGTTGTCTATTTTCTTTGCTTTCAGTACTTGTTTGCATAAGTAGATAGGCTGATTTTTCTTTTGCATTTATAAAATAAAAAGACAAAAAGAAATCTTTGCTTTATATGCATGTAGATTAGTTTTTTTAGTCTAGATTGCATAGCATATCGTTGTTTTTGAAAAAATATAAAAAGATTTGATCTTTTTTGGCTTTCAAGTTTTGTATTTGAAAAATAAACATAAAGAGAATAGCTATTTGCTTCTTTGCATCTCATTTCTCTTTGCTTAGTCATTTTGTTTTCATTTCTTGAGTCAAAACACTGCATCAGTTTCATGCCATTTACCCTCTGAGTAAAAACAGCCCATAAAATAAACGACATAATTTTAAAAATTATTAGCAAGTTTTATTTTATAGGGTCATACACCAACTAGCTCAGGCTAGACTTGTGGATTAGGGAGTTTCAACTCTCCACAAGTGTTAAAATTTCAGACGTAGTTGGCCTATCACTAGGTAAATCCTTTTCTACTTTGATTGTATCTGGGAAGCTCCTCTCAAACGGGAGTTAAGCACTAGGCCGCGTGGAGGCTTGGACAGAGGAGATAACCCTCCAAATCCTTGTCAAAACGTAACCCAGGACTTTTACGCATCTGGGGATTCTATCCTAGACAGAGTTTCGGGCTCAGCTAACCTGCCCATGCGTACGAGTTCGGCTGACGACTGTCCCCCCAGACTGTCAATTTAGTTAAGGTAGCCTCTAGTCTCTTTGACATCTAGGGTTCATACACAGGTACACTGGAAGGTTATTTCTGGTTGACCTTGGACGGGCTTGGAAGGTAACCCTTGTGGAAAGTGCAGGAGGGTGGTGGGTGATTCCTCCGCTTGTGCCTGAGAACCACCTCAAGGACGCCAAGTAATTGTTCATCAGCTTTCTTCTAGAAATTACATCTTATACCTGTTTGTCTGTTTGGACTTTAGGAATTTTTTAGTGAGTGTTGTGTGGTTTGTATGTACTTAGTGGGCCTTTAGGTGTCTGCTTTGTAATTTTGGTTGACCATCAACCTTAGATTTTGTCTCTAGTTTTGAAACTATGGCTAGCACCCCCTTGAACACCAACCAAGAGCTCCCCATGATGGGAGCTCCTTGTCCTATTCCTCTCATAGGGAATGTTGGTGTTCCCTTGATGGCCACCCTGAATCTTTCGGGATTCACCCTAGGGCTACCGATGTGGTTGTTTTCCACTCCAACTGTCCTGAATGCTCCTGATGCTTCTCAAGTAAGCTCCTTATATCAAGGGCATCAAAACACTGCCACCCCTTCACCTGTAGTTAGTTCTCCTCCTCCTTCTACCTCATGCAGTGAAAGTACTGATACTAGTAACCGGCAGTCTAAAAAGAGTAAAAGAAGGAGGATCAGGAAGAAAGCACATAAGCAAGGGGGCACCCGTTCAACCTCTGCAAGTCAAGTTGAACCTCACCACCCAGCCTCGGTTGTTCAAGCTGGGGGCACCCATTCAACCTCTGCAGGTCATGTTGGATCTAGTCACTCAACCTCTGGTGTTCACGTTGAGTGCACCCGTTCAACCTCTGGTTTTCAAGTTGAACCTTCCCATCCAACCTATGCAGGTCATGTTGGATCTAGTCACTCAACCTCTGGTGTTCACATTGAGTGCAGCCGTTCAACCTCTGGTTTTCAAGTTGAACCTTCCTATCCAACCTCTGTTGTTCATGTTGGAGCTATTCATCCAGCCTCTGGTGATCAAGCTAGTGGGATCCTTCCAACCTTTTCAGGTCATGTTGGATCCTGTCACTCAACCTCTGGTGTTCAAGCTGAGTGCATCCGTTCAACCACTAGTTTTCAAGTTGAACCTTCCCATCCAACCTTTGTTGTTCAAGTTGGATCCAGTCACTCAGCCTCTGGTGTTCACGTTGAGTGCACTCGTTCATCCTCTGGTGTTCAAGTTGAACCTCCCCATCCAACCTCTGTTGTTCAAGTTGGATCCATCCACCCAGCCTCTTTTGTTCATGCTGGGGGCAGTCTTTCAGCCTCTGTGGTTCAAGCTGAAGAAAACCCATCAACCACTGCGAGTCATGTTGAAACTGTTGACAAGTATACCCGTTCAAAACACAAGCTCAAGTTTCCTTGTAAGCTTTGTGAGGGAGACCACCTTACTTATAAATGCCCTTCTATTAAGTAGGTGCGACGAGTTTGGATTCATGGTCATCCCGTTTTTTAACATTCTGGAGTCTCTCAACAACCAGCCTCTCTTAGTGAGGTTGGACCCAGTCATCCGTCCTCTGTTGTTCATGCTGGGGGCAAGCTCTCATCCTCTGCAGGTCATGTTGAGAGCAAACAGTCAGCCACTGCTAGTCATGCTAATACCGTTGAGAAAACTGGTCGTTCGAAGCATCATCTTAAGTTCCCTTGTGTGCTTTGCAAGGGAGATCATCTTACTCATCTGTGCGCTGCTATCCCAGAGGTGCGAAGAGTGTGGTTCGAGACTCATGGATTTCATTCTTCTGAACACCCTATAGTTTCTCAACATCCTACTCAACCTTTGGTTGATCAAGTGGTCGAACAAATATCAGATTTGGTTGATCCCACTCTTCTTTCGGAGAGTGCTCCTCACGTGATTGAACCAATGTCATCTTTGGTCAATCCCACTCTCCTTCCGGAGGGTGATCCTAATGTGATTGCACCAATGTCATCTTTGGTCAATCCCACTCTCCCTTCGGAGAGTGACTTTCATGAAGTGGTTGAATCGATTCCATTGTCGATCAATCCCACTCTTCCTTTGGAGAGTGAAGTGTCTACTAGTCACATTTTCTTCACTGTCGGTTCAGAACTTGCTGAACAAGGGGGCACTGAACTTGTTTCGGATCAACCCCCACCAAGCTCTCGGATTGCTTCCTTTGATTGGGATAGCCTAGTTGAGCCATGCCTTCCTTCCCATGCACCTTTCCAGATAAAGGTCAAAGTTGAACCCTATACGATTGCTCGTTGTATTGTTGATGAAGGAGCCTCAGTTAGTATTTTGTCTGCTCGTGCTTGGCGAGGTATGGGATCTCCCAGCCTTGTGTCGACTGCTAGTTAGTTATTGGAATTTGATAGAAGAACTTGTGTAGCCTTGGGAATTCTTTCTCAAACTCCTGTTACTTTGGGTGGGAAGACCGTCTTAGTTGACTTCATGGTGATAGAAGACCCTTTGGACTTTAATATGCTCCTTGGGCGTGATCATGTCTATGCCATGCAAGCTGTGGTGTCAATGTTCTTTCGTGTGATGTACTTTAATCATGGTGAAGAAATTGTCACTATTGATCAGTTGGATTTTCTTGATCCGTCTCCTGACCCAACTAGAGACCAGGTCTTTCCTTTATTGGTTCCCAGTGTTTCTGTAGACACTAACCCACCATAGGTGAACTATGTGGCCTCTTGTCCTTTGTGTTCAATTGCTACTGAGAGGCAGCCTCTGTTTTCATGCTTACCTTCTCGGGACTTGGTCCCAGCAGTTGATTGGGTGAGTCATCCTATACAGATTGTAGAGCCCTCTCTCCACTCTGTCCATCCATTTGAAAGTTCTGATATGTGTCCTATCTCGGATGATTTCCTCCCTTCGGATGAAGTCTTCCTAGAGTCTTTGATACAGTCTGACCTTCTTTTGGATGTTGGTTCAGTTGTGACTAAGTCTAACCCTGATTTGCCTAGTAAGCCTGACCTTTCTTCTTATGTTGGTCTTGTTGAGTTTTTTGACTCTTCCTTTGAAAAGCAAGTCAGTGATCCTGATGAGTTTGATTTTTCTTATGAATTTTTCGAATCCTTGGATATTGAGTGTTTTCCTACAGACTCTATCCCCCTTGTTGATTTTTTCTCACCTTCTGAGGTTGATCTTACTGATTATAAACCCTCGAGCCTTGGTGCTATAGAATCTTCTTCAGTTGATTCTGCCTTGAATTTACCTTTTGTAGAAGATAGCAAAGTCACAAGTGTTTCTGCCAAAGTGACCCGCATCGGATCGTTTCTTCTGATGTTGTTGTTTCTTGGAGACAGGATTATTAGTTGGATTCACAACTGTTTATGGGCCTCACCTTGTTGTTCAAGCGGTAATTGCATTTACATGTGCCTTGCTCGCGCTTATGAGCCTGATGTCGGCTTCCACTCTTTTAGCTCGTTGTATAAGCCCTCATCGCCGCTTAGCCTTGTATCATTTCACCTTTGCAACTTGACACCCTTTACCTTGAGGACACATTCCTCGAGTGTCCTTATCTTGCTCACTTTCCTTGCATTATTCATAGGTTTGTTCCTTGCACTTGGAACTAGTTTTTCCTGTCTATGACACTTGTCTCCTCGCATTTAGAGCATTCTTTCTGCTCTCCTTCGAGCTCATTAAAAACAGTAAGGAGGCCGCGAGTTGACTTTTTTGGACTCGCTAAAACTTCAAGGGAAAGATTATGAGTTTCTTTAGGCCCAAGTATGACTCCTCAAAATAGACTTGACTGCCGAGTAAACTTGTCCATTCAGGCTCGTTAAGAATATGTGAATGGGAATCCACATTGGTGGTAGGTTATCTCTTTCTCAGACCATGTGGAATAATACGAGAAAGGATCCCTCTCTTTTCTACTGAATTGAGAAGAGTATTCTCAGGCATAGGCTTATCTCTTTTCCGGACCTGAGGGACTAAACTTACGGAAAAGGAACCCCCGGTATGAGCTTAGTTTTCTCTTTTTCGTGCTCTGGACCAAAACATGAAAAAGATTTCGAGTGTACTTTATGTCTTTGTCATGCTCGTTAAACCTTAAAGAACAAAGCATCGAGTTTATTGTTGTAAGCCCCATTTCTCGTAATCAAATGGATCTTTCCGAGTGATCTTGCCTTCCTTCATACTCGTAAAACTCAGGCTATATGCTGCTTTTGAAGGAGCGTTGGGTAGGTGGTAATTTAACCTTTTTCGGTCCTTCCTGACTAAGTACGAAAAAGGTGTGCCTTTTATTCTTCGGAAGTTAAGAGAGTTCTTCTCTGGTTTGTTTTTATACTTTTTCGGCCTTAGGAGACTAAATTGTACGAAAAAGGACCTCCCTGGAGTCTTCTTTGGAGTTTTCAGACTCTCTAAATTATGAAAACACCATCGAGCATGTACTAGTTCGGGCTCGTAAAATCCATGAATTAGTGCCTTATCAAGCATTCTTCTTTCTTTTCTTCGAGCTTGTCAAAAAATGAAGATGGTCCCGAGTTTGCTTTCTTGGACTCGTTAAACCTTTACAAGAAAGAAGGGAAGGGGAAGGTTTATTTCCATGTCTTTTTACATCATGGAAGCAAGTCTTGTTTCTTTGAACAAAGCACCATTTTTGAGTCTATCAATAGTTGGGTCCTAGTATTTTGACCTTATCCCGATTCAGAGTTTCTTACTCCTCCAGTTGGTCTTTTTTCCAATTATATGGGGAATCTGTCAATGTCTCCTACATTGAAGATTTGTTTCGTTGGTCCTTTTGTGTCAAAAGCTGCCTAAGTCACTTTTGTGTCGTGCTCACTGTTCAAGGATTAAACCTTTGTCGGCCATTCTGCAGTTTCCTTGACCTTTTGTGTCGGCCATTCCCTGGTATCCGTTCATTACATCATGTCTTCAGCAGTCCTTTTTGTGAAATTCAGTACCAATTCCAGATCCAATTAGTCTTTGACTTACCTCGTGTTGGATGATGAAGGATGCCTTAATGCCTTCCTTCCAATGGATCTCTTTCTATCGACTGCAACACCTCTTGCTCTAGGAACGAGATTTAGAGTTTTATGACAGTACCTTGGGAATTGTTGTCCTCAATGGCAATTTCCCTCGCTATTGGGTAGTGGGGATACCTTACTATCTTCTACTCGATGGATTCTTCAAGTGTTCGACTTCAAGTCCTTGTAATCACACTTGTTAGAATGTACTAGGTACCTTGGGGACCATTTTCATTAATGGTGGTTTCCCTCGCGTTTGTTAACGGTTTTCATTATTGACCGGTAATCAAACGGTTTCCTCCATGTTCGACTTCAACTCCTTTATTCGCATGGTTAGGATTCATACCTTTTTTGGGCGGTTTGGATTGAAGACCTTGGGCCGACAGTAGCATCCTCATTTTTTGCTATTGTCCGAGTTGCGCAAGACCTTGTTATACTTTATATGACATTTTGTTGAGACATAGATCCACCTTGTATTTTTGTGGCTATGATCGATTGTTGAGTATGGATCCACCTTGTTCATTTGTGGCCATGACTCCTTTATATTTGATATGGCGCCTTTTTGCATATTGAGCGACCATTATAGTTTCATCAGTTATACATATGTTGGATCCGCCTGTATCTTTCAGGCGATGTTTTGTATATGGACGTGTATGTCCCAGAGATCAGTTTTCCTGACATTTATCTCTCTTACAGGTACCTTCACTCGATCCTTTCGATCTTGGTTTCTCTGCTCTCTCCATACTCAGTTGTTTCCTTTATAATGTATTTCATCTATCGTCTTCCCCTCTAACCTCACACATTAGGGGGCATCTGTTATAGCTCAAAATGACACATCTCTGCCTGTGACCACTTTCCCATGATTCCATCGCATGTCGACACTTCCATGACGACACTTCATGAAAGTCACTGAAAAAACACCTATCTTGGAGGACCCATATCTTGAGTTCTGTAACTTTTTTTGACCCCATTTTTGCACCATTAGAATGGTATTTCAGTTGGCTAAAACTTTCTAGAAGACACCAAAGTCTGAAAATGCCCAGAAATACCCTAAAAATGTGTTTTTTGTACATTCATGATTTTCCTTAAAGAAAACCCACGAATGTGCCTCTTAGCATTTAAACATTAAAACATGAGTTAATTGGAGATTAGTTAAGTCATTTAACTTAATTTCCTTAAATGCTGTAACTTCTCCAACCTTCAAAACTACCTTATTTCACCCATATAAATAGAGGTAGGGAGGTCCATGAGAAGGGACTGGAATTTCTGCATTGTTATGCTGGAGGAATCGGGACTCTCTTTGCCCACACCTTTGCCCTGGAGGTCTTCCCCTTGTGTTGCAGAGCTTGGAGGATGAGTTCTTTGGAGAAGAGAAGCAGCAGAACCAAATCAAGGTTTCGTGAGGTTCCAAACTTGAAGAGAAGGTATATTTGTACTTGTTTTCAAGATTAATAAAGATGTGATGTCCTTCTTCTTCCCAAATCATTGTTCAATGTGTGATTGAATATCTATTTCTGATCATAGGATGATGTTAATCAGATTATTATTTCAGATTTATTTGATTATCATTGCTTTATATGTGGTCATAATGGTTTGAGGAAGGTATAACTTGTTTTGCAGGTCTCTTGGAGCGAGAGGAGTGAGAAGAGGATTGAAGAGAAAGCTTGGACCAGCCTTCAGTTAATCAGGTGTGGATCTTTCTCATCTCTGAAACTTGCTGTTATATGCTTGCTGAACATTGTGCATCTCTCTTTCAACCCCAGTACGTTGATGGCCTCTTAAACCCTAGCCATAGGATGCTTTCCTTTACAACAAGTAATCCAGTGGACAGATTAGTATTAGGTCCTGAACTATTGAAAGAAATGGAAGAAATTGTAAAGCAGGTACAAAGTAATCTAAAAACTGCGCAAGATTGAAAGAAAAGTCAAGCAGACCTTAAAAGAACTCCAAAAGAGTTTTAGGTAGCTGAACATGTGTTCATTAAGGTGAGACCCAAAAAGAGTTCTCTGAGGTTGGATAGTTGTGCAAAACTGGCACCTCGTTACCGTGGTCCTTTTGAAATACTGTCTAGGATTGGACAGGTAGCCTATCAGTTAGCTTTACCCCCGAATTTAAGAGTTCATAATTTTTTTCACATTTCTATATTAAAGAAATATGTTCATGATGCTACTCATGTTGTTAACTAGAATGATGTACAGGTGGAGCCAGAAGGAGATTTTCTAGTGGAACTGGACTGCATCCTCGAGCCAAGGGAGATCATACTTCGAAACCGCACCATTGGTCAGGTGAAGGTGCAATGGAAGCACCTTAGTCCAGAGGAAGCCACCTAAGGATTGGAAATTCATATGCGGGATGCATATCCAATTCTATTTGAGGGTAATTCTAAGGATGAAGAACAAATAACATCGAGGATGATGTTATAATTTAAGGGGGTGTGTATGTCACATACCCCAACTTTGCAAAAACAATTTTATATTATTTGACGAACAATATGTTAAATTTTATGCTAAGTTGTAATTGATGACCCAGTGGGGTCAAGGATATTTAATGTAAATTCTGAATATTTTATTTATAAATAAATAAAGGAGGAGACAACAACTTAGGAGAGCTGTTAAAAGAGTGTTTACTGGTCAAATTGGTGGAGGAGACTGGGTGGAGAGCAATTTGACATGTGGTAGCATCCTCAAACCACTTCCAGCTGTTGCAGGTGGCAACCTCCCTACATTTGTGGTCATGATTCCCCAAGAAAGTGGAATCAGAGCAGGTGGCTCAATTAATGAAAACTGACCCAAAATACCTCAGCAATCTTTATAAAAATTCACATTGAAGAGAGCTGGGGTTACTCATTCTAGAGAAGTGATCATTCAGGTTGAATGAATGTACTTCAGAGAAATTAAATGGAAGGGAAATTTGGGAAGTGTTTGAGGGGATAAATGCTAATTGATCTAGTGTAGCTTTTAAGCTAAAGATAATACTGCTGAGAGAAGAGCAATTTACTGAGGTATTGAACTAGTCAGTTGACAGAGGGTTCTACTGTTTTCATTCTCCACCAGTTCTCAGCCAAGAAGACCAGGAATAGGCTCAAGGGTGTTGAGGAAGCGTTGTTTGAGCGCTCTCCAGGAGATTGGTAGGGAGGAATGGTCTCCTAAAGCTCTTCTCGTCTGTTGTCAACAGGTTCTGTGTTATTTGAGTTTACTGTTTTTAGTTAAATAATCTTACTTTATCTGCTAAATGAATGTTGAAAGTTCAGAGTTTGTGAAATGTTAGATTTAATATTCTTATTAGATTGTTATAGAAATGAAATTGGTTAGGAAATAATGAAATAGGATGAAAATAATTTTATAGACTGTGTTTTTCCACACCTAGAAACCAGGTCGTACTCTAGCACAAACAAAATGCTTTAAGTAGATAAGAGAATGAAAATAGTAGATAGGATTGTGTATATATAGATAGCAGAGTAAATTTATTTCAAAAGTTTAAAACATTACGGAGGAAAAACAATGTTATGATTTATTTGTGTTTACTATTTTTACTTAGTATAACTAAATAAAAATGCAGAAAATAAACAGTAACACTACATTAGAGTTACAGTAATAGTATACTGATACAAATAAAAGTTGTAGAAGATAATAGTTAAGTAATTATACAAGTTATTAACCACACAATATATCTTATAAACTATTTACTAAATTCTAAATTATTACTTAATACAAACTAGATTAGGGTTATGTTTGTAAACCCTATTTATGAGAAATAAACAGAGTTCCAATTATAACTTTTATTTCTTTACAGAGTTCTGAATAACTGTAATTTATAGAATAGTAAATAAAAACCAATGTAAATATAAATATTAAACAAATTAAAACTAAGAATTACATATTTAGAAACTATTTTATATTTACCAGACATACTTATAACCTGTGAAGGAAAAATTTGAGGGTTGAAACCCTAAAATTTAATTTATCTATTTATAAAAAAAAATTATTTAAGTTTTAATCCAATTACATTGATAAATATGTAAATAAACATTAAAATAATATTTCAGCATATACTGTAGAGTGTTTACACTCTTTTCATAAGACAAATAAGTTTTATAAACAAAGTAAATAAATATATGGTTAACAGCCTAATAAACGACCATACACTTGTATTAGCCAAACTGAAGCAACAAGAATCAATGCCTAAGTATTAATTAATTTAAGAATATATTTTATACAAGGCTTTCTGTCCATTAAACCCTAACTCTTATAATCTGGACAGGTAAGTATAAAACTATAAATTTTATATTACGACTTATCTACAGTCTTCACATTAACAATTTTTACTTACAAAAGATATCTTAAACAGTAATTTTCTTCACTGAGAGTTGAAGAAAGAAAAACCCTTTTTCACAGTATCATTATTTACAGGTTAAGCGAAATTATAACAACACGAGACAGAGCTCATGTATATCAAAATATTTAATTATATAACCAATTGTAATACATTGTCAAGCAATAAGGCTGAATCCTAAATAAAATAAAATAAACAAATACATAACACGGCTCGAAGGACGGTATTACCCAGGGTAACAGCAAGGGTTTGCAAGTAAAAACCGAAGTAACATCATATTGAAATATCTTAACTAATGTAAAACTGAAATATGCTTCCAAGCATTGTATTATCTCCTTCAATAACCCTCACTGCAAGTAGGGTAAAACCCATTTTGAACTCAGGGCTTACTAGTTGTGCCACGAGTCCATTGAAGCCGACCTTTGTTATCATTCCACTGGACTTGGAGTTGATATGAGTTCCTGTAACAAGCACATCATCGAGCGTTAGCATATGGCTCAACTTTAAAAATTAAAACCCTAACTGTGTTATTAACTTAACCAAAAGTTTTCGAAATGAAGAGTCAAGTTTGTCTTTACCTGCCAGAAGAAGATAATTCGAGCAACGAAGAAGCTGTCCCTAGCTTCAGAAAATTTACACAGAGGAGTACATCTATCCCTATGCCGACCTTGAGTGGAGATAGAGTTATCAAGCTTAACTTCACAGGCTGTGACGAGCTACAAGAGAGACAAGACTGAAACCATGAATAGGTCGAGAGCCAAACACTTAAACAAGTAACCACTCGTGCAATGAAGTTCATAATCATGAAGACTCGTGACCAATACTAGAAATTGAGTCTACAAAAACAACAAACATAAGCCATGGAGCAAGCAAGCATAGGAACAGCCTCCCATGGCCGCCGTGAAAAAAAAACAGAGCATCATGGAGGCCAGCAAAACCGTCGGAAATGAAATAACAAGTGAATAGGGCTTTCCAAGTCTTTAAAGCCACCAATGCATGGACGAGGAGAGACCACGTGCCCTCCAAATCTTTTAACCACGCATGGATTTGGTCTATAGTCCACCTGCGTGTTCAATAATTAGTTTATTATTGCAATGATATATAAACAACTATGCAACGACTATGGAATATATTTATATGTATATTCACTAATTACAACTATATCATGGTAATCAGAAGTATGAAGGCTTGTAATAATTGATAGAAATGATATATAACGTTGACCTTAGAGTATGGATATAACATCCTTTCCATCAGAACAATCCCAAAGTTGGTCGTACAATAAAGTATATCTAAATCACAATTGGTGTGTACACTTTGCAAAATGACGTTAAAATAGTTACATATTATATTGAAGTTCAAACCGTATTATTTGAAACCAATGGTTTAGGGTTAGTTATAATATATGGAGTTTGACTATAAGAGTAAAGGTATATAAACTATGACAAGTAAAGAAGCACAAGTCTCGACCTTGATGCAAGCATTTACAAATAATAGTTTGTATACTCAACTTGTCAATAATAATAATAATAGAACCTATCATTATTTAGCAAAGATAGTTTGTGATTGTTATTGTTGCTTGTTCTTAGCATACTATAAGAATCTTGGTCCTATTGGTTTCACTTAATTTAGACCTCAGATTAGAAGTTCTAGGTAGAAAAATATACCATAATAATAATTATAAACTACAACTATTATAAGTGAGACAACTTGTTAATAGTAATTTTATGATGGAGTAAACCATGCTCAAGGTTTATAATTATTAGAATAACACTAATAAAATCTTTACCTATGAATTAGACTTATGGAAGTGATGGTAGATAGTTTTCCAACTTGAGATGATGCATTTAATTACAATGACCAAACTTATAATATCAAAGAGATTTCCCGGTAGTAAGATTCCTACGGGATGCAAGTAACAATCAGATTGGTACATTATAAAATAATATGGTAATGTATGTTGTTACAATAATATATGCAGCAAGGTGATAATGTAAGTACTGAGATTTAATAATTTGATGATGGGCATATTTTCATACAAGCAACATGTTGATAATTTCCATAGCTAGTACATTCGAGACAAAATAGAAACATGTACTCTATAGGAAATCTTTACTATTAAGATTAATAGAAGTACTTCCATGAATAGAAGACAATACAAATAAATATAACATTTGCGTTATAAGCATATTAAAATAGAAGTAAATGTAAGACAAAGAACATGAGCTCTAAGCTCACTGTAAATATCTTTTTCTTCGCTAAGTGGAATAAAGATAACGATCTTTATATCTGAACTTAAATACTGTCTGAGAAAAACAATGTCTAAAGAAAACAAATACGTTACCTCATCAAAGCTTGCTAAGAATAATCCGTTTATTTACTAGCATATTAACATGCAACAGAATTACTTCTTGCTACCTTATGAATTAAATTTTTACTTGATTGATCGTTACCTATTGAACCTGTAAGAACCAGCAGTCCATCTGCATTAGCATAAATGCTAAGTAAGCCCAAGTTTTCAAAGATAGATTTCACCTACTTGCCAATAGTAAACTTATTAGTAAAACTGAAATAAATCTGAATGCAGGTCAATCTTATATACATTACGGAAAGTAAATATGTTTTAGTTGTCGTAATATGAAACTGATTAATACTAAATGTTAGACTGTTTCATTTCCCGCTAACCACTAGCAGTTAGTAAACTGCGTTTTCGGACATTTTATGTTATCTTAAAACTTTTAAATTTTTATGAAATTTTGGGGTATGATAGAGAGTAAGGGAGGTTTAGGGGTTTTGGTGGGGGGTGGGGTGGTAAGTGATTAGATATAGAACAATAGGTGGGTTCTTAAGAGTTAGAGATAGAGAGAAAGGGTTAGGGGTTTAGGGGTGGG
>LPNX010504550.1:0-16865 GCA_001517045.1 Pseudotsuga menziesii | reverse complement strand
TTTTTATTATTGGAAAAATAGTCGTGCACTAGTACTATATGTTCTCTATATGTATAACGGTTTTCATAAGTTTATTCCAT
The DNA here is from genome assembly GCA_001517045.1 of Pseudotsuga menziesii. Classification (NCBI taxonomy): domain Eukaryota; kingdom Viridiplantae; phylum Streptophyta; class Pinopsida; order Pinales; family Pinaceae; genus Pseudotsuga; species Pseudotsuga menziesii. Next base: position 16,785 of record LPNX010504550.1, on the reverse strand, counting down.
TCTTTAGTCGCTGAGAGGCTGCACCCACAAAAACATATACCTTATAATTTGTCCCAAAAATAAAAAGTGCCTGTTAAAAAATATCTAACTTTAGATAGTTAGCAGCATTTTGAATAGAAAAAAGTATATATTTGGAAACTTCATTCAATTTTCTACATTTCTTGTTTTTTACTCATCGCAAGATTTATTGTGTAACTGTCTCAAAATATCCACACAAGTTGATGGATGTTTGTTTTTTTAGTTTTCTATTGCATCTAACGCATTAAAAGAGACCCTCATTAGCTTGCACACACCCATAAACAAACAAATAGACTGTGACCTGATAGTAAACAATAATTCCTTCAAAAGAAGCCTATTTATGTTAGCTATCATATATACATCTCTTGTCTCTTATTGATACCATTTAAATGTGTTGTATAGATTAATCTCTTATGTCTATTGCACAACTCTATTTTTATTATTTGTTTTAAATCACCCAGAAAGATTTGAAATATTTTAAGAAATGAGAGATAAGTAATAAAAAAAGTAGGTCAATATTATAACATTTCACATTGTTTATTTCTTGGGATTGATGAATGAATGGCATGTTATGAAGATTATGTTGCATTCCTATGTAGCATAAATGGATGTGCACTTCTTGCCCTCAATTACACCAATGTTGTTTATGGTTTAAACATTGGAAATTTTAACAAGAGAAAAACCCTAGATACACATTCAAGTTGCAAGAAGCATATTCAAGCAAGAATCATGAAATCAAACCCTTGTCAATAGAAAAGAGTGAAGAGATATATACCTTAAGAAACCTCATTGCCAACATTAGTTGTATCAACCAGTGAAGGGCCATGCTACACACAACTCTAAGTCCAAGTGAGGTTCTACCAAGGGCCTTAGACACCTATGACGAGGGAACTACCTATGGAATCTCTAATTGGTTGACATCTAAATTTTGGAAGAAGTGTACAAAAGAGAAAATGTACTAGATAAAAGTTATGGATGGAGAGATTTGCCAATTTAGCTGAATATAAATAGCATGGAATATTTCAAGTACAAGTCCCAAGTGACATCACTGCTAGCTTGTTAAGGAAATGAGGATAAACTATTCATGCAAGTGTAGTATTTGTAGGAAAACCTGGAATAAAAGTGCAAGTTGAGGGTTTGCAATAGATATGAGAAATAAGTGAACCAGACCCAATGATAGAGCATATAACGTTAATGGTATATGAACATTAATAGGAGTGTAAGATAAAATACTAACAGTTTGTCAGCAATATTCTAAGAATTATTTGTTGACTGCAATATTTGAATTTAGGAGTGAGTGGAGTTGGGTTTTTGAACATATGTAAATTAATTTCGATTGAATGGAACTGTAAATCCAATTCCATGCTAATGTAGTTGATTACAATACAACATTATATAACCGATCCATATTGTACTTTCATTAGTGTAGTTATCATTTTTATATTAAAGTCACTATAGGTAATAAAAATATATGTATTCTTAGGATTATTAATAAAAATAAAAATGAGTAAAGTCAACACTTGACTTAACAAATTCCATTATTGGGTTGGTTATTTGTTTCCTAAATGAGACATAGGGATTCCCATAAACCAGTTTCGATTATTAGAATGCCAATCATTATTTCTTCTTAGAAAAAAATGTACATTGGTGTGTATGTTACATGTTGCCATTTTCTCCGAGGTTTAGATAGATGACTAAATTAAATGAGACATGGTCCTTCACTAATGATAAAAAGAAAGTAGAAGAGACATAACTCTTCATATATGCCACCTAAAAAACCTCTATAATCCTCAACTCAATGAGATTAGTTGGTGTGTTGTATTCTCAGCTATGCTGTAAATCAATATGTTGGTGTTTCTATATTCATCATGACATTTCTTTTAGGTTTTACACAACATCATACTTTTTTTTCTTAATTGTTTAAAGGGCGCTAGCTATGGTTGCACTAAAAATAAGAAGATTGGTGGTTCAACTCCACTATGTCCTTCAAAAATTCAATACAATATAGGATATTGTAGTTTATTTTCTAAGAAACTAGTATTTAGAGAGACACGGTATTGAGACAATATTTGTGTAAATTGTCTCTACTATACAATTTATATAGAAGTGGATATTAATACATTGTTTGAAACAATATTTTATAAATCACCTCAATTTAAGATAAAAAGAAAATTGTGTCGTTTTTAAATAAGTGTCTTAAAATATCGTCTTAAATTATTTGTCTTAAATTTAAGACAATAATTTAAAATAATAGTTTAAGACAATACATAATTTTATTTTTTTGTTAAGTTAAAACAATTTTTAAAAATATTATCTCAAATACTATCTCAATACCCTCCTCATTATAAGTGTGAGTATAGTGATTGCATTTTACAGATGGATTATAAATGGATCAATAATGATGGGTTAGAAGTAAAAATGGGTTACCATCCATAAAGAGTTGATAACGTTAAAATCCATAAAGGAACCAATGTGATGTCAAGCAGATAGCACATTGTTATAATAATAAGCATAGCATTTACGTATGATTTACACGGTTAAAAATATATTTACAAACTGACTTTGAAATGTAAGAAATTATATGGTTACATAGACTATCTTCAATATTCGATTTTATTCATTTGACATGATATACGCACTTCCATTCTTAATTTAAGAATTTTACTTTTCACCGAAGTTTACACTTTTATCTTCCGATTGTGACAGCATTTTATCTAGAATTTTTTCTTTAAAAGTGTTTTCTTAAATTATATTTGGAATCAGTGTTGTTTTTATGTTATTGGTAATCTAATTATAAAAAAATAGATGGTGTAATGATATTCCTAAATATAGTTAAAAGTAGAAAAGACATGTTTGAATTTTATAATCATAATCATTAATTTGCTTTGTTAAGCCAATAGTTTCTCAAATATTTAATAAAGTAATGATACGGGCAAGTAAAGTTAATATGTTTTGGATTTAAAAATAGATTGCTTTAATGATATTCCTAAATATAATTAAAAGGAGAAAATATATGTTTGAACCACATTATCATAATAGTAATTACTCGGTTTGGTTAAGTCAATAGTGTTTTTAAATATTTAATAAAATAGTGTTTTTAAATATTTAATAAAGTAATGATAATGGGTAAATAAAACTGATATATGTATTTGGGTTTTAAAACCTTTAATAAAGTTTTGATAAGGAATAAGTAAAATTAATATATTGTTTTGGATGTTTTTATTAGTAAGTGAAATATCCACACTCTAAATGTTGAGAAATGTCTAAACTTTAATATATGCTTATTCCATAAGCAATACAAGTATTTTAAAACATTTCATTTTGTCACATATCCAAAAATTTCCAAAAAAATAAAAATAAATTTGTTTATTATTTATTATTTAGACTTGTCACAACATGAATCGTATTGGTTTTAGCACATTTCTATTGCTATAACATACTTTTTATTCAATTACATGAATAAGTTTTAACTAGACTTGTTTAATGTTTGATGGCATGGTTGCTCGGCGTCGACTCCATTTTTAAGGATAATTTGGTCGCATCCCTCACCAAATTGACGTTAAGGGTTACGTTATTTTTTTTTTTACCATGGGAACAACAACTTCCCTAGAGTATATCCAACAGCCTACAAGCCAGATATACCAATAGCTTGTGACTTAGTAGGTGTCGATACGTCCTGAAGCACATCGAGGTGAGCCTCTATCCCAGGGGTCACCTACCCTTCAAGCCTTGTCACAACAGGCCAATAAGAAACCATACCCCCCACCGGTTTTGAACCTGTGACCTCCAAAGAGACGACACATGTTATTAAGCATTAGGCCCACTCAGGTGCTCTTTTTTAAAGGTTACGTTATTATCATAATGGTTTTATTCCTCTAGGAAGATAGGCCTAGGACTATGACTTTGTCCTATCTACACTTGTTGTACACTTATATGGTTTGAGCTTTATGTTAAATCCACCCTTTAAATGAGTTTTGGAAAAAGTGGTTACATATTGTTTATTAGAACGATGGTAGTTGGTTAAGCAAAGTTGGAAGGATTTGTAATGACCATAAGACTTAATCCATGGCTTAAAGTCCTATCCTGTGGGCTTTATAAACCATGAGGGTGATAGATCTATAATATAAAGTTTTATATATACTGGACTGGTCATGGGGATACAAGTGGATGCCATCAGTGTTATGAGGGTTTAACAAAAGTTTTCATAGCTTGTATTAAAATATTCTCTCATGACCCTGGCTGCGAGTTGATAGTGCAACCGGGCACATTTAACGGCATGGATAGTATGCATGCGTTGTGGGAAGAAGTTTGATCTTGACCCTCCATTTTTCATTGATGAAATTCAAAGTTTTCATTGCTTTTAATGTGGCATCAAGGTGTGACTGTGAGAGTTTTACATTGCATTCATTTGGTCTTGTATGGTTTTATGTTAGTGGAGGTTTAAGATGGATGCTTAGCTGCTCCATGGGTTGCGCTGCAACCAGACCTTCCCTTTGGGTCCTGTCATTGATTGTTTAGTGTCTTATCTGTAATTTTTCAAGTTTATTTAGTAGTGGTTAATGGCTATGTGGATTCCATTACAGCCCTCACCATCCTTGGCTCGTCGTGTGGTTAAAAAGGGAGCCCAATCGACTTGAAGCCCTCACCATCCTTGGCTCGTCGTGTGGTTAAAAAGGGAGCCCAATCGACTTCCTTCAAGTTCGGGTAGAGGATTTCAATCTTGTAAGGATTTATTAACATGTAAGAAGTAGGAAAATTTGAAACTTGAATTCGTTAATGTAGTTTTTCGTTGGAGGACAAAGATGATCAATTGTTTTCTTGTTGCGTAGGGCATAGGAAGAAGACAGAATCCAGGAGGAACCAACCCTTGGCTCTCCATGCAACAAGTATAGGTAAAACTTACTTCTTCCCGATTAAATATAAGTAATGCATTTGGGGTTTAATATAACTTAGTCACTCTTTTGACATGTGAAGTCAGGGTACACATGAAAGCTTTGGATAAGCTTGGCTTCACCCTTATGGCCCAATATCGAAATACAAGGTAATATCCACAGTTAATGTTTGTAACTTGTCTTGTTAGAGTTTTGATTTGAAAAAGAAAAGATTATAAAACTTAACACTAAAATGTCGATGTAAGTTCTCACGAGACAGAGCTGATAAGAGCGGCGACAGGGTTTACCTCTCGAGCTTCATTCTCCTATGCATTGAGGTGAGGAACCTAACCTTCACTCGGCTAGATAAGAAGTTTATGAATTTAAGAACTATAATAGATACTGATGCTCCCAGTTCTTTGTCTTTTCATGCATAAAATGGGTCGGCATGAATTTTGGATTGTACACTTGGATCAACAAACAGTTACAAGGTATTCCTCAATTTGGTTTGTGGTTAAGTTGGGTTTGTAGTTCCTCTTTTTCGAGGTTTAAGGAAAGAAAGGGCTTTATACCCATTAACAAAATTCTAAGATAAGTTTTTTTTAGACATAACCCTTGATTGGTTTTTACTTAGATGCGTTGGTTACTGAGAGGGCTTCGCCACCTCGAACACTTGGGAAGCGTTCGAAATTATAGTAGTTTGGTCTGTGATTTAAAAGATTGGCTTTATGCCCATTATAGATTTCATACTTTTGTTTTATTCGTAGTTGTACATGCTCTTCATTTTGAGGAAAAATTGGCGGTGATTAATGGTTCAAAGATTGACAAATTGTCATCGTAGATTTTCTCCAACTTGTAATTATAAAAATATTCGATTGTGATTCTATTTGGGAACAGTCGATCTTTAATTCTTGCTTGATTTATACTGATTATGTATGTCGAACATGTCTTGATATTTAATTTAATAATTCCCTTTATCTATCTATTTTTGGGTATGGATACCCGAAATAGAGATCGAGCATTTGTATTTGATCATGTTCTTAAAACTTGTAGATGTGATTGGTTGATTGTGATTCTATTTGGGAACAGTCATTCTTTAATTCTTTCTTGGTTTATTCTAATTATGTTTGTCGAACATGTCTTGATATTTAATTTAATAATTTCCCATATCTGTCTATTTTTGGGTATGGATACCCGAAACAAAGATCGAGCATTTTTATTTTATTATGTTCTTAAAACTTGTAGATGTGATTGGACAATTGTAGATCTTTCTATTTTTTTAAATTGTCAGATATGATACTAATTTAGCGGATAACCTTGCTATGCGTTTAACTCGATCTAATTATTGCCGCGTCTGGAGCTCATATCTGTGAGTTGGACATTGTTTAATTAGCTTGTTAATTGAATACTTTGTTGATAGTGGTTTCTTTGAACAAGATCCCTTAGCTTAGTTTTTAATTTATTAAAATATTTAAATCTGTCCCAATATGGGTATGGAATCTCAAAGAGAGACTAGGATTAATGTATGCATATTAAATTTTAAACAAAGATAAACACTGTGTAGAATCCTCTGGCGCATAGAGTAAAGCAATTGATTTAAACTTACTTACATCTGTTACTAATTATATATAACATAGTTAATTAAATCATTTTTAAAGTTATCTATATGTACTTAGAACATAGAAGAGATCTATGTGAAGAGTCTCTCGGTTCTTTTTGTTAAATATGAGATTTTAAGTAAACAAGCTAGGTTTGGTTAATAGACTAAAATCTAATATATAAAAGAATACTTTATAATCCAGTAGGTAACTACTAACAATGTGTAACAAAATTTAGAATACTAACAAGATAAAAAAAAATGTTCAATTGATACATTCTACTCTCACAATTTATACTACATTTGAACTATAACTACTAATGCTAAAACAATAAATGAATTGCACTAAGGAACCTGTCATTAATGTGGGGAAAACAAAAGTGAAGCTCTCTTTTCTCCGAACCAACTCTTCTAGAGTCAAATCTTACTTGCTCCTTAACCCCAAGCTTGTTTGCTAAATCACAGGGGAAAATTTAGAAACACACTATTTTATAGTATTTTTCCTAGGACTAGATGATTTATGAGCCTCTTTCTCTTTATGGTTCCACAAGGAGTCTTGACCTAATTTTAATTACTCAATAAAAATAATTCATTTTAACTTTATTGTCAAAATATTTTATAAAATAAATATTCAAATTAATAATAATTAAACAATTGTTTAGTGTATTAATAACTGCGACACTTTGAAATTCACAAGTGTATATGATTCAAATTTTATTTTTATCCTTCTAAATTCATCCCAAAAGAGATTAAAATTTATAAAAATAATTAACTTGGTGAAAATACTAAATCACAAAAGACAAAGAATAAGAATATTATAGAAAGAAAGGTTATTAGATTAGCTCAGGCCATTGAATCCATCCACAAATGAACCTTTTATCATAAGCAACATTAAAAGAATAACAAAAACAACTCGTGATGTTATATGAATGGATGTTAAACAATTCGTTCTTTTTCATAACAGCTAAAAGATCAAATTTGTTTTCCTGTTCTGGCATCACCAAACCGCCTTATTTTATTTGTCTCTTCATGACGCTTTCGGGCCACATAACCGCCAAAGACTCATACTTTTGACTGGAGAGCCAAGGAGAAAGCTCTTTCACAAACCAAAAATATCTAAAATGTGTTTTGTATTACGAATCTTATGTCAGTTCCACTTCGTTGTCGATCAATAATATAAAGTCGGCGTGAGTTCAGACATTCCTACGAAACACGTAAATCATTAATTGGCAGTATGCATGTCCCGCATAGAGCTTTAGCATGGAATGTCTTGGGGATTGCAAAAAGAATAGATACTGGCCATGATAAATCAGTTCAATTCTCAAATAATAATCATACTTTTAAACTTTTGTTTTCTTCCTGTGCTTGATATACAAAGTTCCCGTATATTTAAAACCTAGACGTATTGTTTTCATCGTAACTAATTTCGTCATTTGGTTCATTCGAAGAACATGTTTTGTGTTTTGGTGGGCGCCAGGGGTTTTTAACAGAAGCAGTCCTTTCTGTTTGAGGACGAAAAGGATCAAGGAACTAGAAGTATCTGCAGCGTTTAACAATTGAGTTCGGTAGACGTTTATGAGAAAACCAAAGTCTGGCCAGATTTAGCTGAAGAATCCATCGCTTCTTTTACTATTTGTAGGGTAATTCGTTTTGCATTTTTGTAGGGTGAAACAGTAAAACCTCTATACAGAGATTTAAGTGCAATGGCCCCTATGTCCTTGCCTCCCGGATTTAGATTTCATCCCACAGATGAAGAGCTAGTAGCTTATTATTTGAAAAGGAAAGTTCATTGTCGAAAGATAGAGCTTGATGTTATTCCCGAGGTTGATCTCTACAAGTTTGAGCCGTGGGACTTGCCTGGTAAATTGCATCATCTTTGCTGTTAATTGTGATTTGCATTCTGAATATTTAGTACTTTGAACTCTTGTTGTAGATGAACATCTAAAGAAACTAAGAATCCTTAATATTTCTATCAAAGCTTCAAAATACTGCTATGCCAAATAGTACCCTTCTGTTTTAACTGTCTTAATCTTTTTTTAACATAAGAGTTGCTTATGAGAGTTTTGTGTTATGCAGAGAAGTGCTTTCTGCCTGGAAGAGATCTGGAATGGTATTTTTTTAGCCCAAGGGATAGAAAGTATCCAAACGGGCTAAGAACAAACAGAGCAACGGAAGCTGGTTACTGGAAGGCTACCGGAAAAGATCGTAAAATTATCTTTCATAGTCGTGCAATTGGAATGAAGAAAACTCTAGTGTTTTATACAGGCCGTGCACCCCATGGTTCTCGAACAGGCTGGGTTATGCATGAATATCGTCTAGACGAAAACGAATGCGAAGCCTCGGCTTCGTTGCAGGTACCTCGATACTCTATTAATCAGTAGTACTTTTTCTCTTTTCGTTAGGGACAATACTCCTTTGAAGAAATTCATGATAGATAATATATTTGAACTTAATTGAGTTTCCTAAATGGAGCCTGCTAGAAGCAAAGCTATAAAAATAAGCAGTGTTTTGTTTATTTTAAACCAGATATATAGGTAAACTAGAATGGGATTTGATTTAGTTATCTTTAATTTACCATACATGACTTTATAACAACTGAACAGTTAATAAACCACGCATCCGTGTAGGCTGAGCAGTGTTAAGCAAAACTATAAAAATAATAAACAATATTATTTTCTCTATGGCAGCATTTAATTTTGCAAGGGGCTATCGACCGTTGAATTTCATGCAATTCTCAATCCAACTATTGATATCTCTACCGCCAATTCTCAATCCAAATATTGATATCCCTACAGCCAATTTTGAATACTTACGCCAATTCTCAGTCCAAATATTGATATCCCTCCAGCCAATTTTGAATACTTGCGCCAATTCTCAATCTAAAGTATTGATATCTCTATAAAAGTAGCATTTAATGCTACCGAAGCAGAGATATCAACCGTTAATATCCCAACAACTGCAACATTTAGCTCAACAATTGGATTAAAAGTACATCACTAAACTCACTGTAAACCAATTAGACGGCCTTTAAACATTACCCCGTAAACCATCGACATTTCTATTTTTATAGTTGTGTTAAACCAAAATGGTACAATTTTCTACATTAAATTGTGTTAAAGTTTAACCGTTTCCATTTCTTGTTGAAGTTTAGCAATCTCCATGTCAATAAAAAGTCCCAGCATCAAAGATTTACGGATTCAAATTGATTTATACTTGTATAAATTGGTTTATACTTATAATTTATATTTAAGAGTTATAAATTTATAAATTCAAAAAATAAATATTAATTATTACGAAAAAATAATATATTAAATATATATTTACAAATTTTAAAATTTAAATTTATAAAAAATTAAAACTATATTTTGATAGTCTAGTTTTATATCGAAATCTTAGTCCAGATTCTTATTTAATTTAATTTATTATTTAACATTGGATAATATGATGATTTTAGTAATTCTACTTCGTTTGTATGTTTTGAATACCTTATATGCTAAAATATATCAAGAAAGAAATGTATCATATGGTAATTATTGTAGGAAGGTACGCTCTTAAATAGAGATTTGGGTTTGTACGGTTTAATTAAAATTAAAATGTCAAATTAAACTTTCTTTTTATTATAATTAACAAAGAGAGATTACATTTCTCAAATATTATAAATAATATTAGATCTTGTCATAAAATATATAAATATCAAATTTCTTTTATTTAATAAATAAATGTTAATATTTTTTTAATAGAAATTGAGCAAAATATATTAAGGAAAAACTAGTTGTGTGGAGCTATACATTATGTAAAAGATAACCCAAGTTCCATGAAGGTCTCAAACGAGAAGAAGGCTAAAACAACTATGCCTAAAACAATTCCCTCAAATTATGGAAGGGTAGATTTTAACAAGCCTAAAACAATTCCCTCAAATTATAGTAACCATAACATTGGAAGGGTAGATTTTAGCAAACTGCTGGTTCAACATGATAAAAAAAATATTCATAGGTTGACTAGAAAGGAAACTCTACATATTCTTTCTTCTGTGACAAAGAGCTCGCGTGTGACTAAGAATTCTTCCATGGGAAAAGCACCTTCTTCATTGATCACTAGGGAATTCTGGACATTTTAAGCTCTTCATCCTTGATAATTTCCACTGTTCCCATAAGCTCCTTTAGGTCACGCTCATGGTCATCAATTTTGGAATCGTGGAAATCCATTTTCTTGGTTATCTATTGAATATACGAAGCCACCTCCTTATTCTCCTTCATGCCTATACTCCTACAACCTCAAAAACCATGTGTGGATGTAGTGTTATGTCTTCCAAACTAGAATTTAAACTGGCAGAATTTTCAACCCCGTCCTTCATCGCTATTGTTCCACTAGAACTGGATTTTGTCCAATGCGAGAGAATGCGGACGCTGAGTACCGGATTCTTCTTGGTAATGGGATTGCATAGAGTGAATGGAGGATGTAGCTAGAATAACGCTCTCGAGAATGAATGATGCCAATTTGAATGGTGATGAGAATTATGTTGGGAATTCTACTGGTTATAATGTTGTTGGGAATTACCGTGTTCAACTGCTGGTAGGAATGCTCATGTCCAACTACTGATAGGAATCTGTGTCAAAATAATTTTTTCCAATTACTTAACCATTTTCGAATGTTGCGCCGAGAATACATGTCCAAATAAATTCCAGGGTAGACAAAAAAATGTTTAGTACATCGCAATAAATCTCTACCATATAGCTTGTGCGAACAAGCTCGTCAAGACCCCAGGGAATTGCTGGAGTAAGATCCCATTTAATACTGGTTGGAGAGAGGTACGGGCATTTGGAAAAAGGAGGTCCACGCATCTAAGGGGTGCGGGGCTTCGACTAGAAGCTTCGGCCTTGAGGGGAGCTTAAAGTCCATCGAATGATGGTTAAGGGACAAATTTAAAATCCCTCGCTTGATTAGCATAAATAATGTTACCTTTGGTGCTTCCACTGTCTTGGTTGGCTAGTTTGTTGGCTAAGACAGAAGAGAACTTGAAGTGGAGAATTAAGGAGGTGAATCTTATCATAATTTTTTTTGCAATTCGCAGAGCCTTTTTTATAGCCGGTTCTCATCTTTTGGATAACCTGTCTTCTGCGACGAGTCGCGGAAGACCATTAGATTTGAAATGGATTTCCCAACTGTTAGATCCAGCCTGTCTAAAAGTAATAACCAATTCTGCTTCATTGTTTATGTGAATTTTGAGGCCCCAAGCAAAAGAATTTACTATATTTCCTCCAAGATCAAATATGACCCTTCCCACTCCCCCTCCCCACACATTCCTCTCCTTAAATAATGTTAATATTATATACTAATATAAATTGAAATTTCTTACCATTGAAATTTTTTTTTTTTTTTTTTTTAATATCATGTCCAACATTTCTTAAAAAAAGAGGTTCACAATGAACGAATGAACTATAAAAAAAAATAATAAAAAAAAAATCTAAAAAATAAGATGTGCACATTTCAATGACAATACCGTGATGGAATTCTTATCATCCTCTCTATCTACATTAGATAGTGTTATTTCCTCAACTTATTTGGAAAAGGTGTGGCATGGGTTGTTCAAAAGTCTTTGGAAAAATAAATATACCCAAAATTCAATGAGAACACTCTCATGGAATTCTTATCATTCTCTTTAGCTATATTGATAGTTTTGTTTTCTCATGGAATTCTTATCATCCTCTTTAGCTACATTAGATAGTTTTGTTCCTCAACTTACATTTGGAAAATATGTTAGAATCTTTTTATATAGTTTTTTTATGTAAATTTATTTTTATGTTTAAATGATTAAAATTAGTTAGATGTTATGTATTAATTTAGGATAATCTTATGTCTAAAGACATATACCTTTTTTACAATGTGTTCATAAATTTGTCACCATAGTTCATTGTATTTTACACTTATCCATGTCTAAATTTTAGATTTTCTCGTAAGCCCTTAAAATATCAAGTTTAATCTAATTAATATTTTTTTTTAAATATGGTTCCCAATTACCCAAAAAAATGGTACTAAACAAAATGTTTGGTTGTATTTTACACTTATCCATGTCTAAATTTTAGATTTTTTTTGTAAGCCCTTAAAATATCAAGTTTAATTTAATTAATATTTGTTTTTAAATATGATCCCCAATTACCCAAAAAAATGGTACTAAAAATGTTCCTTGTAATAAAGACCTTCTTAAAAAAATTATAATAATTTTATTATTTTTTTTAATATATTAAGACAGTGTTGAAGACAACTTAGTTATAAAAAAATGAACTTAATACAAAAAAAATGTAGAGAGATGGTTTTTTTTAGCAATCTATGATTTAAACAAAATCATAAACCATAGTACCTCGAGTCTCCCTCTTCAATCACAATTCTAAAAATGTAAATTCAACTAAATTCTTAAAAAAAAAGACATGGGAGTTGAGAGCTTCATTTTGGATGATACCATCCTAGGTCGAGGATCTTTAAAGTGCATTTTATCATCATCCTAATGTTTCTAAAATGTATGTTGTTCTATTAGTTTTCCATTTGTGTTTTGATTAGTCATTTTGATATTTGAGGTTGAGTAAGAAGATTTTTTTTTTGTTTTTGTCTAAATTGAGAAGGTACATATTTTAAGGGAAATTCATTATGTTTCCAAGACTTGGATTTCCTCCTTCTAGTTACATGGTGTATCTAATAGGCCTTCTCACATTCGCTAACCTTATCAAACATAGAGGATATATGTTCTCTTATGTCTTTAATGAGTTCCATCAACAATTTCCTCCATTTAATACTATCCATTTTTCCAAATTGTAACTTGGTTGTAATTGACACCAAATTTCCTAAGTTTCCCTCATATTTCAAAGCTTAAATGTTCAAGAACTAGATAAAAAAATTTATAAGGGAGGGGAACCGACTTGAAACTTGTGAATCCTTATGTAGACAAATTATGATTCTTAGAGTCCTTAGTCTACTTTTCTATTTTTTAACCTGGATCATCCCAAAACTAGCAACACATACCCGTTGTTCCTTGTATTTCTGCAATATGGTACATATTAACCTCGAATGCCATCCCACCCCATATGATTAGTTAATTTAGAGAATCCACACCATTCTAGAGACAAGCAAAATCCTCTACAATAAAATTTAATGTAAATCAACCCCAAATCATCACTACATTCACCATCAAGAGTTCTATGATTTCACATGTGGGACATCCATGGAGGTGGGTTAAGATTTTTGGCAAGGCAATTTCAGCAAAAACAAAAAAATGTACCTCAATCGAGCTTTTGATAAACCCTCGATCAATGTTTTAACATCGCGATCGATGGTTTATAACATGCTCGATCGAGGTTGCGATAAACCCTCGATTGATATTTTGATAAACCATCGATCGAGGTCTTCAAACCTCGATAAAGGGTTAAAAAATGGCTCAATCAAGGGTTAAAAAGGACCTCGATCGAGCATTTTTAATCTTATATAAATAGGCAACAAACCCATCATTTAATTCACTTCATTTGTTGGATAGGAAATGGTCATTTATATTCATTTGTGCATATGGCTTGTAGAGAAATTGGGTTATAGATGTCATTAGAGGAAATTTGGGGTCTAAAATGGGCCTTATAAGAAAATGTGCCAAAATAAGTTTTTGTGAGTTGGAATTCAAGAACCAATAGAATTTCAATAAAATAAGTTAACCATAATGGTGGAATTGACACATTTGTCATTAAAAAAAACTACTTTTTTTATTCATATTTTCGACATATCTCATTGTGTTTTTACTCAAATTTAGATTGGGAGAGCTCGTTGGATGCAGAATTTGATTCCGCATCCAACGAGTACCCACACAGTATACTTTTTACGGACCCCGCTACCCCAAAAACAAGAAATACCTGAAAAAACGTGATGATGATGTCATCATCACGTTTTTTCAGGTATTTCTTGTTTTTGGGGTAGCGGGGTCCGTCAAAAGTATGCAGTGTGGGTACTCGTTGGATGCGCAATCAAATTACGCATCCTAAAGTATGCAGTGTGGGTACTCGTTGGATGCGCAATCAAATTACGCATCCTAAAGTATGCAGTGTGGGTACTCGTTGGATGAGCTCTCCTGATCAAAATTTGAGTAAAAACACAGGGAGATATGTCGAAAATACGAACACAAAAAGTAGTTTTTTTCTTTCTTCCTCCAAAATTAATCAATATTATTTTATTATTTTAACTATTATTTTATTATTTTCCTTAGGAGGCCCATTTTAGACCCCAAAATTCCTCTAATGGATTGATCACATGTATGACTCCAATCAATCACATCTATAACCCCAATTACTCTACAACTAAAAAGTAGCAGTAGTAATGCTTTTACTCATTTTTTCTTCAAGGTATGTATTATTACCCACAAGTATATCATTCTTCTAGTAGAAGTTATGTTTGATAAAATTTTATTATCATATAATTATATGTTTGATTTTATTTGAATTTGAAGACCTTCTTCCCATGAACAATACGAGATTTTAAAAACTTTGATTAAATAAATTTTTGGGTGTCCATATTCGTGTGCTCACACGAATATGGTCACTTGAGGATGTTTTTTCATGCTCACATTTTCATTTCTATAAAGGTACTAAAAATACTTTGCTCCTTCATATATCATTTTTAATTTTACAAAACTACATTTATGTGATATGACTCTAAATGTAACACTAATTTTTATCTTAATCTTTTTGTTCTATTCTTCCCTAGGCTCCAGGATTTAAATATATATCCTGAAGATCTATATCATAGGTAGATCATAGTCTTGAGAATCTAGGTTGATTGGACACAACTAGCCTAAGTTCAACTCATCAAATGAATTGCATGCATCATTTCTCGCATTGGTTCAATGCAAAAAGAATACTATTACAATGATGCATATAATTCAGTTGATGAGTTGAACTTAGACGAGTTGTTTCCACTCAACCTGGATTCTCAGGACTACGATCTACCTATGTTATAAATCCTCGTATCGTATATTTAACACTCAGAGCCCAGGGCAAAATAGAACATGATGACTAAGATAAAAATAAGTGTAAATTAAAAATCATATCACATAATTGTAGTTTTTTAAAATTAAAAACTATATACAAAGGAGCAAAGTATTTTTAGTATTTAAAACATTTCACTACATTTTTGTACTACATTGTATACACATTAGATATATTGCTGATAGGAATCAAATGATGTTGAAATTCCTTACCAACCATTGATGACATAAACAATCTAGATGTTGAATTCCAATGAAAACACACCATGATACTACTTGAATATAAGTATTAAAAAAAATTAAATGTATGTAGTTCACAGACTAAAAAATTATTGTTAAAGCCCCAAAATGAATCCCTGCCATCACCATCAAAGTTTCACAACTATTGGTTAAAGTTTTGAGTTATCATGCTAGGATGCATTGAAGGCTTTATTGTATCTACGTCATGGTCATTTTGCTACAAAAAATAGTTTCTCCACTTGCTCACTGCAAACAATATTTATAATCAATGTCATCTATAGTGTTGTTTAAATCCATGTCTCTTTTCAACATAGAGTTCAATGTTTTTGTCAATATCTTTGGTCCAGAAAAAAAATTAAACTTCATTAAATTTAGTTATAAGGAGGGTCACAAGGTCACATATATGGGGCATAACATATTATTATCACTACAAAAAAACCTTTTTTATGAGTGGAGCGAGTTGGCATGTCATGTTTATTTCATGAGTCTTATCCATTTCCTATATTCTTAATGTACTCATGTCTAGAGGAAACGAATTGGTAATAGGTTATAATTGTCAATTATGTTTATGTACACATTTATCTATACAATGAGAGAGTTCTAATTATATGTTAGGTGAACTATGAAAAGAGTTTTCTTGTTCCTTAAACTTTGATGCCTCTTTAATAGTTTCAAAAAACTAAATCTAAAAAGAAAAGTACATATTCCCTTGTTATTATTATATTTCACTATGGTTATTAGTATTATATTATTGTTCCTTCAATTCTTCTTCTTGTACATTTATATTCTTATCATTTATTTGGATATGAAAAAAAATAAATTCTTTATATTTATTACAATGTTGAAAATAAGTATCCTTCTTCTTATTCTTTTTTATTTTATATTTCATTATTTTCTTATTTTTTACTTATGTTTTTTCTAATTTTTACATTTACCATCTTAAAAAAAATCTTTATTCTTGTGTAATTTTTCTTTTAAATTCTCTTAAATCGGTCTTTAAATCCATTTCTAAAATGTCCTTCATGAACATAATATATATATATATA
>LPNX010504537.1:305340-402298 GCA_001517045.1 Pseudotsuga menziesii | reverse complement strand
ATATATATTTCAATATATAGTTTTCTCATTATACCTTTTATACAATTATACTATGTTATGATTGTATTTATTATCCAAAATTATACTCTGTCACACAATATTAATATTCAATAAATTATTACTGAATCTTTTTACTCAATATTTTTATTGATGATTATGATTTAGTGATAATATCTTTCATGTTTATTTATTGAAGAGCATTTGTATTTTTACGATGTTTTCTTTAATAATTTTTTTTTTTAAATTGCGAATATGTAATATTGGACATTAGTTATCAATTAACATAATATTACAGAATAAATTAAGATAATTTTATATTTTAATTTTTCTGTTTTAGAATGATTTATAACAAGGTGATTTTACGATAAGTAATTCTAATATTGTTATCTTAATTAATATTGTTTATCTCTTTGTTATTAATTATTATTGATTGATAATTAATTTAATCTTTTAAAATTGCTCTCAGCTAGTTGAGATAGGGTAAATAGTTTTAATTTTAATTCTAGTTGTAATTAAACTTAGTTTATTTAAGTAAGATTTTAGTAGTTCTTAGTTAGTTTTGTAAATCAATAGTTTTGTATTTTAAATTAAGTTTAAAACTAAACAAAACTAAAAACAAGAAGACTTTCATTAAGAAAGCACATTAGATTAGCATAGACTTAGAAATTGAATTAGAAATTAAATAATAGTTTAATTTAGGAAACATTTTGCTGAATTATTATATTCTCCTTAAGAGGATAAATTCAGTTGGTAGCAGGAGACCATAACCTACGAGATTTTGCTTTCCCAAACACACCGGAAGCTATCTTAAGCAACTTGTGTGGGCTTAATCTCCTTAGTTGGAATAGGTCAGAAAATTCGGCCAACAAATGGCACTAGAAAGAGGGCCGAGGTAAAACAAGTGGTTATTTTTATTTTTTTTCAATTATTTTGATAACCATATTTCCTCCAGCTCTTGTTTTTCAGTTTTATTATTTTATGCTCTTAGTCGTCACATATATGCTGAAGGGTTGGTTAGATGACAAGCTATCCATTTGAAGAGTCAATTAATATTTATTGTTTATCGTTCATGGCTCATGCCTAAATTCTTGTTTGGGAATTCGTTTTTAATTTTACATTGGTTAATATTCCCAATGAGACAATCAACCTCTTGTCAAAACTTGAATTTGATGGCGAAGGCGATATATCTGCAAGAGAACACCTTGGGAAGTTTTTATGTAAATGTAACAAACATAAGATTGTTGATCTTAATGTTACTTGCATGTTATTTTCCCTTACTCTCAAAGGACGAATCAAATGTTGGTTGGAAACTTTTCCACCTAATTTCTTTTTTACATGGTTTCAATTCGCACATGAATTTTTAAACACATTCAAGGATTATAATTCTAATAAACTTTGTAGTGAATTGCAGGCTATTCAGAAGAAGAAAGGTGAGTCTTTAGAAGACTTTTCAGTAAGTCTTTCTCATATTCTTTGCAAATTTCATATTAACGATTTACCTTCTGAATCTGATCTTTTAAATATTGTTTTCAACTCTCAAGTTCCTCTTATTCAACAAAATCAAGACGTTTGTCAAAAGGATGATAACTCACTAATATTCCTAGAAACTTCCTCCTCTATTATTGATTCAGATACTTTTATAAGTTCTACCCAACCCCTAGGTGAGAAGATCGAAGTAGAAGAGGTACCAACTTCTTCTGATCATTATTCTCCTCTCCAAGGAGTAAGTCATAATTCTTTTATACAAAATCTTAAACCTATAAACATTAATGAATCAAATGAGGAAGAACATATTCATGATAAAATTATTCGTACAGATAGGGAAGTTGATTGTCTTAACAAACGACAAGATTCAAATTCTATTATTACGAAAATAGATCAAGATGAATTAATCATAAATCAAACTATATGTTCATCATTTTCTGATTTTTGTAGTAATTCTTGTTTCAATTCAATTATCAATGAACACGAATATGTTAATTATAATTTTATATGTTCTGACAATTCAATAGAAAAGGTCGAAGAAGAAGACATGAATCTTAATGACTCAACTAAATGTTGTCCAAGAGAAGAGATTAATATTTTTCAAGAGAATGTTAATAAAAGTTTTGATTCACATGAAATATTATTAATTGATCTTGATCTCAAATCAATTTCATATGAAATGCTGAAAGGTACATCACCAAATTTTATTCAAAATAATCAAGTAATAAGAGAGAAATATTTTGGAAATTTAAATATTAATGATCTTTCTAAGTTGAGAGATTCTTTTAATTTCCTCACTTCTAATTCTTACTATTTTATTTATCCTGATTTATTTTCTCATTTTGATATGCAAAAGATTCCATTCGAAATATCTAACTATGTGGCATCAAAATTGCATTTCTATGAGATATCTAATAGTGATGATTCTCTTATTAAACATGAATATGAGAGATTGAGACATATTTTATTATTAGATCATCATCCGATACAATATTTTAAAAATAACGAGGATCTATTGCAAAATAATTATAGTCAACCATTTTTTTATGAGATCAACACATCAACTTTTATTGAAACTAAAAATGTTTGTTCTCATCAAAATCATTTATATGGGAAATATAATTTTATTGGTGAAAATAAAATCTTTGTCGTAGAGTTTTCTATAACTTGTGATCACCAAAGCCTTGCATCTTCTTCAATTGATTCACCTTTAGCAATAGAACCTATTAACAAGATTACTTTTTTCGATATTAGGCCACTACCTGTTCATTCACCTATTACATCATTTCATGATCCTATTATGTACTTGAAACCAATTCTTTCAGATGTTAGTGTGACTAATGCTAACAATTTGAATTGTCCATTTGGTTCTTCTAAGATAGGTTTGCCCCGTATGGATTTCATATTTTCAGATCATACTTTGCATTCTAAGTTTCATGACAAAATTGCAGAGTGGCTCAAAAATTCTTTTCTCAAAAAGTTTTCAGAAACTAGTAAACATGTCTTATCATTACATATAAATAGAATTTCAAATGGTAAGGATGATAGATTTTGTTTTAGTGTTCTTTTATATTATTTATGGTTATTATTAGAAGAACATATTATTCTTTTAGGATTAGAAATGTTTCGTTTGTTTCACTGGTTATTTCATTTTACTTAGTTCATGTTGTATATTTGATTATACATATGTACATATTCAGTTTAGAAGTAATTCTAGATTTAGTTTAATTTTGTTTTTCTTATTTTGCTTCATTTTCAATAAATGTGCAGTCAATAGAGGATGTGTAAATTTCAAGATGAAAACAAAATTTCTGGATGAAAATGAATCGTCGTTTAAGGAAGTACTCATTACCCTTTTATCTCTTTTTGATTATTTTTCTCTTACTATGAATAAATAATAATGATGAAATGTTTACATAAAACAAATAGTAAAAGATTTTCATCATACATAATTTTGTACTCTTCTGAACACAACTCACTCATCCTGTAATTATTCTCATAAAACTATACAACTTAGACTTTTCATTTTTCCTTTTGTAAATAATAATGAATAAAGGGATTTGACTTATTCAATCTTCTCATCAATTAATTAAATGAATCCTAAAGATTGAAAAATTATTTTAACAATTGAATGATTTTGTAATATTTTCGAAACTTTATATTAATAACAAACTTATGATGCTTTTTGTGAAAATCACCATTTTGACATGTATATTATATTTCTGTCTCCTATTTTCTATTTTATATTGACCTTTATTTAAACTTTAAATCTTTATATTGTGGTCAATTTTAATATTAGGAGATTTGTCGTTATTTCTTACACATGTCATAATTTTGTGATTTTTACGTTATTTTGTATAGCTCATCACATAGAAAGTAATCATATCTTGAATTTTGATTTTTGAGTTTATTTACCGTCTTCGACTCTCAGTCAAAGTTTTGATAAATTTTTCTTTTGGTTTTCAATACATACCTTTTGGTTGACTTTTGGATTTGATCGGATTCTATCTTTTTGAGTGTTTTGGTTCAATTAGTAATTTTTATTCTTAAAATTTGTTTGGTTGATTGGTTACAGTAGTGAATTTAATATTTTTCAACTTTTGATTTTCTCTTTGTTTTTAGCAAGGGAGCATTGTAGATAAATAATACTTTGATGGCACACTACTAGATGTCCATATGTCTCTCTACTAATCAACCTGATATCTTTAAAAGAAATCATTGTAAGAAATTTCTTGCCATATCAAATGTTCTTACTATGACTGAATCACTCCTAGCCTTGAAATATTTCTTATGAACTTAGCTAATCAGTCAGTCGAACTCACGATTATTATTCTTGGACTTTATTTTGAGAATGATATCATTAGCCAAGCAAGTTAACCTATCAAGAAAATTTTCTCTTAGAATCTTTATGAATCAATGACATTAGCCATCTTTAGGCCTTCCATGTTATTATAGAGGTATTATCTCGATTTGTTTCTCGTCCATTAGAAAAAATTTAAAATTAAACTAAACTTTGATTGAAGAATAGGAGGTCTCATCATGAGCCGACCTAATCATGATCATCAGCCCTGTCAGGGATAACATCATTTCTAATCACCAGGGTGATGGCTCTTGGTCATAAGATTAAGGGACAGGAGGTCTCATCACGAGCCAGCTTGTTTATCTCTGGCAGTTCTCGTGAATGATGCTATCAATATCTAGTTACCAGGCCAGGATAGTAGTCTTGAATCAAAGATATAATTAATATATTCAAAAAAAAAGAGAGAGAAAAAGAAGAGAAAACAAAATTTATCTTTCAGTTATTTATATCTAATGGATGGGGAACTTATCTAGATATCTTCTTAAGGTATGGAGGTCATATCTTTATGCTGGTGTTATTTGATTATTTTAGCTATTGAGAAAGCATTCTTGATTAGATTTATTTGCTATGCATATATTTTAAAGTCATTCAAAGTTTATGAAGTTTCTGAATAATAGTTGGAAAAAATAATTTGATTGTGAGAGCACTTTAAGTTCAAACTTTACTATATAGGTTAGTAATGTGAGAATGTCATGTAGTGTGAAATTTGATATTTCAAGAAAACCTTGATGTCATTTTCCTATATCTATAACCTTTCGGTAAATATACAGAGATAACTGGTTCACCCAGCATGTCGCCATTTGTTGGCACCCCAACAACTCCCCTTGATATTACAACAAAATAAAGGGCCCCCATTAGAATTTTGTAAATATTTAGCTTTGGGTTTCTTTTTCTTTTATCTTGCTTAATTTGGAAGGAGATTTTATGGCTTTATTTTCTTTTGATCCTTTCTTTGACCTTTGTAATGATGGTTCTTTGGGTTGGTTTTCATGGTTTCAAGGATTTGGTGATATTGGATGTTTGAGAATTTCGACTTCACGATGGCTAGATGATACTTTCTTGATCTCATTTGAACTTATATGAGTCAATTCCATGTCTTCGTTCATTTGCATTCGATTAATTTGCTCATTCGAACAAGTTACTAAGTTTTGGTTTTTACATTACTAACGATTTAGTGATCATTTGTCGGATCAAAAAGAATTAAGTAGAGATTTGTCCTTATTGATTTCTATCTATGTCTTGAAAGAATTTATATCTAATAATTGGATCATATTCTTACTTCTGCATTATAATGATACGTTGACTTTTACAAAGCTTGTAACATTTGATTTAAATCTTTATCTCACATGAAATTGAAATTTGAAGATTTTCTTTATCCTCATTAGATTTATGGCTTTTGATGACTTGATGGTTCTTCCATGATCTATATTGGTCTTATGTGAACTAGCTCCATATCTTGTTTTGAAAAAATGAAATAAATTAAAAATTGAGTAAACTTTAGGTCAATTTTTAATACATAGTTACACTAATAAATCATTAGTTGTTGTAATAAAAGAGAATTTAAATATTATATATTAAATAGTTTCTCAAAAGATTCCTTTTATTATAATTTTATAAGTTTATTAATGGTTAAAATAAATATTCATTTTGGAAGAAATAATCTTATTTTAAAACCTAAAAGCTAATGGACAAATATTTATACGGTGAAGTCATTATTATATTAAAGACTACATTATTAGTCTTTAAAGGAGAAAAGTCTGTGACAAGTGTTCATAATATTGTATTATATATAAGAGATAAATATTAAACGCTTAAACAAATCTTTTTTATACAATTCATGCTAAGAATTTATAAAAATAAATAAATAAAATCACCGCTATGTTAAGATTGTTTTTATTGAATGCTACAGTGGAGCTATTAAAGAATAAGATGCATAATGAATAACGTTAGCCTATGAAAAGTAGTGATTCAAGAGAAATAGATCGCATGGAGAAAAATAATTTGTTGTCATTAAGTGATTATTGGTTTATCTACGAGATTATCTCATTTTGTTGTAAAAGGTCTAACACATGTTCTTTATTATCCCTTGCAATCATTAAATGATCATAAACAAGTTTAGGGTTTGTTGCCTCTATTTCCAAGATCTTATATTTGTTGAATTTTATATATCATGTTTCTATGTCTAAGATCAGATTATATTTTGAATATTACAAGTATATGCAATGTTATCATTTACCATGTTATCATATATATATTGGATAAGGCCACTAATAATATACGATATGATCAATAACAATTTTGCTCATATTTTGAAAATCGTTGTTTTATACTATTTTGCATGGTTAACGATGTATTGTCGTTATTTTCTTGAAACGCAGGTCTCTATTAATAGTGGATCATTAGTTAACAATGATTATTATTACGGAGAATCCCACCTTTTGAAGACGCCAATGCAGATGGACCGTAAGACTGCCACTATTTGCTAAATAGTAGATCTCTGAGAGGATGGAACGTCATCTCATCAAAACTGCTAGATTTCAAAATGATCAATATTATTAAGATGGTGCCAAGTGGAAGTTAAGATCACCCTGATACTAGGAAATTTTCCACAAGATCCGAAGGAGTATGCAGAGATATCTCGTGTTATCAGATATAGATGAAGTAGATTGCCACGTCATTAGATGTCAATCAAAGATGATATCAAATTTATGAAACTAACTCCGTCACATTTGTAGGAAGACAAGAATTCGAGCATAGTTAACCAATTCCAAGAATCTTACACCAAGAATATTATCCATCGTCGGAGCGTGAGCAATTTTATCTCATCATATCTACAAAGGGTTTTCACCTGGAAATTTTCAAAAATGTAATGCCATCAATGACGCAAAGCCTAGAACCGTGAGAGAAAACTGAAGGAATTTAATCAGCAAGAGAAACGACAGAGATGGAAATATTTTTGTGAAATCTAGAAGATAAACAAAATCGAGTATTTCCAGGATGGAGTCCAACATGCATTGAGGATCGATTATGAAGAGAAGCTAGATGGAGATCTATTGAAGGATAAGCATAGAAACTGGCGGTCTGGTGGAAGGACTCATTAAACAGTTGCATCTGTCATGGAGGATGGGGAATGATATTTATTTCTATATAAACAACAATCACTCGATTGTTGGTGATGGTGGGGGTCTCTAGAGATCTAGAGATGAATTTATTGTCTTCGGAAATCATTTTTCTTTTCTGTAAAATTTTCTTTGAAGGAGAAGAATGGAGGAGACACTGCCAGGAGAACGTTGGGAGAATTAGAGGGAATTTCTTCCCAAAAATTCTTTTTTTTTCTCTTAATATTGGTCGGTGGAGTATTGTAGAAATAGACTTATCTAAAATAGAATTACAGTTCTGGTTTTAATTTCTTTGCTGGAATTTTACCTTCGGGGAGAATTAGGACTTGAGTTCTCAAACTGGTATCACTGTCTGTTACTATTTTTGAAAACTTAATATATATATATATATATTTCAATATATAGTTTTCTCATTATACCTTTTATACAATTATACTGTGTTATAATTGTATTTATTATCCAAAATTATACTCTATCACACAATATTAATGTTCAATCAATTATTACTGAATCTTTTTACTCAATATTTTTATTGATGATTATGATTTCGTGATAATATCTTTCATGTTTATTTCTGAAGAGCATTTGTAATTTTACGATGTTTTCTTTAATAATTTTTTTTTTTTCCGAATATGTAATATTGGACATTAGTTATCAATTAACATAATATTACAAAAAAAATTAAGATAATTTTATATTTTAATTTTTCTGTTTTAGAATGATTTATAACAAGGTGATTTCACGACAAGTAATTCTGATATTGTTATCTTAATTAATATCGTTTATCTTAATTAATATCGTATATAATTAATTTAATCTTTTAAAATTGCTCTCAGCTAGTTGAGATAGGGTAAATAGTTTTAATTTTAATTCTAGTTGTTATTAAACTTAGTTTATTTAAGTAAGATTTTAGTAGTTGTTAGTTAGTTTTGTAAATCAATAGTTTTGTATTTTAAATTAAGTTTAAAACTGAACAAAACTAAAAACAAGAAGACATTCATTAAGAAAGCACATTAGATTAGCATAGACTTAGAAATTGAATTAGAAATTAAATAATAGTTTAATTTAGGAAACATTTTGCTGAATTATTATATTCTCTTTAAGAGGATAAATTCAGCTGGTAGCAGGAGACCATAACCTATGATATTTTGCTATCCCAAACACACCAGAAGCTGCCTTAAGCAACTTGTGTGGGCTTAATCTCCTTAGTTGGCCTAGGTCAAGAAATATGGCCAACAAGTCAATGGGATGAAATCCGTTGGAAGGAGGGAATTAAGGCATCCCCCATCATCCAACACGAGGTACTCAGTAAAGCTGTATAATGTGGAAGGACTCGATCATAATGTGCACGAACCAATAACCGTACCGGGAATGGCTGACATGAAAATTCAAGATAACTGAGGATTGGTCGAATCAGGTTTCAACTTCCTTTGAACAAGATCATAAAGGGAAATGGTGACTGAATGTAGGCAGCATAGACTCGATATACAAAACTGGGACATCTCTGCGACATAGGAGGCATCGACAGAAGCTCCATAGGGACTGGAAGCTTAACTGGTCGGTGGAGATAAACTCAAAGAAATGAGTACAACTCCTAAAGTCAAACTATTAACCCAACCAACGGATGTGATATACAATGCTCTGTTTGAAGGTGACACGACTCGACTGCTGCCAAAGATAACATCTTTTCTTATTCGGCTTTTTGGTTTTTTTTATTTTTTTTGGACTTTTTCAAATATTTTGAAAAGCTTAAAAAATAATAAAAGTGCTTTATAGTTATAGACTAGGAGGAGATGAGTGTCAAGGGACAAACAAACTAGTTCCAAGCAGTGGAACATACCTGTGCTCAATGCCAGGACACATGTGTAGGATAGCGACACTCAGGGGAAAGTCCCCCCTAGTAAAAATAGGGAATCAAGCTGCAAAGGATATATAAAATGGCTCTACGTGGCTAGACATGAGACAAGCTCAGGCTATATAGTTGATAATCAAAATCAAGGAAGCCGGCATAAGGCTCAATGAGGCAATAAAAACTCATGATAATGAAATTACAACTTGACATAAGGGAGTCCTGGTTAAAAAGGCCAGCAAAAAGATCAAGAGGAGTATGACGCTCTTGCTCAAAGTCATGGTGGTACTATACAAAGGACTCCTGGACCTAAGAGAGGACTCACAACATGGGTACCAAATGCAAAGGGGAGCTAACTAGGACACCCATGTATAGGAAAGTTCTACCATTCAGATAGTACCACTTCTAACAACATCATGAAGGTTCCATGATACCATGGAATGGGTTCGTACCTAAGGTTAAAATGAAACAGTCATAAGGTCATGAAAAATGCAAGCAAATGTGAAATCCTAACCTATATGCCAGTTTAGACATGATACCTATGATAGGAACGGATGGGTTGAAACCTCGGAGAGAGTGTACAAAAACTGGACCCTACATGACAACCATATTAGTCCAAAACAACCCAAAATAGTCAATAAAGAATCCAAACTATAGGATATAGGGATGAATGATCATGACAACTGCACCCAAAGGAAACAATGCGGTGAACGATGGGACATAAAAAGGAAAGTAAGGTGTAGACCAATGTTCACGCATCCACTACCACCCCCATGAGGGTGACCACCAGTGTAAAGACTGAGAGAATGGAGTCGACATCCTCCACAAATGGAGTAGAGGGAAAAATGTGACCACTCCCAAATCTATGAGCATGGTAAGGGGCTGTGATGCCCCCAAGTCTGACACCAGGGTCCGTACTAGGACCAAGGACAGGTGATAAGATACTAGGCATACCGAAATTAAAAGGACCCAAACTCAAGAGAGCATAAATATACTCAAGTAACCGCGATCCCAAATGCTAACTAGCGCACAAAGAGCACACTCCTAAGAAAATATACAAACAAAATACAAGCAAACCAAAGGGAGGATATGTGAGCTCCCGAATGCAACAGGTATGTCTCGCCTAGGAGAGGCTCGAAACTCCCATACACTACAAGTGAAGATATGTAACCAATTATAGTGGCCCTCAGCTTCAACGCATAAAGCGACTGTGTTGTCCGACCTCTACCTGGTTAGGACACCTACAGAATAACCTCTGGAAGTACCCCCTCAATAACCTAGGTAAGGCAACTAAGGTCACCCAAATATAACCAATGCTTAGGTGGACAACCGTAGGTAGGATCGAGTGTATGGGCAGGGTAGAAAATCCTGAAACTCTCGAAAGAGCCCCCAGATATGAATACAATCCTAGAAATATCTTTGGTGCTACTCAGTTACAACTAGGGGTCATCCCAATCATAACCGCTCAGACTTCCTCGTGCTTAACTCCCTTGTAAGAGGAGGATCCTGAGGAACACTAATTATACCAAGGAATTTCACATTCTCACCTGGACAGACACATACATATTTCATTTAGTGGTCTTGGAGAATTTACTCACAATGAACTATTCCAAGACCCTAAAACCTAGTCTTGTTGATGCACCCTATAAAAGAAAAGAGTGTAATTCATTTTATGATGCGTTGATTTTAATTGGCTATAATTACTCAAAGGGAAATGGCCGTGAAACTAATGACATTATGACTCAACAGTGAAATAAATATGCACACCATAACAAACAATGCTAAGTGCAATCTTTGTCAAATGAAAAACAGGGTGTGCCACTACATGAGATGCATAAAAAATCATTCCTTTGATGTCAATGCAATCCTTCCTATGTGAAATCCTAAATACAACTCTCATCCAAGCAATCCAATGCAAGTACCTCCTCAATTCCATATCTAATATGCAACTAAGAGTGCAACTAATTTTTTTTTCAATATAAAAGATTGAAAAATGCAATAAAAGTCATCTAAAACTCTCAGTCTCTGCAGCAAGTATAAAACACAATCCCAACAAGACACCGAGACAAAAAAGAGTAATGCACTAATGGAAAAACAAAAAGGATAAATGACTAAAACTACTTTCAAAGAAAAATCAATGAAAAGGTGGTCTCTAGTCATAAAAGAAGCATCCAACAAACAACATCAGACCCAAGGAAGACCCAACCCCACTAACAACCCACCCAACAACTTCCCACAACACCAAACTCACCAAAAGGGAGGATTTACGTGACTGTTTAAAGAACAACTACGTATATACATGACTTTTGGCCAAAAAGCTGCATGTATACATGGATTTTGGCCAAAAAACTACATGTATACATGACTTTTGGCCAAAAATCCACGTATGTACATTACTTTTAGCCAAAAACCTACATATATAGAGAAGACAGTGGTAAAAAGCAGGCCAAGGGTCAAACCAATAAAGGGGAGTGTCAATAGATGAACATACTATAAAATGCAACATAGAAACAAGGAGAAACAAAGAGCAAGTCAAGAATGTCAAGCACATTGTGCCCCCAAACCCCAAAGAAAAACAAGGAACGTCCCCATCGGAGTCGCCAATTCTATTACAGAGAGAAATTCCTATGGCTTGGGGTACCACAACGGACAAATTAACTCTAGAAATCAATCCTTCCCTATATGCTAGAGAAACCAAACATCTAAAACTAAAGGATCTCGATTCGTACCTTATTCTAGACGGTTGATGTAGATCCCCGTTGAGCTTTCGCACTCTCGCTTGTATTAGCAATTTGCTTCCTCAACATTCAACAAACAAGACAAGCATGCTATATATAATTATGTTAGACCTACTCTAGCATATATAATCAGTAACATATAAGCATTTACAAGCATCCATGTATCAAATACTCATTTAAATACACATTATTGGACAGGAAAAGATATTTCTATTGATATAAAACAAAGATTACAATAGTGACAACCTCTATCGGCACGTCTGCGAATTGGAGAAACTGAGTCCCCCACTTGGGCCTCCACCACTTCAATCCTCCATCTCTCGATAGCAAGCTCACAAGCAAAAGGCAATCTTAGGAATAACACAAAGTGCTCCATGGGATAAAGGGATGCGGACTCAAGTATAAGCTCCAGCAACAATGGACTATAGTTTTATTGCTCTTCAATTCCTCCCCTTTCAATGTATCCAAAGGGTTCCTTATATATCTCTTCAATGGGGTAATGGAAGGTCAAATCCAAGCGATCTCAAGGCATATGGAAGGCCAAGAGACAAGTGACTTGGATCCACATCAAGGAAAACTCAAAAATCATTTGGCCTTTTGCACACATCCCGATGTACATGGGTTTAAGGGTCAAATCCACATATATACGCTAGAAAAGGATTAAAAGTCGCGTATAGAAATTATTGCATGTTTTTAGGGATGATCTTGGAAACATCAAAGGTACAAAAATGGTCCATGGGGTCTAAATAGTCTGAAGAGGGATAGGGAAGGCCATAAAGGTGTGATCCACCATGTGTGGTAAAATCAGTTGTAACAGTATAAAAGTTTTAATCCACTTTTAATGTTTTTGAAATGTAGATGTTGGACCTGTACGCCCTGATGGGAACCTCGGGATGTTTGTGTGGCCCATAAAGGGTGGGTACCAAGGGATACTCATATTTATTCATGGAAATATGGCCATGCTAACCTAGGGAATTCCCACTATACATATTGAGTGGATTCCTGTTTTCATGCAAGAATTTGTAGTCGGGATTCCGCCCACCTGGTTACGCCTCTTGAGGAGGGTAGCCAGGGCTATTCTATTTTACAGGGAGGTCGAAGAGGCTACTATAGGAGATGATGTTGATGATCAGGCCTATACCTATGGGCATTTTGTGGATTGCGATCCAAATTTTTTGTATATTTATACGGTTGTGACTGGATCTTAGGATCAAAACTCGACCTATCTATGGACATATTTTTACATATATATTTTGCCCAATTATTTACATGTGTTCCAAATGTATATGTTATGTATTTTTTACAAAATGTGTGTTAAATTCCAATCTAGAATGTAGTTCACATATGCATTAGTTAATGTATTTTCATTTCGTGAAATGTGATTAAATGAAATATAATCAAAATTTCTTTCAAGTAATCTAACCTACAAAAACTAACGTAACAAGGTAGGGTTTCACACCTGATAAGATCCATTGAGCTGGGAAACCACCAGTTAAGAGTCAAATCTAACTTCCAACAAGGTGATGGCACATGACAAGGCATCCCATAACAACTCAATAACATCCCTGTACTCGAACACATTATTAGTAGCAGGACCTAGGCAAGCGCATCCAAAGGCAACTAGTTGTCATGAGGGTGAATAGATGACCCATGCGGTTGAAGCCAGGTTACAAGTATGACAACTAGTGCCATCCAAAAACATATGAACCACTCATCTGACATTTGTAACAACCACCAGATGATATAAGAAACACTAACCAGCTAACTATTGTACATAAAAATATATACAAGAAAAAGAACCAAGTCTAGGTGTAGTACTTCTTCAGTATTCGTCGAACAAGTTTAGAATCGAGATAGGTTCAGATTCCATGTTCAACAATATATGGATCTATGCCTAGTATAGATGACCAAGCACATGCATCATGAAATTCCTTTAACAGGGAAGTATATATGGAAACCTCTTCTGAGGAAGAGTTTGCATCAATATGCACATTTTCGATGATGTTAGGGTTTGCAGAGACATTGATGGGATCAACATATTCTGCCAGTCTCATGTTCAACTCCAGGTTTTCAATTATAATTAGATATGGAAAAAAGTAGGATCTATGGTGAATATATTCACAAATCTTATCTCTCCCACTCATGGCATCCAAAATGGCTTCATCCGAAGGTAAAACCATGTATAAGTAGCCATCTGAATATAAAGAGTTCTCTGTCCAAGCATGCAGGTAAGATTCTTTCGACTCCTTTAAGACTGTAGAAGGAGTCACGACAGGACCAATAGTGGTGTTAAAAACACCTTGATAACCTACTTCCACCACCAAAAAGGGAACCTCAGGCTCGTAACGAGAAGGAAGGACCCAAAGATCTATTCCATCGACAACCATCTCAATAGACTTCCCAACACTGGTAGAACCTAGATAGTTTATAGGGGTTGGGATATCAAATGTGTCCACTAATGATGAATACATTCCAACACCCAATATCTCATTAGCCGGCATGATCTGATCAACAAAAGGCATAGTGGACTCATTAGTTTCCAAACGTCCCTTTTGAGTGAAACTGAGTTGGTCAATAGTGACCAACTTATCATCGTGCGGAAAAACAACCACCCAAAGAACAGCTGAGGCAATTTCACACATGGCATAAGTCCATATTCTACCTAAAAGAAATTTATAGTCCAAAGGAGCATCAATCACCACAACTTCAACAGACACTGCTTTCCCTGCCAACTTAATCTCAAAATCTGGTAGGATACCATGTGGGCAGAAAGACCTCCTATCGAAAGCAGTAAGTAAGGTATTTGAGGGAACTAGATTAAGGGAACCCAAATCCTTCTAGCAAGAAAGAGACATAACACATCTAGAAGCACCTTCGTCAACAACTGCACATCCAATGGTTTTACCACCATGAACGACATCTACTGACAAAGACACATGATATGGTAGGCACATCTTAACATATGACATATTAAACTTTTCCATGAGGCTCGACGAATCCATGATACCTAACGCTGCTAAAAGGGCATCCCGCTGAGCAGGACAACTCTGAATCACTTCCAATGTCAACATCGCACACAGGGTTTGGGCCAAATATTCCACCACAAAGTAGTTCAAAGCAACCCTAGAATTCAGATTGTGAAATTCCTTTTTAAAGACACCTTTCGGTATCTTAAGCATTGGGTCAGTAAGGTTTTCTTTCATGAGATGGTTAGAATTTTTTCCAATAGACTTACCCTTCTCAGGAGCCTCCATCTCATAGTTTTTGTTTCTCGTCTAGAGCAAGGAACTAGATCGTACCATGTTGATATAATTTTGATCAGGAAGGGCACCAGGAGTGCCCCCATATACATTAGAAACAAAAGTTGTGTTTTGTATTTAGGGAAATGGATCCTTCAGGACAACTGGTTGTTGATTTTTAAGCAACTTCTGAGCTTGGTCAATAAGGGGGCATTAATGAGTTAGGTGATCTCCGTGACACAACTTACACGGAAACTTCACTCTCTTCTTATATTTTTGACCCCCATCAGCATCATTTGTGGGTTCTTTCTTGTTTTGATTTCCCCCACCCTTCTTCCCCTTA
The DNA here is from genome assembly GCA_001517045.1 of Pseudotsuga menziesii. Lineage (NCBI taxonomy): Eukaryota > Viridiplantae > Streptophyta > Pinopsida > Pinales > Pinaceae > Pseudotsuga > Pseudotsuga menziesii. The sequence goes on along the minus strand of LPNX010504537.1, from coordinate 386,665 downwards.
TTTTTCCCACTGAGCTGTTGATTTCCCTTCTGAGAATATTGTGCAAAACAATTTGCATTTTGGGTGGAGGAGGTAGCCTTTCCTGCCTCCATTGTAGAATTATTCACTAACAAATCATGGAGTTACTTATCCAGTGACTCTACAGTGGGATAATTAACTGAATCGACCACTCCATCGGCATGGGGTCTAGGCTTGGGTTTCTCAACACTATGGGTAGACCACGATGTGTCAGGTATGATTTCATATAATATCCCAGACTAAGCATATATCAAATCCATCTACTGGGCCCTGATGATGGCCTCTTCTTCAGTGATCACCTCCAAAGTGGATACATCCTTAGATATATAAGACAATAAATATTTTAGGAACCATTCTAACAAGAACTCGGGGGGTATAGTGGCTTTAATAAGCCTCTTTCGTCTTCACCACTCTTGGATATGATCCGAGATGTGTATGGATTTGTCTTGTCAAAAGGTAGACAAGATATCTATGTTGGCATCATACCAGATAGGAAGCTGGAAGTGATTAAGGAACACATTTTCTAACTCCCAAAAACTATCAAATGCAACAGAGGGAAATTCAATATACCACTTTGCTACAACACCATTCAAAATTCTTTGGAACAGCCTCAATCGAATAGTGTCATCATTCAGTGAGTTGGAAGACCACCATAAGTGAAAAGTGGTGATATGGGAACCTGGATCTTCACCAGTTTTTCCCTCAAATTTGGGAATGTTCGAGGGTAAATTTCTTGGAACAGGTGGCCACGTGGCACTATGATTCACTGGGTCATTCATAAAATTAGACAAATATGGCAAGTTTAAATTTACCAAGAACAAAATTTTAGGCCTAACCAAAGCTTGAAAAGCATGAGTTTGGGAGGAAGAAGGACCTGCCCCCTGGTTCCCAAATGTAAAGGTGGGGTTTCCCCCAGCCACCGGTTGTGAAGTAGTTGTATTAGTTTGAAACGGATTCCACCCATAAGCCAATGGATTATTTTTGTGTGGTGCAGTATGAATGGTTTGAGCCCCTCCAAATAAAACTGGAGTCTGAAACATAGGAGTGGGTATCCCTCCGCTAAAAAGTGAAAAGGGAGAGCTCGTAAATGGGGTTGAAACCGAGGTCTAGAAACCTTGGCCAAAAGCGTTCATGTTTCCAAACTGCATGCCTACATATGTAGGTGTAGGAACTACATAAGGAGTATATGGGGGAATGTGCCCCCCATTCCACGTAAATCCCTGGACAAATGAGGAGGATTGACTAAGACCACTCTGAGCAGTATGCATGAAAGAGGGGGAAGAAAAAGGTGCATTGGGAATCCTAGTGACCACCCCACTAGAAGGATCTACAACATGGGAGGAATCCGGTGGTTGGACCACACGACTATTTGGTGATAAAGGTGTAGTAGGTGCACTTTGTCTAGGAGTACCAAACGGGAGAGGTGGCACTCCTCCAACCAAAATGGCTGAAGTAGGGGTAGAAACTCCCTCTCTAGAGTTATCCATATTTATGCTCACAGGAACACTAATAATAGGTGAATCAAAAGGAATAACTTGGACGATCACAATATCTATTAAGTCAATAAGAGGTTGGTTAAATTTCCTTGCAAACTCATCTACCTGCAAGTATTTGATCTCTACTGTAGTTGTATCAACCTAATTAATCCTAAGTTCTAGTTCACCTGGAACTTCGCTTACTCCTACCGATTCAAATGAACCATCAGTACCTAGTCTCTTCCTTTGAGGGGGCAGTGGAGGATCCACTGTATCAGATGGAGGAAGGTTTTGCAACCTTATAGACCTATAGAGAGGTTGGTCCTCCACAACTAAAAATTTGACTCACAAACACCTAAAGAAAATATAAATACAGACAAACCACACAATACTCACTAAACATTTTCTAAATCCAAACAGACAAACATGTATAAGATATTCCTTCCAGAAGAAAGATGATAGATGGTTACTTGGAATCCCTGTAGACATTCTTAGGCACAAGTGGAGGAATCACCCAACCATCCTCCCACACCTTCTACAAGGGTTACCTTCCAATCCCATCCAAGGTCGACCAGAAATAACATTCTGGTATACGTGTGTATGATCCTTAATGTCAAAGAGACTAAAGGCTACCACAACTACACTGAGAGTTTGGGGGGACAGTCGCAAGCCTGATTCGTACGTATGGGTAGGATACCAAAGCCTAAAAACTTGTAAACACCGGCACCTCACAGGGCCCAATACATGGTATTGACAGAATTCCCTAGATGAGTAAATATCCTTATCTACATTCTAAAAAGGAATCGGAGGGTTATCTCCCCAGTCCAGGTCCTCACACGACCTCGTGCTTAACTCCCGTGTGAGAGGAGCTTCCCATATACACTCAATATAGAGGATGATTTACCTAGTGATTGGCCAACTATGTCTGAAGTCAAATACTTATGGACAGTTAAAACTTCCTAGTCCACAATTCTAGCCTAAGCTAGTTGGTGTATGAACCTAGAAAATAGAAACTTACAAGTAATTTTTAATTACGTCGTTCTTTTAATAGGTTGTTTTTATTCAGAGGAAGTGGTGTGAAACTTGTATGGTGTTATAGACTCGATAAAAGAAAGAAAAAATGATGTAATCGCTAGAAATTCAAAGCAATATGCAACTACCAAGCCAACTTTTCTTTTCTTGTAAGTAAAATCTAATGAATTTAAAACTAAGCATGAGAAACTACAAGACTCTTTTTCAAGAATTTTTGAATTTTTCTTTGAAAAATAGTGACAAGAAATATTGAATTCAACCTAATGAAAAATTATAAAATAATTCTGTCTTTTCCTTTCAAACAAATTCAAAAATTACTATGCAAATGAATGCAAACTTGAGCAAATTTGACTAATCTAAGCATTCAATAGTGAAATGAGGCAAAAATATCCCAAAGTAAACCACTTCAACTAGAAGGAAGAAACTAGAACAAACCCTGACTTGGAGGAACTATCAAAATTAAAATCTTACTAGATCCACAAAAGGAAAAGTGACCAACTCAAACTACAAGTAGCAGTATAGAGCATAAAGTATTCAAAGGACTTGATCACTAACCTAGAACACAAGCACTCAAACCTACAAACCAAGCAGGAGGATGACCAACATTCACCAATGAAGGAAAACCAAACACAACATCTCAAGGACTTGAAGAAATCAAGTGAACGATGTGACGTACATACCTCAAGCTCATAGAGTCATGTCAGAAATAGAACCCTCACAAGAAATGAAAACGTCAAAATACAGGGACAAGAAAACCCTAATGAACCCAAAGAATGCTACAGGAAACACGTGACTATTTACATGTGACTATCCAGAAGGAAACCAACGTGTACACAGTGAAACATGCGACTGTCTATGGAGACAACCCGCATGTGCTGCTAAAATATTTTCAAAGAAAAAATACTATCAAAAATGTCTTGAACATTCCAAACTATCAATCAAAGGAAAGATGCAGACAAATCAAACCCATAATAAAAAATAAGCAAAATATGGTAAGGTAACCTAAAGAACGGACCCACAGCAGACTGGACTCCCTAGTGAAGTCTCCAGTTCTGTTGTTCAGGACAATGCACCCTTGTAACCTAGGGTCTCTGGGGTTACCAACTTACTAAGACACCGGAAGACAATCAAATTATGTATAAATTGAAATAGGAATAGGAAGGAAACTTGGAAAACCTGGTTTATGATGGTTGATCCAAGCTTTGTCTTCTCCTCTTTCAGTATCTTCCAAAGCTTCCAGGGCTTCTCCAATTCACCTGCAAAGAACAAATTCATCTAACAATATATTGTATATATTTCAATGGTTAATGAGATGCATATTCATAATAAAATAATTGAAACAATTCATAATTCATCATATACAAGAATTCAACAATGCAGATATTGGAAGAAGAACTTTCTTTATTAATAAACAAATAATGGTGAGATTAAAACCCAGCTTCTTAAACAAGGACTCCTATGCAAACCTAGGACACTGATTTCTGTTGCTCCAAGATGTCTAAAGGCATACCACTAGTATATATTTGCTCTACTAAGAATTATTGATTAGCCCCATCCCATTCCCTCTATTTAAACATGAGGAAATAGAGAGGTTTCGAACGTTAGGATGGTTGAGACACTTCAGATAGTCAGTGATTAGGGACTCAATTGATCTTGATTAATCATGATTTATATTTTTTTAACATTAAATTAAGGTACATGTGAGTATTAATATAGGAAAGGCGCATGTGACACGCTCCCTTCTTTAAGGAAACTCATGTGTTCAATGTACACACGGGTTACAATGCAAACACTTGTGTGTGACATGCAAGTTGCAATGCAAATACTCGTGTGTGCAATCCTAATATCCAAATAAAAATATATTGAGTTGGTCAGAATATTATGTATCAATATTCATGCCCATATATAGTGTTTTGGCTACTTCAATCCTATTTTTCCTTTTGTGTCCGGACATATTGGATGCCAGTACTCGGATGGAGAAGTGCCATTTTGGTTGATAACACATATTTTCCCTTCCAGTGCTCTTCAGGGTGTGCAGAAGTGATTTGTCGACCCCTCTTGATATGTTTATGAGGTTCCTCTCTTTACTAGTTTTATCATCCAATTTTGGGCCTCTTCCACTCCTAAGTCTTTAGACCACAACAAGGATGCACATCCCAACAACCCACAAGGAAACACATCCACTCAGGCTTCACTCTGTAACATAGAGAAACAAGGTTTGCATACCCCTCGGTAACACAACATAGTTTAGGATAACACTGTAACACACAAACAAGGTTTCACACACTCTGCAACACAAGGAAACATTGTAACACAACCATGATCCACAATGTGTAACTTGACCAAATCTCCACAACCACTATGTAGATGGATTGAATGACACTAAACGGTGAACCAGACTGTACAACCATGACAGAAACCTTCTTTGTGACTCAAAAGAGTGAACAATGTATAATCGTGAATGAATGAATGGTTCGAATGACCCCAACATTTAGATGAAGACTAGGGTTGACAGAATGGGCACAAAATCATGCTTTTTACTTTCTTCAGAAGCAATAACATGGCCTCTATAGACTGTAGGCTTGCTTAGTCAAAAAATTGACTATCATGCCTTGCTCTGCCCAAGGCATTAACTGCCTCAACCGATTTCCCGCAAGAAAATTGAATGATTGAGCATAGGGACGAACCAGGGTAGATGAATTAAAGGACGAGTAACTTTTGAGAATATCTATAGCTGGGATCAATCATCAAACAGATCAATGGTGCACAACTATTTTGTTAATTCAACTAGCACAACTTAACATACTTTTCATGTGCGTGAAATTCCAATGTAATCAGCTTCATCAAGTTTGGATTTCTTTGTTGATATGGTGGGGACATGGATCTGATGATCCACAAATATTCTATTGATTCAACTAGCAAGTTGTTTAACATCAGCTAGTAGGCATGAAATTTCTATCCGAAAGGATTTAATCTATCTCGCGTCTGCCTAGGTGACTTGGATGACAAATCATGAAGTTTTAACTATTGATTAGACTAGGTTTTGTGAGGGTTGAACCCGTAATCCCTCACCTGGCATCAATATGGTTAACTCCCTCCCTATTCCTCTGTGAAAACATGCCCCTAACTCTTTTCATGTTGTAGTGCATAGATAGAAGTGGCAGTTTATCAAATTGCATAGTTACATGATATTCAAAAATATGCTCTGTGCTTGACCAACACAATGAACCATAGGCATCAAAATTGATCACCTATACACAAAATACCAAATCAATGCTAGGGGCTTGGGCTTGATATCCTTACCATGATTTAAATACAATATATACATCATGTACAACTCAATACCATGGGGTCAAAACCGAGGTATTACATTCCCCTCCCCCTTACAACAATACTGTCCTCAGTGCTCTACAAAATTTAACAAAAATGCTACACATGCACTGCCCTCAGTGTTCTGAAAAATTGAACAAAAATGGATGTGCGAATCACATGGCATCCTCCATCTCCCAAGTAGCCTCTTCAAGACCGTAGTTCTCCCACTGCACCTTCACCTATCCAATGACTCAATTCTGGAGCACTGTGACCTTCCTGTCAGGATGTGCAATGGATAAGTTTGGAACTCTCCCTCGAGTTCCACCTGAATCAAATCCCAATTTATCACATGGTTAGGATCATGTACATATTTCTTAAGCAAAGAAACATGAAAAAAATTATGAGATCTAGTGCTAGCAAGCAATGCAATTCTATATGCAACTAGCCCTATTCTTTCAAGCACTTCAAACAGCCCACAGTTTCTAGGTGACAGCTTTGCACAACTTCCAATCTTCAAGGAACTCTTCCTTGCCCTCACTCTGAGGTAAACATGATCCCCAACACTAAACTCTCCATGCACTCTATGCTTGTCTGCATAGCTTTTCTTTCTATTATGGGCTTCTTTCAGATTCTACCTTATATTTACAACCTCCTGATCCATTTATTTGAGCATTTCTAGACCAAGCACAATCCTGTTCACTGGATTATCCCATGACACTGGTGTCCTACACCTTCTTCCATACAAATATCCATATGGACTCATCCCCAAGGATGCTTGCTGTCCATTATTATAGGATAATTCTACCAAGTGTAAATAATCTTCCCACTTGGATGGTTTGTCCATCACATACATGCGAAGAATATATTCCAGCACTTGATTCACTCTCTCTGTATGTCCATCAGTCTGAGGATGGTAGGAAGTGATCAAGTTCAACTTGGTACCCAAATCTGCAAACAGGCCCTTCCGAAAATTGGAAATGAACTTAGGATCCCTGTCAGAGACTATTGCCTTAGGAAATCCATGCAATCTGAAAATCTCCTTCGTGAATATTTTTGCAATTGCATCAGTCTTATAAGTGGAATTGACCGGTATTAAATGTGTTTCCTTTGTCAAATTGTCCACTGCAACCATGATGGAATCATATTTTCTCCAAGTCATTGGAAATCATGTAATAAAATCCATGGAAACAACTTCCCATTTCCATTCTAGAACTGGAAAAGGCTAGAACAAACCTGCTGGGTGTTGATGCTCAACCTTCACCTCCTAACATTTCATGCACTTTGAAATATACTCAGCAATGTCCTTTTTCATCCCTAGCCAAAAATACTGCTTTCTGGCTGTAGAAAATGTCTTTTGATATCCTGGGTGAAGAGAATATGGAGCTTGGTGGATCTCATCCATAACAATTCTCCTCAAATATGCTACATTTGGATTATAAATTCTATTTTTATAAGTAAGAATTCCATATTTTTCCAATCTATATATCTCATACATCTTCTTGGGAATTTGTTGCTGCAATTTGTCATTTATCTGCAAATACATTTCATCTTCAATAGTATGATTAACAATATGTTGTCTCAAATCTGATTGGAAAATACTAAGAGATGCCAAATGCATTTAATTCACCTTCCTGCTGACTGCATCAACCACTTTGTTCTCTTTTTATTTTATGTGTTTGATTTCAAAATCAAACTCACATAAAAACTCCAACCATCTAGCTTTCCTAGCATTTAGAGTAGGCTGATCAAACAAATATTTCAGACCACAGTGGCCTGTCCTTAACTCATATTTTTCTTCCCATTAAGTAATGTCTCCACATCTTGAGAGCATGTACTATGGTTGTAAGTTCTAAGTTATGAATAACATATTTCTTCTCATGATCCTTCAACTTTCTTGAATCATAACATACCACATGGTTGTCTTGCATAAGAACTCCTCCAAGTCCTTGATTACTTGCATCAGTGCACACCACAAAATCTTTCTCTGGGTATGCAATTTTCAGAACTGGTGCACTTGTAAGAAGATGCTTCAACTGCTGGAAGCTTTCTTCACATCTTGGTGTCCATTCAAACTTTATCCCCTTCTTTTCCAAAGAAGTGATTGGATGTGCAACCTTGGAGAATCCTTCATTGAATCTCCTTAAGTATCCCGCAAGTCCCATAAAATATCTCATATCTGTCACATTTCTCGGGGTTGGCCAATTCATGATGGCCTCAATATTTTTAGGGTCCACAGGTATTCCTTCTTCTGAGATAATGTGACCCAAATAATGAATCCTATATTTATAAAAGTCACATTTGCTTAGCTTTTCATACAGGTTTTTCTCTCTTAGCAATTGCAATGTCAATCTAAGATGTTCTTCATGTTCTTCCTCATTCTTAGAATAAATAAGAATTCCATAAAGGAAAACAAGATCAAACTTGTCCAAATACATGCTAAAGAAACTATTCATGAGACACATAAATGTAGTTGGTGTATTAGTGAGACCAAATGGTTCCACTACAAACTCATAATGTCCATACCTTGTTTTGAAGGTTGTCTTATGAATTTATTCATCCTTGATTCTTACCTAATGGTAACCAGAACTCAAGTCAATCTTGGAAAATACCTTTTCTCCTCTAATTTGATAAAAAAAGGTCATCAATTTGAGGTAAAGAATATTTATTCTTCACAGTGACTTTATTCAACAATATGTTATCAATACACAACCTGAGTGTACCATCTTTCTTTTTAACAAACAGAACTGGTGCTCCCCAAGGAGACACACTTGGTCTGATATACTTATTTTCCAACAACTCTTGCAGTTACATCTTCAGCTCTAGTATTTCTGGTGTACTCATCCTCTAAGGTGTCTTGGACACTAGTGTTGCTCCTGGAACAAGTTCAATTATGAAAATGATATCCCTCTTTGGATGAAGCCCTAGAATTTCATCATGAAAAACATCCATGGATTCCTGCAACACATGAAATTCCTCCAACCTAGGAGCTTCATTCTTTGCTGCCTCCAACACATGGGATTCATACAACCTACAACCTTTCCTATAGATCTTCTTGGACTGCATTTTTGAAATATTCCTAACAGAAATCACTTTGGGAATGCCTCTTACAACCCTTAAGTTTCCTTCTTCATCTATGCACTCAAATGTATTATTGTAATAGTCAAGCTTCACTCTATGAGATTCCAACCAATCCATTTCAATGATAACATCATAGTAACCAAGTGGCAGAACATTCAAATCTACACAAATGTCTATCACATTCATGACTAATGGGAATTTTTGTACCACTTCACTAACTTCTCTCTTAGTCCCAGTGGCTAGCTGAACTAACCATGATTTTCTATGCTTTAACTTCTTAAAAGCACAAATCTCAACAAATATTGGAGTAATATACTATAAGTAGAACCAGGTTCAATCAAAACAGAAACAAATTTCTCAGTAATATTACCTGTAACTTCAACCATAGTTGACTGATGATCTTCTTGGCGGTCCTTCAGTGCTGCATAAATTCTAGGGACGGTCCTTACCACTTGACCCATAGTTTCAACTTCTTGAATGTTGTGAGCTTGCCTTACATATCCATCCTCAAGTGGGAGATTCCTTTGTAGATGGTGTCCTCCACATCTCCAACATTGGAGTGGTTCTCTAATCTCCTTTGGTACTCCACATCACTTTGGCCGACTTAGTCACAACTTATGATGGTTGATTTTGCTGATTTTGGGAGTTGGAAGGTTTAAAACCTTTCTTCCTCTAATCAATATTTTCAATATTCTTATCCTTCCATGCCTTATGGTAATCAAGTTTACCTTTGTTTTGATCATAGCAATACTTAGCCTTCCTAATAGCCTCTTCTAGAGTTCTAGTCTCATCAAACTCGGTTCTATCTTTGTATGCTTGAGGTAGTCCACTCAGAAAATGTTGGATTTTTACTTTTTCATCTCTAATGTACCTCACATACCTCAAAAAATCCAAGAATTTATTTGCATACTCTTCCATGGTCTGTTGTCCCAATCACAGATCATGGAATTCTTTAATCTTATCATCATAGTACCTATCAGAGAGGAACTTCTTCCTAAAATACTTCTAGAACTATCTCCACACAAACTTCATTTCATTGATCTTCTTCACTTTCCTGAAGTGCACCCAGCATATGGATTCTATTCCAGTCAAATTGAAGATGGTTACCCTAGCCTTCATATTTCCAAAGTATTCTTGGACTTGGAAATATTTTCTCATCCCAAGGAGCCAAGATTCAGCTTCTTGTCCATTATTTTTCTCACCATTAAAGGTAGGAGGTCTTTCCTTTTTGAACTCGTCACATGAGTTGTTTCTGTAGCGTCTCTTTCTCTTATCTCTATGAGATGAAGATCTTGAACTCCCAATGGATCCTTCAAATTCAGATGACCCACTAGAAGATCTCTTTATTCTTCTTGCACTGCTTTTTCTTCCTTCTGGATGTACTGCACGATGCCCAGAGCTCATTCTCATTTGGATATATGTTGAACTCTACAACATGGATGCATTCAGTTGATGATGCTCTTCCCGAGATTTAATCAAGATTCTCATGGTGGCTGCAATGTCTAGTGATGTCTCTTAAATTATCCTCCCCTTAGACTCTGTCTCGACATTTACAACTCGAACGTTTTTCCCCATAGAAAATTCCTCGTGTGCATAGGGGTTCTGCACATCATCCATGTTGTAGGTCCTCATGGCTGAGTCAAAAACCCACTCTTTCAATCTACACTATGACTCTACAAAAATGTGTTAATAAAAAATGTTGTTAGTCAATCTTAGAATTCAAAAACACTTACCAACTGTTCACTTGGCACATATAGGCCCAATGCTGCAACCAACATCTCTGCTAATTCTTCAGCTTGGCCCATTTAGGGCATAATGTTGCAACCAACAGCTCTGATACCAATCTGTAACGTCCTCATACCCCATAATGAGGAATTATTAAAAATTTTGCTTCAAGAACCCTTGTTCTCCTTTCAAAACATAGGGCATGGACGTTGATATAGTATTCCACATTCATTCTTAGGATTAGAAACCACTATAATAGTCGTTCCTCCCTTCACAGATCCCTTTTGCGACCAGAAACACCTTTTTCCACACTGGACCTGTCCTTTTTGCACTTCGCACTCCGCACTCCCCTTTCCATCTCTCTGCTATGGAATATGAGAATCGGGAGCACAATGTTTGACGAAGATATTCAACTCACGTTCTTCCTTCCTCCCTTTCTCCTTCGTAACTTGAAAGTTGGAAAACCTCATTTTAGTGGGATCATTTAATGGCCTTCCACTTCCGCCCTTCCTCCCTTCCACCTTCGGAAGTCAAAAGTCAGAAAGATGAATTTCAAACTTAGCCTTTTTCTACACTTCCGACCTCATACTTCGAAAATAGGAAGGATAAATTTGCCATAGAAATTTCATGCACTTTTCTGCTTCCATCCTCTGCCTTTCACAGGCGGATCCCAGTGTAAGGAAAACCCTCATTCTTCCTTGTTTCAACTTCTCTTTCTGATTTTCTCCTTCCGCCTTCCCCAAGCAGATTTCAAGTGGTGAAAATGCTATGTTGGATCAACCCTAAACCAACAAAACCCAATCGACAAGGGTCCAACTCTATCGACACTCGACTCGTCACGATCTCCCTGAGCATTGGCCCAGACGAGTTTTACCCTGTCTAGCAACACCTGCAGAGCGGATGAGGTCTCACCCGAGATGTTCGAGGGAGGGCTGACAGAACCAATTTTCTGTAGTATAGAATAAGGTTAGGGCATAGAAGGTTCATCAGCTTAACAACTAGATGAAATCAACTTTTCTAACAGAACCATTCATTATTGCACATCATTCATTCATAATTGTAACAGATCTAGATCAGAAAACATGACAGCATTCATAAACGAAAAAACATCGCATCATAGATCCATATTCCATATTAACTTAGTATTCATCATTAGATTTGTAGGAATAGAAAGATAGAAAAGGAAAAAAAAAGACAACAGGGATTCAGATCAACATCCATCTTATCATATTACTTCTGTGCAATCACCCACATATCAAAATAGATAACAATTCATCTCAAAATGATAACAACTTGTTCCCTCTCTCTCTTTATCTATCTCTGTATATCTCTCCATCTATATCTATATCTATATAGAGGCTCACTCCTTTACATTCATGGTCCACTTCTAACTAATTCCTAACTGATTTAACTGACTAATGACCAATATCCACAAAAAATGGTCAATAAGTACAAAAAGTCACACAAAGTAATCAAAAGTAGTCTATCTTCTGCCTATCGCGCTATCTTCGTCTTGCATGATGTATTCTAGGCTTTTGTGCCCAACCTCTTGCCAACAAGCCCCCAACAAAGTCTTATGGCTCATCCTCAAGCCACGTTAAATGGACTTGGTGTACTCAGCAAGCTTGGATTGCGGAAACTGATCACAGACAACGATGTGTCGTTTGCTAAGAATCTGTCGAACTGTGAAATTTGTTGCAACTACCTCCTCTGTGGTTAATATCTACTGAACTTAGCAAACCACTGCAATATCATATCTTGCAGAATCATTTTGTGCCTCCGACCACAAATATTGGTCGTTGGACTTCTTTGGGCTCACTGTTACTATCTAGGTGGCTACCTACTACATGAAAATTGTTTGTAGCTGCATAAAAACTGTCTACAATGGCATGAAAAATTCAGAGCTTTCATGCCACCTTAGAAGCCATTCTAGCCTCCACAACCTTGTCATTCCTTGCATTTAGGATCAGCCCGGGTTTTCTAAAGTCGATTTTGTTCCCTTTTCCTACAGACTTAGTCAAGTGGGGCAAGAACTCTGGATCTTTCCAGATTCCTCATGAGTTTCTTAGTCTATACCTCAGTCCGACTGGGAGAAATATAGCCAAGGATGACCTTTCCAAGCACTTTCATCTTGGATGAGCTAGCCACATACTTGCAACTTCTTGTTCAATTTCTACTGATGATTCATTCTCACTCAAAATATCCCATGTGTCCAGGGTGCGCTGCATATTAGCTCTGGTTTCCACTGCCTTACGCGGAAGAGCTTCCTACCTCTACAACTTCAAAGACTGTAACTTCACCCCATAGTATCCTCTCAGTGATTGGCCAACTACTTATAACACTAGCATCAGTTCAGATATCATCATTTTCATATCAAGTTCATCATTAGGACTAAATTCTGCAATAAAGAACCCATTATGCCATCGATTCTTCCAACATCCTGCTTGGATATGCTATCATTAGATGTTACGTTAAATAGTGTTGTTGTTCACCTCTCTTAACAGTCGTCATTGAGTATTGATGTGATGTCTGGTCACTATATTCTGATTTGTAGGATCCGTCATCTAAACGATGCTACTGATTCTTCTGCTTTTTTAGCCTCTCCTTTTTGCATAGTCACTTCCTCTAGCACAGCCATTTCCTTGCACACAACCACTTTCTCAAGTGTAGTCACTCTCTTCCATGAAGATACTATTCTTTGGGCGTATCCCCTCTCCTCCATGCAACTACTATTTTCTTAACGCATCCCCTCTCTTCCATGCAACTACTGTTCTCTCGATGCAGCCCCTCTCTTCCATGCATCTATTGTTCTCTCGACGCAACCCCTCTCTCTTAGCACAATCACGTCTTCTTTCTATATATCCTTCCCCTTCTTTTTGTAGTAGCTCAAGCAGTGTGTAGTGCTGTCTAGTTAATTAAATTTAACTACTCTTTATCTAGTGTTGATTTGGGCTATGTCACAACCCTACAACTATTGCAATAGATCCTTCTAAATGCGTTAATGACTCCTATCTTGCACAGCCCCTTCCTTCTGGTGTGCCCTTCTTCTTTATGTCTACCCTACCTATATTTTCTATCTCTCTTTAAATTTTTTTTTATTACATAGTGCCTCGAGCATTGCGCAGTTATTTCTGCGTCCGATAGGGATTCAAGCGGCTTCCATTCACAAGCTTTGGCAGCACCACCCTGTCTAACTATTGCAATTGAACTGCACCCCTAGAGGTAATATAATTAACAATAAATGGACCTAACCAATGCATATGTAACTTACCTGGATGCTTCAATAACTTGTTGTCATAGAGAAACACTAAATCTCCTTACTGGAACTATTTGTTTTTTATATGGTGATCATGGCATGCCTTCTATCAATCCTTCTCGACACACTGATGGAATTATACCATAAAATGGTCTTCTTCAAGCTACATCAACTGTGTTGCGTGCTCTTCCAACACGACTTCATCATCCATGCTTGTCATTGCTACAATTCACAGACTGGGGACGATTTACTCCATGGGAATGACTGCCTCTTTCCCATATACCAATTTGAATAGTGTTTTCCCCGTCAATCTCTTGCAAGTGGTGTGATAATCCCACAACACAGATCGAATATTCAAATCCCAGTCATCTTGGTTAGCATTACATACCTTTGTAAGCACATGCTCCAAATTTTTTTTTGAATGCTTCTACAGTCCCGTTTTCCTACGAATGGTATGGTGTAGTCTTCTTGTGTTGTATCTACAGCTCCTCTGTCAGTGATCCTACTGTGCAATTGATAAAATGGTTTCCTTGGTCACTCATCAATACTCTAGGACATCCAAACCTCTGGCTTCCCAGTGCGTTGATATACATCACAGCTTCATGCATAATCTGTCGCATCATTGTGGATAGTAGGTCACCAAATACCTACACGAAGCACCTTCCTTATTGTTGCAAGAGCCCCATAGTGCCCCCCAATGAATCTTGCATGTGCTTCCGCTAAGATATTCCCTTGTTCATGTGGGAGGACACTTCATTGCAAGATTTCATCTGGTCCCATATTATACAGGTGTCCAACAATCAACTGATAATCAGAATCTTTAACCACCAACTGCTTCTTTTGACTTGTGGAAAGTTCTTCTGGTACAATTCCTGTTGCCAAAAAATGGATCATTGGGACATAATGTTCATCTTCCATGTCAACTCAAAATAACTGCGCATTGGATAGTCCATCTTCAATATTAGTAGGCTCTTCTTCTCTCTCAATTTTGGATAAATGATCCGGGTCAGCATTAAAGCGACCTGGATTTACAATTATTTCAAAATCAAACTCCTGAAAGAGAAGTAACCAGCAACATATATTTCCCCCCAACACAGGATTATTGACAAGATACTTCAAAGCAGAGTAGTTAGTAAACATCTTGAAATGGCCACCTAAAAGGTAATGACTGAATTTTTATAGCGCATAGACCATCGCCAAACCTTCGCGCTCTAATTCCTCTCAGCGAATGAAAAATTTTGACTAGCGAAAGAAATTGGGTGATCCAGATCTCCTTCTCCTGGCTGCACGAGCACTACTCCTAGTATAATAGAAGATGCATCAACATGCACGTGGAATCCTTTGTTCCAATATAGGGATAAAAGCATCGGTTCTGAATCCATCTTGGCCTTCAGCATTTTGAAGCTACCTTGAAATTCTGGACTCCATATAAAGACAACATCCTTCTTCAGTAGTTTCTCCATCGGGGTAGTGATTTCAGCGTATATCTGAATAAATTTGCGATAGTATACAGTGTGCCCCAATGTCATCCTGAGCATATTTACATTGGTCGATGGTGGAAAGCTCAAATTGAGTGCTATTTTTGCAGGATCAACCAATAATCCTTGCTTGCACACAATGTGACCCAATAGGATCCCAAATGGTGTGCAAAAAATGCACTTATTGGAATTCATTGTGATTTGATGTTGTCGACACCTCTCCAGCATCATTTGAAGGTTTTCCAAATGATCCTTGATTAGGCCATACAATTTCCAATCATCCATATACACCTATAGGAACTTCTGAATTAAATATTTAAATGCTACGACGACAACTCGGGAAAATATTGAGGGTGCATTCTTCAACCCAAAAGGCATCACCGTGTATTGGAAGTATCCCCACTCAGTAACAAAGGTGGTTTTGTGTCGATCTTCCTTGGTGATTCTGATCTGGTGATAACCAAAGAATCCATTTGTGAAAGAGTACATTTCTTGACCACCTACTCCTTCAAGTACTTCATCAGTGAACGGGGTCAAAAATGTTTGGGTACACAGGGTACTCCCAAAAGATCGAACACCTTCAACAACCGCTTCACACAAATAGATCATAGATCAACACACCGATGTTTTCACGTAGTTAAAACCCTCGAGAGGGAAACAGTCCACAGCCCCAGCCAAATAGCTACTTGGAGCAATTTATTATGAAAATAAAAGAAAGTTACATGAGCTTCTCATAATCGATCAACTAGCCAAGGACCCTCTATGCTCTTTAAATAAATATCATAGACCAATCGGGTATTAAGCCATGGATCAATGGTAGGTATGATCTAAGAGAAGTTGAACCGTCGGATCACTCTATGTCTTAAACATATCGTGATCATCGGATTAGAATATTTACAAATGCATACTAATGCATACTAAAGAAACACACTTTTACCTAACGGATATATTACACAAGTTGATCTTAACTAACTCCTAAGTGTCTAAATATCCTAACATCCCCCTTTAAGAACAAATTGGGATAGGATTGAAGGATTTACAAAAGTGACACTATTAGGAGAAGGAAGGAGGCATTAGAGCCTATCCCCCCTTAAGGACACATTCCTGAACTCCTAACATAGACCGAAGTTTAGAAAACTTTGCTTCTGTAAGAGACTTGGTGAATATGTCTACAACTTGATCATCTGTAGGGCAATAGAGAACTTCAATAACACTATCATGAATAAAATTTCTGATGAAGTGCATGTGTAGCTCAATGTGTTTGATGCGTTGATTTAGAACTGGATCTTTGGCAATCTTGATGGCCCTTTGATTGTCGCACCAAAGTGGAGTAGGATGTTGCTACTTGAATCCAAACTCTGAAAGGATCTGTCAAATCCATAAAGCTTCCTAACTGGCATTAACTGCAGCTCGATTTTCTGCTTTTGTTGAAGAAAGAGAAAGAGCTTGTTGTTTCTTACAAGCCCAAGTGACAGGTTCAGATCCCAGACTGAAAACATAACCTGTAGTATACTTTTGATCATCATGATCGCCGGCCCAATCTAAATCAGTGAAACCAACCAACAAAAGTTTCCCCCCTATACTGTAATGATTCCCAAACTGAATTGTACCTCGAATATATCAAAGTATTATTTTTGCTGCTTTCCAGTGACTTTCATGAGGATTTTGCATATAACGAGCAACATGAACAACATCAAAGGAAAGGTCAGGATGGGAGTGACTCAAGTATAAAATGCTACCAACAAGCTGACGATACAAGGTGGTGTCTACTTCAGGGGAAGTACAAGTGGCAGAAAGTTTGACTCTAGACTGGAAGGGAGAAGGGGCTGGTTTACAATTTTCCATGTGGAAGCGATGAAAAAGGTCACAATCATACTTAGACTGGGAATAAAGGATTCCTTCTTTGGTTTGCAAGACTTGGAGACCAAGAAAATAATGCAAATGTTCTAAGTCTGACATTTCAAAATTTTGCTTAAGACTAGATTTCACATGGGTTATAAGTTTAGGGTAAGGATAAGATCATCGAAATAAAGAACAAGTATGATGAGATGGTTTCCTACTTTCTTGGTATAGACATTGGGGTCAGAATGGAATCTAGAAAAACCAATGTCAAGGAGAAAGCTATCCATTTTGGCATACCAAGCTCTAGGAGCTTGCTTAAGGCCATATAAGGATTTCTTAAGGAGACAAACAAGGCTAGAGTTATTCTAAACATATCCAAGAGGTTGTTCCATGTAAATTTCCTCATGTAAATCGCCATGTAAGAAGGCATACTTGACATCCATTTGATGGACTTCCCAGTTATGTAAGGCTGGAAGGGAGAGAACAACACGGATGGAGTTCATTTTTGCTACAGGGGAAAAGGTTTCATTGTAGTCAATCCCTTCAACTTGGGAAAAAACTTTGGCAGCTAACCTTGCCTTAATTCTTTCAACACTTCCATTTGATGCATACTTAGTTCTATAGACCCATTTACATCTGACCAGTTTTCTTCCTTTTGGAAGAGGAACAAGATCCCAAGTATCGTTCACCATTAAGGAACGATATTATTCATCTATAGTTGCATCCCAATCTAGATTTCCTGAAGCTTCTGCAAAAGTTTCTAGATCATGATTCTCGAAAACTTGAGCCAAAAGAGAAGAGGCTCGTTGAAACTGAGAACGTGTTCAACGTTGATCTCTAGGATCACCAACAAGATCACTAGCTCCTTCACATGTTGAACGAACCCATCGAGGAAGTATTGGTGCTAGTGCAATTGGAGTAACATGAGGAGGCAGAGGTGGATTTTCATATTCACTATCATCATCACAAACTGGAGTTGGAAACCTGTCAAGGAAGTTGGAAGAAGAATAAGAAGAAGGCACAATCACTGAATCAGGCTCGTAGGCCAAAGATGGCACAACCACCAAGTTAGGCTCGCAGGCCAAGAGATTTTCATCAAATTTAACATCTCTTCTAATGATTATATCATGTGAATGGGGATAAATAAGTTTATAACCTATTACATCTTTAGAATATCCAACAAATATGCACTTTTCACTTTTAGGCTACAATGCTTTCCGTTTTTTATCCGGAATGTGAACCCATGCTTCACAACCAAACACACAAAAGTGACTTACATCTGGTTTAATTTTACTCCATGCTTCTTCCGGTGTTATACCTTGTAAAAATTTAGTGGGTGTGCGTTTAACTATGTAATTTGCACAATTTATGGCCTTAGCCCAATATTGAAGACTTAGTCCCTTAGATTGGATCATACAATTAGCCATTTCTTTTAAAGTGTGGTTCTTCCGTTCAGCTACACCATTTTGTTGAGGTGTATATGGAACAGTGTGTTGCTGTTGGATTCCTTGTTCAGTACAGAAAGTAGTGAACTTGTTGTTAACATATTCTCCTCCATTGTCAAATCTTAACTTAATAATTTGATGACCAGATTGTTTTTCAACAAGGGCCTTATAGGCCAAGAACATGTTAAATACTTTGCTCTTAAGTTTTAGGAAGTACACCCAAGTGCGTCTGGAGTAGTCATCAATGAAAGTTAAGAAATATTTGATACCAGAAAAGGAAGCAAATGGAAGAGGACCACACAAGTCACTATGCACAAGCTCCAAAGGAACCGAGGTGTGCCAAGAGGCACGTTTATCAAAACTATCCCGATGATGTTTTTCGAGTACACAACTAGAACAAACACCATCCTTTCAAGATACGATTGGAAGACCAATCACCATATTTTCTTTACATAGTTGTTGCAATAAGTGATAATTTAAGTGGCCAAATCACTCATGCCAAAGTTTGCTCAAGTTATCACTATGAGCAACAAAAACTGAAGGAAAAGGTGATGACCCAAAGTTGTTAAATTTGTACAACCTGGTAATATTATCAATAGTTCTAGTAGCAAGGGCATTTTGAGGATTTTTAAAATCCTTGATTACAACTTGGTGAGGTGTAAAAATCACAGTTTTACCTTCACCTGAATGAGTGATTTGATAGACTGATAACAAATTGCAGGAAATTTTTGGAAAACATAGTACATCACTGAAATGACCATTTTCTATTGGAACTGTTCCAGATCCTACAACACTTAGAGATCAATCATCACCAACAAATATTTGTTTTGTGTTACATTCATGCATAGTAGAAAATATGGCTTGATCCTTAGCCATATGATAAGATGCTCCAGAATCAATAAGCCATTAATTTGAAGTAGAAGAAGAAGATGCAGTATAAGAGTAACCAGAAGCACAAAGTGCATGTCCATGAGAGTTAGATTCTGAAGATGAATCTAAGTTGATGCGGCGCTTCTTCATTGCTGCTTCCAAGGCTGCCATCTTCTTAAAACATTTAGATTCATCATGATTATCTTTCCCACAAAAAATGGAATGACGCTCAGTCTTCTTTCCTTTTTGCTTGGATCCTTTGTCATTTTTTAAAGGAGGAGCTGACTGAGAGGGTTTGGGACACTTGTTGTTTGGCTTATTATTGCGAAAATTTTGTTTCTTGGGAGGCTTGGACTTTTCTTTCTGTTGGGACAATAAGGCTTTCCTAGATGTATCTACATTGTTAATTATTTCAAGATGAATGAGGATCTTTTCTTGCTCTCTAATTAAGGAATCACAAAAGGATTCAAGGCTAGGCTCTTGATAGCTATTTGCAGTCAAGGATTCTTTCATGGAGTAGAATGTAGATACAAAAACAGAATATGCAGGTCCAAGTTTTGAAAGAATATGATAAATACATTGTTTGTCTTTTTTCTTAATCTTGCATTCAGCACATAATAGTTTAAGAGTTTTATACTTAGATAAATAGTCTTGAATGCATGAAAAATCATTTGGATTCAAAGAAAGCAACTCATTCTCAAGTTGATGACCCCAAATTTCATTGTGTTTACCAAACACAGATTCCAACTTTTCTCAAGCGAGATTAGGTTCATTAATTTTAGATATGTGGAATCGCAAATCAGTAGAGATTGAAATCCCAATCAATCCACAAGCTTCATCACATCAATTTTCTCGTTTAATTTTCTTATCTTCATCAGTGAGTTCTGTTTCTTTCCCTGAAGTTATCCTGAAAAGTCCCCTACTTCGCAGAACATCCTCCATACGAGATTTCCACGAGAAATAGTTAGAACTTGTAAGTATAATATCAAAAGGGGCGGCCATACTGTAAAATTATAGCTAAAAGAATAGAAACTAACTGGCTGGATGCACAAAGCTAAAAAAAATATGCGATTTTAAAAAAAAAACGGCACTTAAAACTGATTCCGAATGATGAAGTTATGCTTGATCAAATAAAATGTTGAAGATGTCCCCAATAGTGATGTGGTAGATATTAACTTGACCAACTAAAAAAAAGAAGCCCCCTCTTCCCAAGATCAACCTTTGACAATCACTTTTACAATAAAGTTGCTTTGAAGTGAATCACTTTTGTAGAATAAGTGATGTTCACTTTTACACTAATGTGACTTTTAAATAGTGCGGCAATAAATTAAAAGACTTAAGTGACTCACTTTTATTTTATTTTATTTATGTGAGATGCACTTTTACAATAAAGTAACTTGAAAATAGAAATTGCATGCACTAAAAAATAGCTTGATAAGACTTGAACTCGAGACTTATCAAGGTGTAAAGCAACTTTGGATCAAGTGAGCTAAGTTTAAAAGGTACGTAAAAGTATGGAAAGAGGAAGGGGTTTTTTTTTTTTTTTACTCTTCTCTCTCGTTTTTCGTGCTTGCTTTCTTTTTCTGCAAATCACAAAAAAATGAAAAAACAAAAACAAAAACAAAAATTTTCCACACAATGGGGTTAGATCTTAGTTAGCTTACCCGGAAAGTCTACATTTTCAAGTTTTCTCACTGTTTCTGATTTGCCGTGATCACACAAGGTGCACGGAAAAGAGCATACGTACCCGAGAAGACAAGAAAAAAAACTTTCCCTTGTTGTTTATGATTCGCCATGATCGTGCAAGGTGCACAGAAAAAAGCATACGCAGTCAAGGAAAACAACAGTTTGAGACTAAAACATAAAAGATCTAATAATAAACTGATAAAATATGAGAGATTTAAGAAAAACAAATCCGTCACTTTAACATTATACCTTTAGATTTGCCGAAATAGGTGTTTCTGGAGCAAATGGAAACGGTTTTCTGTGAAACAAAAACTATTTCCCAATGGAAACGGTGCTCCGAACGTAATGGAACAGCTTCCATGGGCCAAAAATGCACAAAAAATCCAAAACCATAAACCCTTTCAAAGTTTCAGCAACACCGATTCCAGATCTTGATCAAAACCGAAAGTGACTCTTCATAAAAGCTCTGATACCATGTTCGGCTACACAGGGTACTCCCAAAAGACTGAAAACCTTTAGCAACTGCTTTACACAAATAGATCACAGATCAACACACCGATGTTTGTCGCGTGGTTAAAACCCTCGAGAGGGAAACAGTCCACGGCCCCAACCAAATAGCTAATTGGAGCAATTTATTATGCAAAAGAAAGAAAGTTACATGAGTTTCTCATAATCGATCAACTAGCCAAGGACCCTCTATGCTCTTTAAATAGAGATCATAGACCAATTGGGTGTTAAGCCACGAATCAATGGTAGGTATGATCTAAGAGAAGTTGAACCGTCAGATCACTCTATGTCTAGAACATATCGTGATCGTTGGATTAGAATATTTACAAATGCATACTAAAGAAACACACTTTTACCTAACGGATATATTACACAAGTTGATCTTAACTAAATCCTAAGTGTCTAAATATCCTAACAGGAAAGGGGTCATGCATATAGGCATCGTTTAATTTTCTTAAGTCGACACAGATCTAAACTTCACCTATTTTCTTGTCTTGGATCACTATGGGACTAATCCATTCTAATTCTTCTACCGGCTCAATGATTCCAACCACTAGTATTCAATCAAGTTTATCCTTGACTCTTTCCTTGTATCATAGATTCAGGTGATATGGCCTCTGTCGTACTGGTTTCACATCTAGTTTTAGCGAGATATTCATCTCTCCTAGATCACCCAATGTCCCCTTCATTTTCGACAGCTTTGTTCGAAAAATATATTGAAATTTATGTAACAGGTCTATGATTTTTTCCAGGGTCTCCTCATCCCAATAGTCCCCAACACTTGCAAATTTTGGGTTCTCTTTTGTCCGAATGTTAACCCTCCTGATATTCAATGGCTGGGTCATGGGATTAGTTGATACATCTAGTGCTGCAACATCCCTACTTGCTTCTATCTCCAGGATATTGATATTCCATATCTCATCATCATCTCCAGGTTTTCCAGACATGTTATAGCATTCCATTATCGACTACATGTGGCACTACGCATGTGGATCCACAAGGTATGTGATTGGTACAACTTTTAGGACCAGATCCTGAATAATCTGAAGTGCATTGCTAACATCGTGGTTAGCATCTGCAAAATGAAAGGTCTGCATAAAGCAAACTGTCAACTCCTCCCAAGTAGTTATGTCCATTCGCAGCTCTGCTGATACAAACCATGATCTTGGTGTTTCATCTAGGGTGTGAATAAAGGCATGGACCCATTCATCCTTTGGTCATGATTCCCACAATGTTTGGCATTCCATCAAATGATTGCTAGGTGATTCCGTCCATCATACCTCCCAGTGTGGTATGCCTCTACATTACCAAAGTGAGCTGTCATTGAGCATCGACATTGGTCCCATCTAGTAATTGTCCTTTTGTGATTTTCCCACCAACATGATGGAGTAGCCTTCAGTGCCGGCAATTGTTGCGGTTTCGAGACCTTTTCTTCAAATTCCATTAAGAACGAAGAAAGTTCAAGAAGCCCTTTGTAAACTGGAAATTCTACAATCTCAGTTGCAACATGGCGCAATGAGTGCATGATTAATCTACACTTTCTAAATGACACCTCATGCATTTGATTTTGCCAATTTTCTAGCGCATCCTCATAATTAGAAGACGAAGAAATAGCATTGCATCAACCGAGTTCTCCGTCAACCATGGGGTGAACATAATATTCAAAGACATTGTAGGCATGATCCCACCCCCTAAAAACTTCGTCTTGTACTGGTTCAATGTATCACCTGCCTTCATCAGAATCCATAGGCGCGATGACCCTAATATCTTGGTTCTCAAAAGTCATCATCTGCTTTATGAAGTTAATAACTTCCATGCTATTGTTGGCCCATCCAACCCCTAGAAATGCAGGGTAGGAGAATTCACCATTAACAACTTCAATTATATTGAAATCAACATGAGTCCACATACCTTCAACATCTATGACCACATTATATACACGTCCAATTGGTTGCACCTTCACCTGATTAGCTAATCGCAGTTGCACTGGGGACCATCCCAATGTCGGATGCCCCATCTTTTCCCATGTCTTATTTGTTAAGATATTTAAGTTTGACCTTAGATCCAGAATGACTGAGTTGACTTCCTAATATCCAATCTGAATATTCATACGCATCTCCTTACCTGTCTTTTTCTTGTGTAAAGAGTTCACCGTGGACTCCTTACCTAGTGGCGCAACAAATTTTCAATCTTAGCCAAAGCATCTAGGTCTCTTGATAATGATAAAAAACTATCAAAGAAGTGTTACAAGGTACCATGCTACCATGATGGTCCTTCCTCTAGTGTAGAATCAAAAGTAGGAGGCATTTCAATGACAGGTGACTTACCAAGATTTCTTTCGATCGCATCCCGTGCTCCAAAAAATGTCTCCTTTTCAATTGTGATATTAAATGGTGCCTTCTATACAACCAGTCAAATCTGTGGGAGGGGGCCATCCTCTCATGTTGTGGCTCCTATTCAGGTGATAATGGAAACATCAACATCCGCTATTCTGGGCTCCACTGAGATCGTTGCTACCGTTGGCCCTTGATTCTGGTTCATCAGGGGATTCTGAGTCAACGAAAGATTCTGGTTCAACGGGGGGTTCATAGGTTGGTTTACAGTCTGATTCTGGATTGGAACTTGATTCTGCGTTGGAAACTGGTTCTGGTTTTGAAACTGATTCTGAGTCTGGATCTGGTTTGGGATCTGCAACTAAGGAATGTTCCAAGACTTCCATCTTGCAATTAACTATGGGTAGTTTTTGACTGTATCATCTATCATCATGCAATATGTACATGAGCATTGCAAGTGTGGGAAATCTCTTTGATAGTTCCCAAGTTGTAACACTAGACTGATCCATGAATTCTTCCTCCTCTTCCTCGAAATCCTCCCTGTTGTTGGTACTGCAGCTAAGCCATCTATTGTGGCATGGGATTCGTCTACTGTTGAACATACTGTTGGAGACATTTACCACCATACACACTCATTTTGGTCAATTTGGCCTAGTTAAACCTCTATATTAAGCTTTATTGACTTAATTGACATCAGAGGATCACTGGATGACATCAACATGAGCACACCCACACCTACCTTCAGTCAAGGAGGCTAACTTAGCCTTCTCCTACATTCGGGGAGGCTAACTGGAGCACTCCAAGGGTGATCTGAATGTCACAAATGCCCCATATTGCTAACTGATGGTTATAATCAGTTAAACAAAGCAGTGAAGGTGCCTTCCTTCATTAAATTGATTATTTAATGATTATTTAATGAATTGTAGTCAACGGGGGCACCTCCAACCACTTTTGATGGTCAGTTATACTTCAGTTAACCTCATCAGGGTTCATTGGAGTCATTGATGTGCTACCACTTGTTGGTTGGATTGTAGTGACATGTTTTTAGCTACTTTCAGTTAGACTCAGTCATTTATTGCACTTTGACTTCAGTTAGGGCTCAGTTGAGTCAATTAGGGTTTTGATCAGTGGTTAAATTGAGTGTTGACTGTGGCTTACATTCAGTTAATATAGACTCACTCATTCAATTCGAATGACCTCCTTGGGAATTCAAATTGTCTTGGCATACATGCTTCTAGCATGATCATTGTATTGTATTATTCATTATGCATTTGATTATGCAAATCTGCTACTGACATTGCAGCACCATTTTGCCAATTTTATGATTATCTGTCTGTATTCTTTGTGAAACTTTTTTTTTAGTTCCTAGAACACTGTGACAAATTAATATGGTATCATAGCTCATGGCAGGATGAAGCTCAGATCTCTCAAAAACAAGGTTTTTGATAGATCTTGCATGAAAATTTGAGCAAAGCTCAAAAATTCCAGCATTGCACCAGAAGCTAAGGCTTACCACTTAATACCCCAAGTAAGGAAATTGTTGATCAAGCTTGCTTGATTGACTATGCTGGGTGTGATGAAAACCTAAAATGTGCAGGTTTTCTGACCTTGCAATGCCCCTTTTGTTGTGATTTTGAGTTTTTTAACAGGTGAAAGCATTCGCTCCGATAGATTCAGATGGATTCTTCTGTAGAACTCTTGACTCCGTTCAATTTCCACTCATGGAAAGAAGACATGGAGATCGAGCTACATGCCAGAGGATTCTATAGGGTCACTATGGACACTGAAGAAGAGCCTGCTTCTATGACAGACAAAGCTATATTATTGAACAAGAAAGATGAAGCATTCGTATTATTATGCCTCTCTATTTCCCAGGATCTTCTTTTCCATCTTTCAGGATTGAAGACTCCAAAGGAAATCTGGGACAAATTGGAAAGTAGGATGATTTGAGAGTATACCAGCTTGAGAATGAGTGGATGTCTCTCCAACCTTCCAATTTTGATACCTTGAATGAATTTTTCACAAAGTTCAAGCACATTGTCTTACTGTTGAAGCAATGCAAAGTGGAGAAGGAGGATGATCAGCTCATCCTCTCCATACTCTTCAAACTTGGAGCTGATTATTCAATTTTTGTCTCTACATTCTGTGTGGGAAAGCTCACAACCCCTGGATGGAAGATGCCTTCACTCAATTCCTTCATTGAGTCCCTAACAAGTGAACATGATAAGCTTGTCTAGATGGGGATCATCAGATCCTCCCATGATCAAGCCCTCCATGTCTTGAGGCCTAAAGATATGAAGGGTAAAGGAAAGCAGCAAAAGAACCCAAAAACTAAATTCAAATCTCCTAAGCCTAAAGTTGAAAACCAGTAGCATGATGAGTCTTCCAGCTCAAAGAAGAAGAAAGGAAAAGGGCATCATGGAAAAGAAAGAGTCAAGTGTACATACTGTGGGAAGGGCTTCCACCCTGAACATGCTTGCGTGAAGAAGAAACTTGATGAATCTACCTCTCTCCTTGAGAGAAACAATATTTCAGAAATCTTTCATAGGAGAGATCATTGAAGATCGGGAACCATAGCATGAAAGAGGTCATGCCCTCATGGAAAGCACTTCGAAGTCCAAAGCACTCTTGATTGATTCTGGAGCTTCGAACCACATGATGGCTTAAAGAGACTCCTTCTCATCTTTGGATACTAGAAATTCCATCCCCATCCACATGGGATATGACTCCACCATCATCTCAGAAGGACAAGGTACTGTTGATCTTGAGAATGGCAATTTTTCAAATGTTTTGTATATACGTCTCTGGAATCAAATCTCCTTAGTGTCTATCAATTGACACATATGGGAGTTCCCAAGAGAGTATCCTTCAGCCCGAATGATGTAGATATCATGGAAATTGCATCCGGAAAACTTGTTGCAAAAGGTTTTGCAAACCATCATGCAAAAGCCTATGAGTTTTCCCACCTATGAGTTTTTCCATTTTGTGGCGGATGCAAAGCCCACCACACTTCTGACTCATGGAAATGAAGTTAGTAGACTATGGCATGAGAGGTTTGGCCATATCAACTTCAAATAATTGCAGAAATTACATAAAAACTCCATGGTTGAAGGCCTCCCGATCATCAAGGCAACTATTGGAATTTGCAAGGGATGTGCTGTTGGAAAGCACCCTAAGCACAAGTTCGATCGAGGGAAGGAAAGCTGAGCTACATGCATCTTGGGACTGATACATTCTAATATTAGTGGCCCATGCCTATCACATCCATGAATGGGTCAAGGTATGTTCTGAATTTTATTGATGATTTTTCCAGGTACACATGGGTCTTCTTTATCAAAAAGAAGTCTGAAGTTTGTGAAAAATTCTCTGAATTGAAGGCCTTGCTTAAGAATGCATCTGGCCAAAAGATCAAGACCTTGAGATATGATAATGGTGGGGATAATTTTAGTAATGATTTTCTGCACATCTGCTCCCAAAATGGTATTCAGGTCCAGCATTCAATTCCCTACATTCCCCAGTAGAACGGTGTAGCGGAAAGGAAGAATTGGTCTCTCAAGGAGATGACCACCTGTATGTTGGAATAAAAGAAGTTGGCTACAAATTTGTGGGATGAATCCATGCATTCTACAGCATAAATTTAGAATATAGTGCCACACTCATTTGTGAAATAGAAGACCCCTTTCGAAGCATACTTCAAACACAAGCCAGATGTGTCGAACCTGCAGGTGTTTAGGTCCACTGCATGGGCCCAAATTTCACTTGATAAAACGAGGGATTTGCAACAACAAAGCATAGAATGTCTATTTATTAGGTATATTGATGAATCAAAAGGTTTCAATCTATTGGATATCAAAACAAAACATATCATCATCGAAAGGAGTGTCAAGTTCGATGAGCCTCTTCAGGAGGTGGAACTAGTGAAGGAGAAAACTACTGAATTTCCTTCCTATTCTACTGAATATTTGGATGATGAAATTGGGGGTGATGACCCTGATTTGGATCCTCTGATTTATGATATCAGTGTACAGCAAACATTAGATGCTTAATCAGAACCTGAAGTACAAAATCATCCCCTAGCATGGGCCTGACAGACACTCTCCTCCGCAAGAGATAACATTGGAAATTCAGATGATCCAAGGAGAACTCGGTCTGATTTTGAAAGAGCAGGTAGTGCGCTCTCTTGTCCTAATTATTTGCTGTCCAAATATTTTTATTTGATGATAAGTTCATACCCAAATTCCTACTACCATGCTCGGAAGGATCCGAGATGGCAGGTTTCCATGGATGAAGAGATGAATTCTCTTCAGAAAAACACTACTTGGGAGCTAGTTTCTCTTCCTCCAGGAAGGAAATTGGTTCAATGCAAGTGGGTGTTTTGGACTAAGGTTTCTATAGGTGTAAGAACCTGCAAATATAAGGCAATTCTGGTGGTAAAAGGTTTCTCCCAGGTCCAAGGTGTGGACTACCATGAGACTTTTGCACCAGTTGCAAAAATGGACTCCATCCGCCTAGCTTTGGCAATTTCAGCATCCAAGCACTAGGAAGTGCATCATATGGATGTTAAGTAAACCTTTATACATGGATATCTTCATGAGGAGATATACATGAAGCATCCTAAGGGCTACATCTCTTATCCATCTTTGGTTTGCAAGCTAAAGAAGTCACTATACGGATTAAAACAGGCCCCAAGAGAGTGGTATTCCAAGATGGATGCCTTCCTTCTCTCTCAAAAATTCCAAAGGTGTAGATCATATCCAAATGTGTATATATAGTAGTCTAATGGTCATTTTATTATTATTTTTTTATATTGTTGATGAATTACTGATCATAGGAAGCACAGTTGCTTCTATTTCAGTCATCAAAACTGCTCTCCACAATGCATTTGAAATGAGCAATTTGGGGCTCTTAAAACAATTTTTGGGCTTGAAATTGAGCAAAATTTTGATGGGATAATGGTCACTCAGTAAAAATACATATCATATCTGTTATTCAAGTTTAACATGGATGAATTTAGGCCTGCACCATTCCCTTTCCTTTCAGGGATCAGCCTTGAAGAAGGAAAAAGCACACCTCCCATGGACTACACTATTTATCAACAGTTGATTGGTAGCTTGTTGTACTTGAATCATTATCAGCCTGATATCTATTATTCCATGAATGTTGTATCAAGATACATGCAGCAGCCCCATGATCTTCATTGGAAGGCATCCAAGAGGATCCTCCTGTACATTCAGGGAACCAGGACCTACGACATTCACTATGCTGCAGACTCCAAGCTGGAGCTGGTTGGATACATAGATTCTGATTGGGTGGGTGATCCTATTGATTGGAAGTCAACTTACAGTTATGTATTCATGTTTGATGGTGGCCCCATTTGCTGGTCTAGCAAAAATCAGGCTGCCTATCATTATCTTCAGCAGAGGCCAAGTATCGAGGAGTGGTGAATGCTTGCATCCAATCTGTTTGGTTGCAAGGCATTCTTTCAGATTTTGATCTTGGTATTACTTTGTCCACTGTCCTCTTTTGTGACAATCAAAGTGCTATTAAGATATCCACAAATCCAGTTACCAGGCAGAGGACCAAGCATGTAGAGATACACATGCACTATATTAGGGAGCTAGTGCATGACAGGACCATGATTCTGCAATACTACCCGACTGATGAGCAGATTGAAAACATCTTCACCAAGATATTTTCAGAAAATAAGTTCACTTACCTCCATTCATTGTTGGGGGTGATTTCATCAGGGTGATCCAACTACTTTCAGTGTTTAGCTTGAGGGGGGGGGGGTTCCCAGTGGGTTTTCCCTCTTTTCCTCACTTAGTTTGTTTTTTAGCATTGTTTGAGTTTTAGTATTGTACAAAGTGACCTATGGCCTTAGTTTCTGGGGTCCTAGCATTCTTATGCACTTTATGTTTTCTACTCCTCTTGAGTATAGCTTAAGGGGGGGTGTTGGAGACATTTACCACCATACACACTCATTTTGGTCAATTTGGCCTAGTTAAACCTCTATCCTAATATTTATTGACTTAATTGACATCAAAGGAGAACTAGATGACATTATCATAAGCACACCCATGTCTACCTTTAGTCAACGAGGCTGACTTAGCCTTCTCCTACATTCGAGGAGGCCAACTGGAGCACTTCAGGGGTGATCTGAGTGTCATAAATGCCCCATATTTCTAACTGATGGTTACAATTAGTTAAATAGAGTAGTGAAGGCACCTTCCTTCATTAAATTGATTATTTAATGAACTGGAGTCAACAAGGGCACCTCCAACCACTTCTGATGGTCAATTACACTTTAGTAAACCTCATCGAGGTTCATTGGAGTCATTGATGCGATACCACTTGTCGATCGGCTTGTAGTGACATGTGTCTGAGCTACTTTCAGTTAGACTCAGTCATTTATTGCACTCTGACTTCAGTTAGGGATCAGTTGAGTCAATTAGGGTTTTGATCAGTGGTTAACTTGAGTGTTGACTGTGGCTTACATTCAGTTAAGCTAGACTCACTCATTCAATTCAAATGACCTCCTTGGGAATTCAAATTTTCTTGACATTCATGCTTCCAGCATGATCATTGTATTGTATTATTCATTATTCATTTGATTATACAAAGCTGCTACTTCCATTACAGCACCATTTTGCCAATTTTATGATTATCTGTCTGTATTCTTTGTGAGACTGTGTTTTCAGTTCCTATACCACTGTGACAAATTAATACATACTGTGCTTGAGGCATCGTCATTTTATTATACTACGACTGCGGCATAAAGTGTAGTTGTGGTGCAAACTGTGGCTTTGGATGCAATGGTATAAATTGCATCTATGGCGGCGGTGTATACTATGGTCGAGCATTTACCATCTTAGGCTGCATCTGCAGCTATTGTAATATGCGATGATCTTCTCCCTTCTTAAATTATGAATCATATGTTCTCTCCTACATTAGGTCATATGCCCGACAATATTTGTCTCCATGTCCTACTGATTTAAAAAAAGAACAATATAGGTTGGTTCGTTTTGACACCATTTTCTACATGTAGCTACACTCTTCATGCCAGTGCCCATAAATTTGACATATACGACACCATGGTACACTACCGCAACTTAACAACTTTGGCACTCCTGAAACTAGATAATTTCATAAAATAGGGAAGATGTCTGTGGTCTGCTCATCTTCATGACACTGAGTGCACCAAATATTGTCGCAGTCTTCCTTCTCCTTCTTGATTTCTTGTAGCTGAAGTGTTAGATCTTATAGCTGCACCTGGATTTGACTCATGCCAACTGCACTCTCTCCACCCAGTTAAGATTATAACTTCATCGCAATTTCAAGAGCCTCACTCTATGTTGCGATCTTCTGCTGCATCAATGGTTGCTGGATATGAGGTACCAAGGATGCGATAAAGCACTCTTTATGTTGGACATCACTCATATCAAAACTGACCCATGCCATCAATGTTTTAAACCTTTTGTCAAAGTCCCACATAGTTTCATTTGAAAACTGCTTGATCTCTTTCAAATCAGTAATGTATTGAGCCTCGGACTTAGGCTTCTAGAATTATTCAATCAGTCCCTTCCAGTCTTCATCCAATGTTTTTGCAGGTGCCCCCGTAGGAACTTGAATGAATTTCATGAACCAATCTAGCACATGACCTCCCAGGGTAGTCGCCAGTTTCCCTTTCTTGACATCATCATCAGTGGTTTGTCGAACTATCCACACTGCCTCATAGAGAAACCAGTACTACTCAGTATCGTCAGTCCCGTTCCCATGAAACAAAGATAATTTAGTATCATCTCCCGCCATCCTCATCCTTCTTCCTACTGACGCTGATCTACTACTAGAATGTTGTTGACACGTCGGGCAAGCCGACATAGAATTCATGTTTCTCCCTAATTTTGAAGTGGTGCACAGAGGCGTGGGAATGTTGCTGCTAGGGTTTGATCTTGTCATTTTCCTAGGCGTAGTCTGGGTATGGTTGTCCTCTTCGTCACTGTAGGTTCAATTCGTCTCATGTGGTTCTCTTTCATGTTTTTGTGTTTCAATCGTAGGAGGACATTCCCCTATCCTCTACCTCTTTTATTTTTGAAACCTTACTCCTCCCCTTGTACAACCACTTTCTTCCCCATCTTCCCTCACAATCTCATCAAAACTTACACCCATCTACCCCTTATCTTCTCATTCATATCCCCCCTGGAGTTGTGGTATCTACCGCCTCTACACACCCAAGTTCTACTAATCTAGGTGCATCTTCAATATACCCTTTTCACAAACAAGCATTTTAATTGACAGCTGGAGAGACAATAAGAATCTACCTCTAGTCCCATTGAAGAATTCCCTTTCTGCTTTGTTGTAAGACTTGGTAGTGTCAACTACAAACTCCATAATGTAGCCTTTGAGGATACTATACAACTAGAACTGAATAGCTCGTGATGCTCTGTTGTTAGTTTCTTGTAGTTCCTAGATCAATTCAGAGGTCCAAGATGTTGGTTCTCCTAATTGGAAATTTGTCTTCTTGTATGTTTACTGTGCCAACCACTCGTACAGTATAATGGGAAACTCACAGAAGAAATACTTGTGAGGACCGTTGTGTATGTACTTCACCAACGACTGGGTTGTGGTCAATCCCAGGTTCTGATTTTCTGCTTCAGCAAATTCTCACAGCTTCTGGTCAAACCAATCTTGGATTTATGGTCGCGTTGGATGCCACATCCCCTCCTCTCAGTCACAACAAGGTCCTGGAAATGAAACCATTTGTTGACTCAACCCTCAACCAACAAAACCCAGTCGACAGGGGCCCACTCTGTCGACGCTCGAATTGCCGTGATCTCCTTGAGCATAATCCTAAACAATTTTTACATTGTCCATCAACACCTGCAGAGTATATTAGGTCTTACCTGAGATGTTCGATGGAGGGCTAATGGAATCGAGTTTCCACAATATAGAAGAGGGTTAGGGGATCGACGGTTCATCAACTTAACAACCATATCATATCAACTTTTCTAGCATAACCATTCATTATTGTGCATCATTCATTCATAATTGTAACATATATAGATCGAAAAACATGATAGCATTCATAAATGGTAAAACATCGCATCATACATCCATATTCCAGATTCACTTAATATTCATCATCAAATTTTGCAGGAACAGAAAGATAGAAAAGGACAAAAGAAGACAACATCGATTTAGATCAACATCCATCTTATTATATTACTTATGTGAAATCACCCACAGATCAAAATAGATAACAATTCATCTCAGAAAGATAACAACTTTTTCCCTCTCTCTCTATATCTATCTTTGTATATCTCTCCGCCTATATCTATATCTATATATAGGTTTGCATCTTTACATTCATGGTCCACTTCTAACTAACTCCTAACCGATTTAACTGACTAATGACCAATATCCACAAAAAATGGTCAACAAGTATAAAAAGTGACACAAAGTAATCAAAAGTAGTATATCTTCCGCCTATCATGATATCTTCATCTTGTGCGATGTCTTCTCAGCTTGCACATCATCCGCAATGTTGCACAACTTACCCCAAACCCTTTTCAAAATGCTAAGTCAGATGCATTCTTACTCTATAATAGGATTTTATCCTCCATGAACTTAGGAAAAATGCATTAAAACATACAATACATGGAAAGATGCAAATGCATAACATTTAACAAGAGTAACTCTACTGAAATCATTAGCAATAATCCATCATATTCATAAGCATTCTACATAACCAGTATATTCATTCATAAGCAAATACATTTCATAAATAGGGATAGCAGGGATACTTATCTTGATGATGAATTTTTCTTGCAACTAGCTATTTCATTAAAATGTTCCACCCAACCGTAGGCCAGTGTGTTCATTAGCTCTCAACACTACTACCACCCCCGAGATGGGAATTATTTCCACAAGGAACTAGGGAACAACTGACTCACACACAGCCAGATCAGAACACACAAAGTCAATCCAACCTCTAGTTGGGTTTATAAGACTATCCAGCCAAGGTTTACACAAGGCCAAATGCACAACAAGACACAACCAAGCCAACTACCATTTGGGTTTATCAGGATGCTAAGGAAATGGAAAGGTAGAATTGATAAGCTAGTAATCTCAATTCATAGAGCTATGGAAACCTACACCATATATGTCCAGCTTGGCATTCCACAATACCTACACACCCAACAAAAGAAAGTATTCCCTTCACTGCTACACAGTTCCCTCAGGCCATACCTTCCCTTCTAGTTCTCTTCAGGGTGTACATAATGGATTTTCCAGCCCCTCTTGATATGTCTGTGAGGTTCCTCTCTTTACTAGGTTTATCAGCCAATTCTATCCCTCTTCCACTCCTAAGTATTTAGAACACAATATGGATGGACATCCCAGCAACCAACACGGAAACACATCCACTCAGGTTTCACTCTGTAGCAAAAAGAAACAGGGTTTGCATACCCCTCAGTAACACAGTGTAGTTCAGGATAACACTGTAACACACAGCTAAGGTTTCACACACTCTACAACACAGGGAAACACTGTAACACAACCATGAACCACCATGTGTAACTTGAGAAACTCTCCACAACCACCGTGTAGATGGAATGAACGACACTAAATAGCGAACCACATTGCACAACTATGACATAAACCTTCTCTGCGACTCAGGAGAGTGAACAATGCATAATCGTGAATGAATGAATGGCTCGAATGACCCCAACATTCAGATGAATACTAGGTTGACAGACTAGGAACGAAATCATTTGTTTTACTTGCTTAAGAAGCAAGCCTAGATAGCCTCTGCATACTGTAGGCTTGCTCATTCATGAAATCAACTACCATGCCTTGCTATTCCCAAGGCATTAACTGACTCAACCAATTTATTGCAGTATAATTGAATGATCAAGCACAGGGACGAACCATAGTAGAAGGGTTAAAGGTTGGGTAACTTTTGAGCAGATCTATGACTGGGATCAATCATCAAACAGATCAACATTGCATAGTGATTTCCTTGATTCAACTAGCGCGACTTAGCAAAATTTTCATGTGCACAAAATTTCAATGTAATCCACTTCATCAAGTTTGGAGTCCACCATTGATCTAGTGGGGACACAGATCCGACGGCCAAAAACAATTCCATTGATTCAACTAACAATTTGTTTAACATCAGCTAATAGGCACAAAATTTCTATCCAAAAGGATTTAATCCGTCTTGCGTCCTCTTGGGTTATTTTGATGACAAATCAGTGAAGGTTTAACTGCTTTTTAGACCGATTTTGTGAGGATTGAACCCATAATCCATCACCTAGCATCAGTATGGTTAACTCCCTCCCTATTCCTATGTGAAATCATGCCCCCATCTCTTTTCATGTTGTAGTGCATAGCTAGCGGTGGTATTTTATCAAATTGCATAGTTACATGATATTCAAAAATATGCTATGTGCTTGACGAGCACAATGAACCATAGGAATTATCCTTGATCACCTATACACAAAATACCAAATCAATGGCAGGGCCTTGGCCTTGAGATCCTTTCCATGATTTAAATACAATATATACATCATGTAAAATTCAATACCATGGGGTCAAAACCTGGGTATTACATTTTGATTCAACATCATAAGAGTATCCCATATCACCCTCAAGCGAACAACACAGTCAAAGCATTCAACAAAATATTCGAGGCTAGTCTAACAAAAGTCTATTGCACAAACTAAGATGACTGGGATGTGAGGATTCCAACTATGTTATGGTATTACAGAACTAATACCAAGAATATTCAAGAAGAATCCATTTCAATTGGTGTATGGAAGAGATGCAGTGGTTCCTACTGAGTTCGTCATTTCAAGTTTGTACATTACAAACACAACACAAATGGCAGAAGAATAATTTATTGTAGAATGACTTGTGGAACTTATGGAAATCACTGAAGGTTGTTTTATGGAGGAATACCATGCAATAGTAGAGAAAGGAATGCAGAAAGCATGGCATGATTTCAACATCAAGAAGAGTCAATTCAGCATAGGTGACAGAGTGATACTGTATGAAAGCACGTTTATGAAGCATACTAGGAAGTTACAGATACATTGGATGGGACCATTCATTATTGTGGAAATTAGAGGATCAAGCATATTGAAGTGTGCAACTTAATGGTATTTTGCATTCAAAATGTGTGAATGGTGCATACCCGAAGCCCTATGTTTATGATCAATAATTCCACAAGATACCACTTCTCATGGGATTGAGTTAGTTAGGAATTAGAGGTTATTTCTTTCTATTTATTTTTAGTGATGTTTCTTACCAGTATCCAGTTTATTTTTGTAGTTTATTTTAGTTGTAAGTTAGTCAGTACCATTGTGGATGGGGTGGGTCCCACCCTCCACCCCATCATTGTCGGTGAGTTATAGAGAAGTATAATTGTCTCAATTTCATTTATGGGAAGTAGTGATCACATCCTTTCAAATAAAGATTGCTTGTGTGAAAATTGGCAGTCACCTATCAAGCACATTTATAACACCACTCCACTATGGACCACCGTTAATGTTGTAGTTTGGAGAAATTCACTATTAAAGGATGGCGATCTCCAACCAATCACAAATTTTAATAATTTTTCAAACTAGAACCCTTAGGAATAAATACTCTAAAGATGAAAAATCAATTGTTGTGCCAAGAGGTTAGTTGTCTTCTTACCATGTCTTTTTTTTCTCACATCACATTTGGTATTTTATCTCTGGTGCAAATGCAACAAAGGCCAAATATTGATGTTATTCAATACCAAAAGAGCTCACATGATGTTGTTCAGTACCATAGTTGGTTCCTTAGTTTGAAGTATGAAAAATTGAAGAAATGTAGGAATCAATCACAAAGCAAATTTGACTTGAGGGTGAGTCAAACTTTGTGTTCAAGACCTGTTGGCTCCTTCAATTTGAAGTGGACCAACAAGTAAGAAAAAGAATAGAATTCAAAGGACGAAGGTTGTGGAAGGAAATAAAGTTGAGGAAGAGTACTAGAAGTAGTAGAAGTACCATTAGTTGTAGAAAAAACTATCACAGTCGTTTTGGACCAAGGACGCAAGTATAAAAGGAAGTAGAGGATGAAGAGAAGAGGAGGGAATATACAAAGAGAAGAGAGGATGTGCATAAGTACACAAGCTAAGAGACCCAATAATTAGAAGATCCATATACAGACAGAGATAAATGGATCCATGCCATGGGTTTTGTAATGGGATTTTGGGTTTTGTAGCATGAATATGTCTCGTGCAATGGGTAATTTCCCTGTGAATGTAGGGTTGAGGCCATGATATTATTGTTGTAATGAAGATATTTTAATATAATGACAGATATTGTTGGGAACCTTTTAATTTTTGTAATGTGCATGCCTCTGTGATGTTTACTTTCTATTTATAGTCTAGATTTAATGGATGAATGGTAAATATGCTTAAGAGTTGTTGTGATATGAGGAATCCTGTTGTAATCTTTTTTGTTGTAAAACCCCATCACAACCATATAGTTAACTAATCCCCATTTTACAATGGCCTTGGTTTTTCTTTGGGCAAGAACTCCCCTCTTAAGGGGATTGAAAATGTCAACACACTTGACTACAACGACACTTATTTGTCACCCCATGTGCAAGAAACCTAGTCTCCATTTTGCACCAACAATATTAACATAAAAATGGCCCAGCTAAACATGTATATATAACTACACTTGCAGCTAAAAATATAGAACCAAATCTAGATTCCCACCTCCACTTCTAGCCCTATCAATAGTAAATCAACTAGGACTTGATTTAGAGCTACCACCCAAACCCCCTCCCTCGGTACCTATTCAAGAGAAATCCAACACCGCCAACTCTAGGCATTGAAGCCACGGAAATTACCTATGTTCATAAAACCTAGAGCAAAAGGTGCCACACTACCACCATTTACCTCCCTCTACTTAAGCAAACAAAGAGGGAAATTATGAATCAAAAGGTCCCGCACTTGAGCAAAGCAAATGTTCGACATGTCAAGGTACAAAACTTTGTACTACTTAACTACATGAATAGTGAAAACTAAGATAAATAGAAAAAAATGAAGGGTACATGTATCTTGAGACTCAAAGAATTATTTTTTAGTGTTTTTGTTGTAGTTCTAACAAGGAATCATTCAATCGTTGATATTTTTTAACTAAGAATCTAAATATATCTCTTTGAATTCCTATTGGAGTTTGGAATCAAAATGTATGTATGACTTTGCCATGTCTTACAGTTTGGCGCTTGGAATATTGTTTGCTCCCTTGCTTATGTTTAACCTTGGAGAGAAAATTTTAACATGAAAGACTATGGTTAGGCTAATGGATATGTTCTTAAAGAATATGTTTCCTATAATGAAGAAGAATGACAAACGATTTTTAAAATGCATGTGAAACACATTTTATTAAATTCTAGGATCTTGGAGATGATTTCCTCAATTTAATATTAGACATTTTTTAATGAGAAAATATAAGTATACATTATTACATCATCTAAAACATTATTAAAAAGGGGTAAACAAATGAAGAATGAGAAGGCTTAAAATCTAAGATATTTAGCCAATATTTAATCACAACTAAGTTGTTCTATGTAACATGCAATGCTTTTTAAAGGTGGGATTCAACACAAATTAACAATATTCAATTTTTCACATTTATTATATATCAAATAATGTGATATTGCAATGCAAACCATTGTTCATGCTAAACAAATGTGAAGAAAAAACATCATTAAACTCGAAGGGGTTCCTTACTTCCAAATAAATACATGCTCAAAAGTACAATGCTACAGAGTAGAATGGTGGTGATTTTGAAAGCTCTATAAGGTACACAAGAAAGAAAACCAAATGATGAGAAAAATATGATATAGGAATATAGTGTTCTTCTACCCTCGACACTCACTTGGTTAAGATTCAATTATATGAGTGACCTTGGTTTTAGGAATGAGGAATAATTATTTAGAAGGTCCTTATATTTAAAAGCAATTACCATGTAATACAGCTTCTTGAAATTTCAGCCATTGTGTGTTTAAGAATAAAAAACCCACAAGAAGACTTTCCATAAGCATCCAAGTTTATTATGAAATTGAGAAATGTTGACCTATACAGTGAAGTTCCATCCACATGGCGATAATTGTTGATGGATAGTAGAAATAATCATTTCTACAACTCTATCTTACATGGTATTTTTGGGGGGAAGTGGTCCCTAAAAACATGCCTCAAGGTGATACAATAATAAACTAGTTGTCGAGGCTCCACATTGTTAACTCTACAAATCCTTCATACAATAACCAATTTCAAACACTAGATGTGTGAGTGGCCCCTTGACTAGTGTTCATAGGGAAGTATATCCATTCCAAAAGAAAAAAAAATATCTTAAAATCGAACTAATGTCACACACATGCAC
This sequence comes from Pseudotsuga menziesii, assembly GCA_001517045.1. Lineage (NCBI taxonomy): Eukaryota > Viridiplantae > Streptophyta > Pinopsida > Pinales > Pinaceae > Pseudotsuga > Pseudotsuga menziesii. Next base: position 347,186 of record LPNX010504537.1, on the reverse strand, counting down.
ATCATCTAGTTGTTAAAAAATAGCTCTCATACTAACAATGCATGGATAGCACCATAGTCATAGTAGAAAACCATCTAATATATAATTAAAAAAGGAAATAAGTATAAAACAAAGCATTTGAGTTTCAAAGATCTCATTAATACTAATCTCTTGATATTTTATCATACCCATGTAGTTAATGTTGTGGGTAGTTGATGTTGACATGCAATAAATTTTCAATGTATGGATAACATGATGGTGTTGGTAGAAAACTATCTAATATATGATTTAGAAAAAAAGAAATTAATATAAACGAAAGTCTTTGAGTTGGGGAGATCTCATTAATACTAATCTCGTTATATTTTGTCATACCTATGTAGTTAATGTTGACATGCAATAAATTTCCAAAGACCTTATGAAAGATGGGATGTCACACTATTGGAGATTTTCACTTTAATGGTATCAAATAAACTCTTAAATGAAATCCACTAAAATCAAATAAGCCTATAAATATATTCAATGGATAATTTTTTCTTATTTAAGACAAACATTACCCATTATGTTCATATATAATATTTTACAAATGAATCAAACATCTCAATGAACCTAATTATTAAGAATAAGCATAGCATCCACTAATAGAAAGCCCCAAATACAAAATAAACACTATACTATACTTTGTTTTGTAACCCAATTTGTTAAATAGATAACCCTCAAGGACAATCCATGTTTATATGTTATTTATCTTTATCTTATAGTTTCATAGTGAAATACAATTAAACACAATGAGTAGGGAATCTTATCAATACACCATTGAAAACACAATGGAGAAAACTATTTTCCATTCTATTTTACAATGAAGTGCCAAAATTTTGAAAATAATTATAAATAAAATGAAAAAAAATGAACTCTCTTAATTTTTCTTTACATTAATATATAATTATTTTAAATTTAAAAAACATTTCCCATCTTCACCAATTCCCCATATCTCTAATTCCATTCTATTTAAGTGTGTTGTAACTTTTGCCTTTTCATTGAAAATCCTAAAAAAGTACACAAACTTTGTATTGTTGAATATGTTTTTTAAAATAACATATTTTACTTTAAAGAAGTACTAAGTGGATTGACATTTCGTTTTAAACAATCCTCTAATGCTTCTTTGATAATTTTAGAGTCTCCATAGAAAAGAAATGCCCATCTTTTAAAGTACTAAGTGGATTGCCATTTTATTTTAAACAATCCTCTAATGCTTTTTGATAATTTTAAAGTCTCCATAAAAAGAAATGCCCATATTTTAAATTACTAACTAGATTGTCATTTTGTTTTAAACATTACTCTCATGCTTCTTTGATAATTTTAGAATCTCCATAAAAGAGAAATGCCCATCCTTTAAGAAAGCTACATCCTTTAAGAAAGCTACGAGAAGAATGCCCATCCTTTAAGAAAGCTACGAGAAGAATTCCTTTTTGCTTGAATGTACCCATTAATGCTTCATTGATAATTTTAAAGTATCTATTAATAGTGTGATGGCTTCAGTTCCTTTATTAAGAGCAATCTCCATTACCGATGTGTCTGTCATAAATTCAACCTTCAACCTCATTGTATGTTACTACAAATCCTAAGCCCTGCATGAATTTGATGGTTCTTCATCCATTCTCCTAGCTTTCACAATCCCAGGTTTCTTTTGATGCGTGATATATCTAGATGAAATTGAAATTCTCCCCAAGATCTTGATGTTTGGTTTTTCTTTTCTTTCATGCTCCAAAAGGCCCATCTTCATCTTTAAAAATCTTATCTGGGTTTGGAATTGGAAAAAGATTAAGCGATTCTAACAGGGGTTGTTGAAGAGTTGGTGGAAAGCCCAATCTAACTCTCAGCAAGGCTGTCATCATGAAAATCTAACAAATAAACAAGTGGTCAACTATACGTTGTAAAATCCGGTGCCTGCTGAAACATGGCCTATATTCACAAAACTTGTCAAAACTGCATCATCCGAGTTGGCATGGTTCTAAAAAAAATGCTATCGTATAAGTTCAACTGAACTGTCAATAATCTCATTATGTATCTCCATTGATTAATCATACTGCTGAATCAAGGATTGGTGTAATGCTGCAACCTACGACATAAATATTAGTAAAGAATACTAGCATTATTAAACCTGTACATACATTCAAAAAGATAAGGATGTCCTTGGACCCAATCCAACTGTACATTGCAAACGTTTACCAGATGGCGGGAGACTGAAGGCATAGTGTAAGATGCCCAATTTCTGCAATCAACTCATCAAGGCAGGTCACCAAGATTTTGGCATCTCTTTCATACATTTATTCTCTTCGGATGTGACGAGAAAGTACTGTAGCGCCACTTTACAAGTGTTGGGTTGTCGAATGGTATCATGCTCCGGCTGAAGAATAATTCTAACTTCATCCAGTGGAGTTTCGACAGTGAAGGTTCAAGAGTTGAGTAATGCAACTCAGATTGAGATAGAGGCCGACATCTGGTCATTGTAAGTAACTTTTGCAGGAGAGTTTCATTCACGCATATCACTTGCATGAAACTGGACTTCTCCGTTTGCTGGGGCGACCCAACCAACGTTGAACGGCCACATAAAACACTTTTGAAACCCTATCAGTTGTCGAAATCAACGTTGGAAAACATACATATACAAATACTGAAACTCTAAGCAATCACAGACATCATTATGTGTTTTGTAGTAGTGTAGGAAATCCTTCTAATCTTATTCATGGTTTCCCATAATTTACAACATTGATACTACAAACTTGTATTAAGCTCACTGTCTTCATGTTACTAATGGCTAATCTTATTCATGGTTTCCCATAATTTACAACATTGATACTACAAATTTGTATTAAGCGCACTGTCTTCATGTTACTAATCGCCAGTGGTTAGAGAAAGGCGTAAAACCAGGTCAGAGTAAATTAAAGCCTGATGTTAGACATGGTATCAAACCCTAAAACACCCGTGTCTCTACTTAAACACATCACATTCTTTCCAGAAGTAACGGGAGATTTGTATCGAGTCATTTTGCGACACTAGTTGTTAAGTTGCATTTAATGGCGAGAATGACAAGGAGAGGATGGAAATCCCATAGAGTCAACATGATAGAAATGTAGCAGCAGCATCACATCTATGGTTTTTTTGGTGTATATAAAGATTACTTCTTGTATTTGTCTAGTCCAATGATGATGTAATAATTTGGTGTAGTATGGTTATAGGTACATGCATTTCAAAGTTATAAAATTGGTTGTTTAATGTCATTTTATCAACATTTTTTAAAAGTTTAGGTTAGCTTATTTTTGTAAAAAAAATGAAATCTTAAATGATTTAATATTTTTTTTAAATAAATGAGTGAAAGAATAGATCACTATCAATCTAGGTGGGTGGTTGAGTTATGATCAAATTGAAAAGGGTTTGAATAGTAAAGGATGGAGGTATAAATAAATGGTTATTAACATGCTCTAATCAATTACATGGACTTGTTTCACACTTAAAGAGAGGCCCTCCGGAAAGTGCATCTCTTTCACAATTACAAATCTATAGTAAAACATGCAATCATGAACAATAAAGGGACAATAGCAACCTCTTAGAATATAAAATTAATCTAAAGATGATACATAACAAGTCATAAAGAGGGCTTCACATCAACCTTATTTATTGCTCTTGGAGAAGATTTTCCATTTTTCAAAAGATATTTTTGACTAAAATGTAAAGTGAAATTTAGATATCAAATTCAACACTAAGAAAATAAAGAAGATGATGGAACCTTACAAAGAAAATGCTTGTACACTTCATTTTCTTTACCTAAAACTTTAGCTAAGCCTTTGGAATTTCTTCACACTTATTTCACAACCTTTGGCTTATGAACCTCCTCATATTTATAAGCTTCCCCCTTTAATTAACCCTAATTAAGATGCTCCATTTTATGACCCCTTAAGGTTAAAATTGAACTTCACAAGCCATGTTGTCCCCTTTCAGTACATCATAAAAACCCTATTGTACCTTTTCCTCTCTCCACAATAACACTAATAATAAAGTATCTGATTCTTCATGAAGGTGGAAGTTATACTCATTTTCCCCATTGAGTTATGGTAGACACTTTAACAACTTAAATTTATCTTTAATTATGTATTTTCACTAAGATGAATCCTTATTTCATTGTGGTTGACCTCACCATCATAAATCATGCAACACTCACATTAATCTTTTCAAGTGTATTTGACCTTATTTTTCTTGAGCATTCCTCTATAAAGATCATTTATTGCTTCCTCTAGCCATAATGATGATGAAGATACCCTTTGGCCATAATGATGAAGACACCCTCATTTTTCTTGAGCATTCCTTTGTAAAAAAGGTAAAGAAAGAGATTGACCGCATGTTGAGTGCAGGATGGATTTTCCTAGTAGATGTGCCAAAATGGATCATACCTATCATAATTCGAAGAAATAAAGATACATAAGATATCCATGTTTGGGTGGATTGTTGCAGTCTGAATGTTTCTTGTGTGCATGACCCCTTTCCAATTCCTTTTAGTGATGAAGTGCTATATCAAGTGGTGGGAAATGAATCATACTCTTTTTGAAAAGGTTTTTCAGGTTATCATCAAGTACGGATTGCAGAAGGAGATAAGAAGAAGACTACATTTGCTACTAAATGGAGATCATTCACATACAATATTATTCCATTTGGACTCAAGACTGCACCATTCATCTTCTTAAGGATAGTAATATCCACTTTCCACAAGTTCCTCCATAAATTCTTATAAGTGCACCTAGATTATTGGACAATGTACAGTTTTACCAAAGAACATGTTGTGCTCCTCATGCTCATGTTGGATCAATGCATACAAATGGGGATTTCCTTGAACCTATAAAAGTGAATATTATGTGTTCCCCTTGGTAACTTATTGGGATATAATGTATGCAAATATGGGGTCTTGGTTGATCCTGCAAAAATTGTTTCTATTATCAATTTTCAGGAACCAACGATAGTTAAATAGTTGCATTCCACATTGGGTCATGTGTTCTTGGGTATCCCTGCACTATTGTAGAACCTATTCAAGAAGGCTAATACTTTCCAATGGAATGAATACTCTGAGAAAGCATTCAATGAGCTTAATGAGAGAATGGTGAACACTCCAATCCTAGTATTCCTCAATTATCAGAAGGAATTCCATGTTCATGTTGATGCATCAAGAATCACCCTTGTCACTATCTTGGCTTAGCCCGAGGAAGGATAGGTGGATCATCCTATTTAATTTTCCAACAAAAAACCATCACAAGCAAAGCACAAATATACTACCACAGAAAGGGGAGGTTAGCTATGGTCTATGCATTACAGAAGTTATGCCACTACCTTTTGGGAGGGAATTTCAAGTTTTTCATGGATCATTTTACCTTGAAGTATTAGTGAATAAGCTAATGTTAGAAGGAAGAATTTGCAGGTGGTTCTTCTACTTCAGGAGTTCTCGTTTGAAGTCATAGTGAAGATGGAAACACACAAACATGGACCAAACCATATATCTCACATAGAATCAGGAGAAGCTGATGGACCGCTAGATGACTAGTTTATAGATTCTACATTGTTCATAAAATAAGTTGTTCCAGCTCACCTTGAAGAGATATCTTTGTTCTTACTACCAGAAAGGATCCAAATGAATTTTCCCCCACACAGAAGATAAACTTAGTTGTAAAAGCTACAAAATATTAGCTCATTGCACGACAAATATATAAATTGGGGATTGATGATATCTTGCGCAGATGTGTATTAGACCATGAGCATGAAATCATTTTGTGGGAATTCCATGCCCAAGTTGTGGGAGGAAATGTTGGTGAAAAAGGTACAGGAAGGAAGGTTTTACAGGATAAACTATGGTGGCCTACAATATTCAAATATGCTAAGGATTATGCAAGGAAATTGAACATATGTTAATGTATTGGCTAGCCATCCCATAGAAATGAACTATTGCTAAATCCATTTTTAGCACTACAACCATTTGAGAAATGGGAAATTGAATTTATACCACTAATTCATCCATCGACAAAGCATTCCAAAACCTAGTATATGATTACTATCTAAATACATTATTTAACCAAGTGGGCCAAAGCTACAGTGGTCTGAGATTGTTTCATCGAAACAAATTCCCAGTTCATTTATGAAAATATTATAACTTGCTTTGGATTCCTTACGAGTCTTACTAGTGATCAAGGAAATAAATTTGTGAACAACACAATTGAAGAGATGACCAGTGAGTTCCTCATTCAACATCATAAGAGTATCCCATATCACCCTCAAGTGAACAACACAGTCGAAGCATTCAAAAAAATCTTCGAGGCTAGTCTAACAAAAGTCTGTTGCACAAACTAAGATGACTGGGATGTGAGGATTCCAACTATGTTATGGTATTACAAGACTACTACTAAGAATATTCACAAGAAGACTCCATTTATGATTGGTGTATGGAAGAGAAGCAATGGTTCCTAACAAGTTCGCCATTCCAAGTTTGTACATTACAAACACAACACAGATGACAGAAGAATAATTTGTTGTGGAATGACTTGTGGAACTTATGGAACTCTTGATGAAGATCGTTTTATGGATGAATATCATGCAATAGTAGAGAAAGGCTTGCAGAAAGCATGGAATGATTTCCACATAAAGAATAATCAATTCACCATAGGTGACACAGTGATAATGTATGAAAGCACGTTTATGAAGCATACTGGGAAGTTACAGATGCATTGGATGGGACCATTCATTGTTGTGAAAATTAGAGGCTCGGGCATCTTGAATCTTGTGCAACTTGATGTTATTTTTCATTCAATATGGGTGAATATTGCATACCTGAAGACCTATGTTTATGACCAATAATTCCACAAGATACCACTCCTTCTCATGGGAATGAGTTAGTTAGGAATTAAAGGTTATTTCTTTCTATTTATTTTTAGTGATGTTTCTTATCAGTATCAAGTTTGTTTTTGCGGTTTATTTCAGTTGTAAGTTAGTCAACACCATTGTGTATGGGGAGGGTCCCACCCTCCACCCCATAATTGTCGATGAGTTATAGAGCAGTAAAATTGTCTCAATTTCATTTATGGGAAGTATTGATCAAATCCTTTCAAATAAAGATTGCTTGTGTGAAAATTGGTAGTCACCTATCAACCACATTTATAACACCACTCCACTATGGCTCACCATTAATGTTGTAGTTTGGCAAAATTCACTATTAAAGGATGGCGATCTCCAACCTATCACAAATTTTGATAAATTTTCAAACTAGAACCCTTAGGAATGAATAGTCTAAAGATGAAAAATCAATTGTTGTGCCAAGAGGTTAGTTGTCTTCTTAGCATGCCTTTTTTTCTCATATCAACATTTGGTATTTTCTCTTTGGTGCAAATGAAACAAAGGCCAAATACTAATGGTATTCAATACCAACAGAGCTCACATGATGTTGTTCAGTACCATGGTTGGTTCCTTAGTTTGGAGTACAAAAAATTGAAGAAGAGTAGGAATTAGTCACAAAGCAAAGTTGACTTGAGGGTGACTCAACCTTTGTGGTGAGGGCCTGTTGGCTCCTTGAATTTGAAGTGGACCAACAAATAAGCAGAAGAAGATAATTCAAAGGACGAAAGTTGTGGAAGGAAAGCAAGTTGAGGAAGAGTACTAGAAGTAGTAAAAGTACCAGTAGTTGCAAAAAATTCTACCACAACCGTTTTGGACCAAGGGAGAAAGTATAAAAGGAAGTAGAGGATGAAGATAAGAGAAGGGAAAATACATAGAGAAGAGAGCATGTGCATAAGTATAGAAGCTGAGAGACCCAAGAATTAAATGAGCCAGATACAAACAGAGATAAATGGATCCATGCCATGGATTTTGTAATGGTATTTTGGGTTTTGTAGCATGAATATGTCTCCTGCAATGGGTAATTTCCCTATGAATGTAGGGTTGAGGCCGTAATATTGTTGTTGTAATGAAGATTTTTTAATATAAAGAAAGATATTGTTGGGAACCTTTTAATTTTTGTAATGTGCATGCCTCTGTGATGTTTACTTTATATCTATAGCCTGGATTTAAAGGATGAATGGTAAATATGATTAAGCGTTGTTGTGATATGAGGAATCTTGTTGTAATGTTTTTTGTTGTAAAACCTCGTCACAACCATATAGTTAACTAATCCCCATTTTACAATGGCCTCGGTTGATCTTTGTGCGAGAACTCTCCCCTTAAGGGGATTGAAAATGTTAACACACTAGACTACAACAACACTTCTTTGCCGACCCATGTGCAAGAAACCTAGTCTCCATTTTGCACCAACAAGATTAACATAAAAATGACCCAGCTAAACATGTATATATAACTACGCTTGTAGCTAAAAATATAGAACCAAATATAGACTCCCACCTCCACTTCTATCCCTATCAATAGTAAATCAACTAGGACTTGATCCGGAGTTACCACCCAGACCCCCTCCCTCAACACCTATAAGGGAGAGAGCCAAAACCACCAACTCTAGGCATTGAAGCCACAAAAATTACCTATGTACTTAAAACATGGAGAAAAAGGTGTCGCACTACCACAATTTCCCTCCCTCTACTTAGGAAACCAAAGAGGGAAATGATGAATCAAAAGGTCCTGCACTTGAGCAAAGAATATGTTTGACATATCAAGGTACAAAAATTTGTACTACTTAACTACATGAATAGTGAAAACTAATATAAATGGAAAAAATTGAAAGGTACATGTATCTTGAGACTCAAGGAGTTATTTTGTAGTGTTTTTGTTACAGTTCTAACAAGGAATCATTCAATCATTCATATTTTTCAACTAGAAATCTAAACATATCTCTTTGAATTCCTATTGGAATTTGGAATCAAAACATGTATGACTTTGCCAAGTCTTACAATTTGCAATTTGGCAAATGGAATATTGTTTGCTCCCTTGCTTATGTTTAACCCTCGAGAGAAAATCTTAACAGGAAAGACTATGGCTAGGCTAATGGATATGTTTTTAAAGAATATGTTTCCTATAATGAAGAAGAATGACAAAAGATTTTTAAATACATATAAAACACATTTTATTAAATTCTAGAATCTTGGAAATGATTGAAACAATTTAATATTAGACATTTTTTAATGGGAAAATATAAAAATACATTATTACATCATCTAAAACATGATTAAAAAGGGTTAAACAAATGAAGAATGAAAAGGCTTTTAACCTAGACAATAAAAACAATTAAATAAATCTATTTAGAAACCTGTGTAAATTCAAATTTAAATTTTATTTTGTTTTCTAATATTGAATGTTGATCTAGACAATTGATAAGGTTCTTAGAAATGTTTGTTAAGCAACGTCCAAGCGCTTCTGCTACCCTTCTGTCCCAGCTAACGGAGAAGTCCAACGCTTCTCTACCCTTCTGCCCCAGCAAACGGAGAAGTTTAGATTTTTTAACTGTTTGATATGGCAAAGTCCAAACGCTTCTGCTCCCCTCTGCCCCAAGCAAAAGGAGAAGTCCAGTTTCATGCAATCGATGATGCTCCACAGTGCGTGATGAAACTCTCCTCCAAAAGTTATAGGAGATTCTCAATTCCCTATGTCAATCCCAGTTGCAACAAATGGCATAGATGCTCTGCTGTATGACCAGATGTCGGTCCCCATCTTCTTTTTCCATTCTCTCGAACCTAGTGAATGTCATTGACCTCGACTCTCGAACCTTCCCTGTCGAACCTCCACTGGATGAGGTTAGCATTATTCTTCAGCCTGAGCATGACACCATTCAACAAACTAACACTTGTAAAGTGGCGCTATAGTTTCTTGTCACATCTCAAGACAATAAATGTATGAAAGAGAGATGCCAAAATTTTGGAGACCGACCTTGATGAGTTGTTGCAGAAACTGGTCATCTTACACTGTGGCTTTAGTCTTCAGCAGTATGATTAATGAATGGAGATACCTAATGAGATCACCGACAATTCAGTTGAAGTTGTACGAAGGAGCGTAGGTCCGTCATTTTTTCTTAGATCCATGCCAACTCGGAGGATGCAGTTTTGACATGTTGCACCGGATTTTACGAAGTATAATTGACAACTTGTTTTTCTCTTAGCTTTTCATGATGACAGCCTTGCAGGTTACAGTGGGCTTTTCACCAATTCTTCAACAAGCCCCTCTTAGCATCGCTTAAGCTTTTTCCAGTTCCAAACCCAGATCATAGATCATATTGAAATGAAAATTCTCTGATGCAAAGCATGCCTTAAGGGCTGAAATGAACATTGTGTTAACTTTTCATGATGACAACCCGTGTTCGCATCGCTTAAGCTTTTTCCAACTCCAAACTACATGTTCATCATAGATCATGTTGAGAAAAAGCATAACTTAAAGGGCCGGAGAGTGTTCCTTCAGGATTAGCGTTGGGTTTTACGTATAAGATTAGATGTAATGCACACTAATTTGAGGTTGTCATGTGGATAGAGATTTGTAGTTTTGGTAGATAGTGCAAGATTAAGGCAAGGATGCCTTGTGTCTTTTTCTCTTTTTCTTTTTAATTGTTGAAACAATGATTAGAAAGACACAAGATGAAAAAAAGGAAATCAATATTATAAATATTTATGGCTTTTATATGTCTAAAAAAAATGGGAATCAATGGAAAGAGATGGAACAGTTTTGTTTCCAAATTTGATCCTCGCAAGGGACTTAAACTTTACATGGTCAGCTACTAAAATCTAAGGTTCTAAAGCAAAACTAGATCCGCTCGCAACTTTCTTCCAGATCTGTTTGACATAGGTGATATGGTGGAATCAAAAAATGCGAAGAAGGAATCACAAAACGTTTGGATAGATACTTTATCAGTAATACTTTGATTGACAAGATGGAAATGTATAGGTCTTGGGTAGAACCAAATAAGTTCTCAGATCACTATCATGTCATCTGCCAATTCGAGACAAAAGCCAATAAGTGGAAAAGGCCAATCAAATTCAACCACGGGTGGCTCAAGGAGCCTGGATTTGTTGAAATGATAGAACAATATTGGGTCTCATTTTCTGATTCAAATCAAATGCTCCCTATGGAGCAGCTCACTCAAAAATTAAAGGGGCTGAAGTCTAAGGTGATAAAATGGGAAAAAGAGAAGAAGGGTTTGGCAAATAAAGCTCTCTGTCGGATTGATGAACTGATAGGGGAGATAACTGTTAGGCCGGGATATGGGATTTTCCAGCAATCAGACCTGAATCAATTAATAAAATTGGAGGTGGAAAAGATCAACCTCTTGAGGATCTCCGATGAAAAAGCTCGCCTAAATAGCCACATTACTTGGTTGGAGGCGAGGGACAAAAATACAAAAAAATTCCATAAGTTCGCAGAACACCGTAGGAACATAAATACCATTTGGTCTCTGAATGACTCAGGGGGAACATAGTTATATGAGATGGAGGAACTATAGGCTTTGGCCTACTCCCACTTTGAGGATTTTTATAAGAATGATACCAACATATATGTCCAAGACCATTTAAAAGTAGTTAAGGAGTTTCCTAGATTTTTCAATGAGGAAGAGGGGGAGGAAATATTTCAGCCTGTAACTATGACAGAATTTAAAAAGGCTATCCAAGCATCGACAAGATCGAAAATCCCTGGCCGCGACAGACGGACCATGGAGCTCTTTGTGGAATGTCTAGACTTTATGGGTCAGGACCTGTTAGAATCTATTGAGGAGCCAAGGATTAGTGGATCAATCTTGGGCGCCTTAAATTCTACTTTCATTGCCTTGTTCTCGAAAAAAGCTGCCCCAATGGATCTAGGTGACTTCAGACCCATCTCACTGTGCAACTTTGTTTACAAAGTTATATCAAAGAATATATCTCTTCATCTCAAGCCTATTCTTTAAAGAAATATTACTCCTGAATAGTTCGAATTTCTGGAGAAAAGATAGACCTTGGAAGCCATATGGGTGGCTCAAGAGGTCTTCCACAACATCAAGATAAGAAATCAGAAGGCTATGGCTCTGTAGCTGGTTTTAAACAAGGCATATGATTGTGTGCAGTGGGGTTTTCTTCAACTAATCCTCATTCAGATAGGGTTACCCTATAAAGTTATGAAATGGATCATGGGATGCATCTCATCAGTATCCTTTGTTGTTTTGATTAATGTAAGCCTTACTAGTTTTTTCAATGCTCAAAGGGGTATGAGACAGGGGTTCCCCCTCTCACCTCTTCTCTTCATTCTAGTCATAGAAGGTCTCATTAGAATGATAAAAAATATGGTTATGCTGGGAAAGGTTAAAGGAATAAAATTTGGCAAGAATGTGACTGTTTTCCACCTTTTGTTCGTGGATGACATATTGGTTTTTGGTTCGGCCTCCCAAGCTCAGTGGTATGTTTATAATACTTTGATTAATAATTTTTGTCTTGTTTCAGGATTATCTATAAACCTTGAGAAGTCAAAAGTATTGGAACATGGCCTCAACTCTAATGAAATATTTTCTATTAGCAAGCTGTTTCAGGTAATGGTGAAATCATTATTGACTGGGACAAAATATATGGGTTACTTCATTAAACCAAATGGGTATCGAGTGGGAGATTGGCTCTGGCTATTGAAAATATTTGACTCCAGAATAAAGCACTAGTGCTGGAGGTGGTTATCCCTAGGGGGTCGTTTGATTCTGGCTAAATTGGTGCTGGAAAATTTAGCGGTCTATTGGCTATCCCTGAGTAAAATTCCAAGGTCAATTATCGATTCAATTAGAAAAAAAATTCATTTTTTTCTGTTCTAGAACGCAATTGCAATCGAAATACCATTTGGAAAAATGGGAATTTATTGCTCGACCATTGGAAAAAAGGTGGATGGGGACTAAAAAATATTTTTTCTTTCTCCTTGGCATTAAGAGCAAAGAGTTTATGGCTAGCTATCTTTGGAGATAGCTTGTGGACAAATTTATTGAAAGCAAAATATTTCAGGCGGATCTCTATTGTTCAATGGATTAGAAAATCCACTAAAAGGATAAATGGGACTTCTAATATCTGGAATGCTCTCCTTGGATCTTTTGAGATTTGTGGATCATGGTTATCCTGGATGCCTCAAAATGACTGGTCCATTACACTGGGAGAAGACCCTATAATTGGGGTTCCCATTCCATATAAACTGTCAGACAACTTGATATATTTCCTGTGATCCAAAGGGTAACTTTCTCTTAACCATATTATGTGTCCTCCACAGACTGTTGGCACCACACATGAATGGATATCGGCTAAACAATTGGGGCTCTATGGCTGTCTCGGAGCGAAATAGTCGTGATATGTTATGGGTCTTCAAAAGGGCTCTATTTTTACTAATTAAGGTGTAGATGAGCTCAAATGGTCTTTCAATTTGAACACGGGTATATTGACTGCTTCTTTGGCTTATCAGCTTTTATCCGAGGAGTCTTTTTTTATTCCATAATAGTGGTTTTCTGCTATATGGTCCTAGATGATTCCTTTAAAAATAAAAATCCTTTAGTGCCTCGATTTGGAAAACTGTTTTCTCACCTGGGACAACCTCATTCGTCGGGGTATGATAGGACCAGGTCACTGCTCTCTGTGTAGGTCAAATGAGGAATTAATCATCCATCTCTTTGTCTCATGTTCACTTGCAATAGAGATCTTAAAATTGGTCAACCACACAGTCTTTAATTTGTTTAGCAGTTTGGACGGGTTGTACTATGTCTGAATGTTTTATCTCTTGGTTTCGTAAAATTCCTTCTTAGAGGTCTTTACCAAGCTTCATCTCATGGGAGATTTGGTTGAGCCGAAACAAGTTCATCTTTGAAAATAAGCATATTTCTTCTATTTTGATCTGTTTTAAAGGTCTGAAAACTTTTAGGGAAAATCCTAAGGGTCTGTTGATTGGTGGAAATCCCCTAAAAACTGTTTAGGAAATGTACCCTATTCAATATGATAAACTTGTGGGGTTTTTCGATGGTTCATCGATTCATAATTCCCTCTCCTACACTGTAGGTGTTATGTTGTTTTTGAATCCTAATTGTTTCTACAAGTTGTGGATGTGCTGCGGCCTAGGATCCAATACCATGGGTGAGCTACAATCATTATGTCTCCTTCTACATTTCTCTTCTAGTCTTGGTTTGGATGATATTCGAGTCTTCAGAGACTCGAAGGTTATAATTGATTAGGAAAGGAATGCATGTGGTATTACTATCCTTCATCTTGAGGCATGGTTAAAAAGGACTCTTTCATTGATTTCTCATATTCCTGATGTCTCCTTTACGCACATATACAGGTCCTTTAACAAATAGGTTGGCCAACTCTCAAAAATAGGACATGCGACGGAGGTTGGTTTCTTCTTTTTTGAATAATGGGAAGATGGCTCTCGGTTCCATGAGAGCTCCCGATAAATATTTTCTATTGACTATGTGGTATTGGTCTATGTTTCAATGCTGGGGTTTTTGTCTTTCATGTGTGTCTCATGTTTTTTTTGGGGTGCGCACCTTAACGGTCCTTAACTGTGGTAACTCCGCGGGTTTTGTGGGAGCTTGTAAGCGGAGTTACGACTCAAAATAGTCTTAGGGGTGTCGGGGTTAATTGTAATCAACCCATGGTTTAAGTCCAGGGTTTAGGGTTCGGGGTGCCCATGGTTTCAGCCCATGGTTTTGTAATAAGTGCACTGTATAAATAAGCACTCTTGTAAAGAAGTCAGTTTAGGCTTTTGAGGTAAGATGAATTGATGCGAAGCTAAGGCTTGTTTTGTAAGGAAGATTAAGTCCCAGCTGTGTGCGTGGACGACCTCTGTAGCTGTGTGCGCAGAGGGTTTTTGGGTGATTAAGAAGATCTGCAGCTGTGTGCGCAGAGGCCTACAGCTGTGTGCACAGCTTTGAGGACATGAAGGGATCTGCAGCTAAGTGCGTAGATCAGAACTGTGGTTTTTGTAAAGAGTTGAATAAAACACAGTTCTGTGGATGTAACCCCTACACTAGGGGTGAACCACGTTATATCTTGTGTTGTGGTTCTTTTGTGTTGTTTCTGTTATGTTATTTATGCATTGATAAGTAAATAACTGATGAGTAAGATCACTGCTAAATAATAACTTTGCTGTGAATTCCCAATTAAGGTTTAAGCAAGTAACTGTTTGTTTATCTAATAGCGAAGTTATATAAGTGTTGTCAAAGCTCTATAGTGTATGATTATAACTGGTTAAAGGCTAAAGGTACAGTAATATCCCTCTTCTGCTTGCAGAAACCTGGTTTTGCGACACCCCATAACTGTTTCGGGTGAGACTGCAACCTGTTCGCAGGTTGTTGTCGGAAGGGCCAACACTGTGGGTCTTTTATTGGTGCGAAGTTAATGGTATAAAACCCAGGTCTGCCCTATAGCCCAACAAATTGGTTCTGTTGCCGGTTGAACTCAGTATCTGCTCAAGAGGGGTTTACGTCGTACTTAGAGGGCTATGTTCTAGAGACTCTCAGTGAAAGAAATCGGTGACTGGATTGAAGAGACCTATCTGAAATTTGCTGAGCACGAGAACAAAGATCTGCGTCTTAGTTCGGACAACTTTTTACAAAGGTATGTTTTTTCTGATGTCTATGAAATTTTCTTTGGTAGTATCCACATAGAGTTGCACCAGTGGTTATCCAGGTTGGCAGAGAGAAGGACGAACTTCCAAGAAGGTCAGTTTCCCGATTGGACCCCTGCAAGAATTAATATATTGAAAAGGGTGAACAACGAGATATCTCGAGCTGTTGATTTTTGGACGACGCGAACCCTTGAAGCATTTGTGATGGAGTTCGCCATTGACACAAGTACATCCTTCAGCGAAGCCGAACGACAGTTTTTCAAAGGACCAAGGGGTAAGTACTTGAATTCATTTAGTTTGAGAATTAAAATGCTATTGGCTAAAAAAGGTATATTGCTCATTGAATCAGACTGTTAGTTTTAGTATTACTAACCTATGTTTGCAAGTGAAAGTACCTTCGATGAGCAAAGTGGTTTGCTACGAAGTGGCAAAAGGTACAAGATAAATTTTGAGTCCTATACCCTAGGTCAGAATATCGAGTCTACCCTCGTAAGTCCAGCAGCCTCAGAGCCCGAAGAAACCCCCTCTCTTGGAAACCCTCCGGTAACCCCGCAAGGCAGACCTGTTATCCCTGAGAACCCGCCACAGTCTGAAAGTACCCCTAGCCCGAGTATTCCTGTCGCGGGTCCGTCTACCCCAGTAAGTTCCCCCCCACCTGCTACCAGTCCCCCTCCAACCCCCCCTAGATCTACGATGGCCCACATGATTGATGATATTAAGCTCCCTGTTTTCAAAGGAACTGGATCAGAGGATCCAGAACAGTTCTGGTTCTTATGTGAAGCAGTGTGGATTGCTAAGAACATTACGGATCGAGATACAAGAAAAGCGCAAATGGTTACTTCTTTTAGAGACCGCGCTTTAACCTGGTTCATGAAGTTTTCCAGTACTCAGAACCATGGCTTGGCAGATATAAAAGCAGCACTGATAAAGGAATTTAAGAAGCCTAAATCAGAGTCGCAGTGTATCACCGAAATAAAGGAAATTCAGCAGAGGCGAGGAGAATCGGTGTGGGACTTTGATCAGAGGTTCAAAGTTCTACTAGATCAAGTCAGTTTCACTATTGGACCAGCGCAGCATAAGGAATGGTTCATTACAGCTTTGCTACCGCATATCAGGACTCCACTCATGCAACAGAAGGTTGCTGACCAGCAAGAGGCTTTGGAAATTGCGATGAAGCTTGAAACCACTCCTGTCAAAGATAATTCTAGTATAGCCCAAATAGAAGTGCAGTTGGCAGCGATGGCTCTGGAGCTTCGCGACATGAAGAAAGGGAAATCCTGTCGTGAAGAGGTTTGGTGTACACGATGTCGGATAGAGGGTCACGACAAGGAACAGTGTCCTGCAGTCAAAAATTACCTGAATTCTGGTGCGCCAAACCCATTCAACCCTAGTGTTCTATATTGTGATATCTGTAGGACAAATGGACAGCATCGACCTAAAGACTGCTATCTCCTATAGAGGTATGTGCAAGTCCCTAAGAACCCCTATTGCAAGTTTTGTAAGTCATTTGGACACAACGAAGATGAGTGTCGCAGCTTTGACCTCATGAGAGAACGAACTTATGATGCTTACTGGGTACAAAACGATGGACAAGGCAATGATGGATATGGTTACCACGGTAGTACATCGAGTTGCGGAACTTTTGGAGGTCGTGGTCGTGGTGGTATGGCTGGAAAAGGACGAGGCCAGGTTGTGTGTTATAACTGTAACCAGGTAGGACATCTGGCTCGAGACTGTCGAAACCCAACTACGACATGTTGATATTGCAGAGCCGTAGATCATGTCATAGAGCAATGCCCATAGCTGATAGCCAAGATTCAAGAAAGAAATAGTGCCCCTACGCAGAATATCCAACTGATTGTTGTGGAGCAACGACCTATCCCAGCCATTAATGTTGTTACCAGGAGTGGAGTCACAATGGAAGTGTAGAACAAGGAGAAACAACCTGATGAGGCTTGGGTACGTAAGGCCCCAGAAAAAATCCCAGCATTCGATATCGAGAGAGAAAAAGAGACATTTATGGAATCCAAAAGAGACTTTGCTGACCCAAGCACATCAGTAGCACCTGCGCAACAACCTCCGCAGTAGTCGCAGCCACAAGAAGCTTCGACGGATAAAGTAAGTACACTGTCCTCCTTTTTACAGAGTTGTATGAAGCTCTTAAGGAATCAGAATGCTTTAAATGAGTTGCAGAAATTTATTGCTTCTTGCGAACCTCAGCGAAGTTTTGGTAAGAAAAAAATTGTTAATAGAGTCAGAAGAACTAGTAGGGAAATGAGATTGAATGCTCAGATAGGAGAGTATGACATGACTGATGTCACCTTGGATCTAGGATCATAAGTAAATGTCTTGACTAAGCAGAACTGGGAACAAATGGGAAAACCTACTCTCGAATGGTCCCCTATACAGTTGAGATTAGCCAATCAGCAGAAGATTGTGCCCCTAGGAAGATTCCCTAGTGCCCCAGTAGATATTGATGGAGTCAGTACCTTAGCAGATTTTGAAGTCATTGAGATAATTGATGACAGCAACCCCTATCTAGCCTTGCTAGGTATTGAATGGGCGCTAGACAATGATGCAGTCATTAACCTTAAGAAGAGATAGATGACCTTCGAAGGGAAAGGTTTGAGAGACATAGTCCCATTGGACCCTTCTCAAGGACAAAGATACACAGAACCTCTCCGAGATGAAGATCAGGATGTTCTGGATCATATCTACAACATCACAGCTAAGGAAGAAGATTATGTTAACCCTAATACTGAAGGAATAATGGATTGGTAGTGTGGCAGTTCTTGTATGACTGACTCAGATGACGGCCTAGAAAATTGGCAGAGCAGACTGTATGAGCTACATGGGCACCGATGTGCACGAATTACCAAGTCTCTCAGATGGCTTAGCTCACAGACAAGAGCCTTACCTATCTTTGATGGTTCAACAGACCCAGAAGAGTTTATTGTGCAATTCTCAGAGCAGGTACCAGACTCACAGAAAATGGAGACTTTAGATTCAGCATTCAGAGCCACAGCCGCCAGATGGTGGAATGGTCACAAAAATTACATTCATAGCTGGGAAGTTTGTCAACAGTCCCTTCGCCTGAGATTCACGGATCGACCTCAGGAGGTGCAAAGCAGTTTTAATGGTAAGACTAGTCCTCAGGAACATTTGGAGCAATGCTATGACACGTGGAAGCATGTACCTCGTGAAGAATGGGTACATAGGTTTGTGCACACCCTGGAACCTATAGCAAAGAACTGGTATGCGGAGGTCGAGCTTCGCCACAGTACTGTAAGTTGGGATAGTCTTGTTGATAGTTTTGTGCTGACATTTTCTATTAATGAGGTTTGTCCTGCTTTGGACGCAGCTATTAGGTTGATCCATACTAAAGTATTTGATGATCAAGAAATAGCAGAATATCAACCTGATTGGAAGGAACAAGAATCCAATGTAGTAGAATGTTATAACATTGCAATTGACGAGGATGACGATCCATGCAACATTAACATTCCTGAGTCAGAAGGACACTGCGAAGTACATGGACCAGTAATCGAAGCACCTGAAGTGACTCAGCCCCTAAAGACGTGGACCATAAATATTGGATCAGAAGAAAACCCTAAGCATGCTACCATTGGAGATTATTGGGATGAATAAATGGTGAGCAAAGTGACCCAACTTCTCCATGAGTATCAGGACCTATTTCTGACGAAGTTCTCAGAGATGAAAGGTATTCTTGGTGATATAGGAGTGATAAAGATCCCTTTGAAACCTGATGCGAAGCCTGTGAAACAGCGCCCTTATAGGCTGAACCCTAAGTATAAAGAAAAAGTCAGAATGGAGCTAGATAAGATGCTCCTTGCAGGAATCATCGAGCCTGTTGAAGAATCCGAATGGGTCAGTCCTATGGTGGTGCAAGAAAAGAAGACCAAGGGAGAAATCAGAATCTGTGTTGATCTAAGGAAGCTGAATGATGCCTGTTTACATGATCCTTTCCCTATCCCCTTTACAGATGAAGTTTTAGACAATGTCGGAGGTCAAGAAGTGTACTCTTTTACTGATGGATTTTCAAGTTACCATCAGATCAAAATTGCTCCAGAAGATCGACATAAGACAATCTTCGCTACAGAAATGGGATCCTTTCAATATACAGTTATGCCCTTTGGCTTGAAGAATGCACCTGCGATGTTTTCTAGAGTAGTCATCTCTGCATTTAAGGAATTTATACATAAATTCTTAGAAGTTTATTTCGATGATTGGACTATCTTTGGGTTACTAAAAGACCATATAGCTAGCTTAAGACTTATGCTGGACAAATGTAGACAACATCATATTTCTTTGAACTTAAAAAAGTGTATCTTTTGCGCACCTTTTGGAATTCTGCTAGGTCACATTGTATGTAAGCAAGGATTGATGATGGATCCTATGAAGATAGCCATTATTGTGAACTTGCCACCTCTGAAGTCTGTTAAGCAACTTCGCACTACACTTGGTCATACTGGATATTACAGGAATTTCAACAAAGGATATGCTCAGATCACAGCCCCTATGGAAAGGCAGTTGAAGGAAGATATTAAGTTTGAATGGACCCCGGAGTGTCAAGAAATCTTGGAAATTTTGAAGGAAAAGATGGTAACTGCCCCTATCTTGGTATTTCCTGACTGGAATAAGGAGTTTCATGTGCATGTCGATGCATCCTCCATTGCTCTAGGTATAGTATTGGCTTAGTTAGATGCAAGTAATATTGATCACCCTATTGCTTTTGTAAGTAGAAAATTGTCCACAGCAGAAAAGAATTATACTACAACAGAACGAGAAGGTCTAGCTATGATTTATGCATTGCAGAAGTTTCGACATTATCTGTTAGGATCTCATTTTAAGATGTTCACTAACCATTCTGCTTTGAAGTATTTGGTTAACAAGCCTATGCTAGGTGGAAGGATATGCAGATGGCTGATTCTGTTTCAGGAATATGACTTTGAGATCATAGTTAAGCCTGGAAGGCTTAACCTAGGACCTGACCACTTGTCAAGGCTCGAGTCACGAGAAGAGCCCACTAGTTTGGACGAAGGTCTTCCTGATGCCCAGTTGTTTGCCCTCTAGATGGTTGATGACTATTTGAGGATATTGTTCAGTACTTATCTGCAGGTTTTGCACCCGCCGAAATGACAACACAGCAGAAGAAGCAGCTAGTGGTTAGAGCAGCTGACTTTGCCCTAATAGCAGGACAACTATATAAGATGGGACCAGATGAAATACTGTGCAGAAATACTGTGCAGATGTGTCTTGGAGCATGAAAAGCCATTAATTTTGGCTGAGGAACATTCTGGAGCAGCAGGAGGACATTACGCAGGAAAAGCTACAGCACAAAAGATTCTGGCAGCTGGAATGTGGTGGCCCACAATTCACAAGGATGTAAGAGAGTATTGCCATAGCTGTAACATCTGTCAGAGGACAGGAAAACCATCCAGGAGGGATGACATGCCTCTAGTTCCGCAGGTAACTTTACAAGCCTTTGACAAGTGGGCTATTGATTTTGTTGGACCAATCAATCCCCCTGTGAAGAAATCCGGCACAAGATACATTATTACAGCAACTGACTACCTTACTCATTGGGCCGAAGCTCAACCAGTCAAGAACTGTAGCGTTGCTCAGCTACGAATTTCATCTTCGATAACATCTTGTCAAGATTTGGGTGCCCTAGAATTCTTATGAGTGATCAAGGATCGCATTTCTTAAATAAGACTATTGAAGTATTGACTGAAGAATTTCAAGTATATCATCAGAAGAGTACTGCCTATCATCCTCAAGCAAATGGAATTGTCGAAGCCTTTAACAAGATCCTTGAACATGCTCTGACGAAGGTTTGCAATGTTAACAGAAATGATTGGGATCTTAGAATTCCAGCAATACTATGGGCTTATAGAACCACTTGCAAGAAGTTGATCGGCCATACACCTTTTAGGTTGGTCTATGGAAAAGAAGTAGTCATGTCCATGGAGTACATTGTTCCTAGCCTAAGAATATCTGCTTTCACGGAGATGGATGACCCAGCTATGATGAAAGAAATACTGGCAAAGATACTAGAACTTGAAGAAGACAGATTCATTACAGGATTCCAGCAGCAAGTACAGAAAGCCAGAGAAAAAGCATGGCATGATAGACACATTAAGAAGAAGCAGTTCCAGAATGGTGATCTTGTGCTCTTATATGACAGTAAATTCATAAAATTCCCGTGTAAGTTCAAGACACATTGGAAAGGACCATATATAGTGCAGAAAGTTACTAATGGAGGCACAGTCCAGTTAGCTAAATTGAATGGAGAAATTTTACCTTCCATGGTGAATGGAAGTAGATTAAAGAAGTACAAGGACAAGCCGGGACCCATTGATCAGAAGTAACAGCAAGAAGGATAGTCTGAGTACCACGAACAGTTGAAATTGGGTACTAGACTATACTAAAGCTGTTCTCAAGGTTGCGAAGTGTTGAAGACTGTCAAAGTTGGAAGGTCGAAGTTTGGTTGTCGCATGGGTCAGGATGGGTCGAAGGTCAATATTGGATCGCAGGTACTCATTGGGGCGAAGCTGAAGTATGGTTGTGTCGAAGAAGGAAGGTGTGTCACAGCCTAAAATGTGACCGATGGGACAAATTTGGTGTGGCGGCACCAGCACGTGAGCTGCCTTATCTGCCTGTCATGATGAGATTTTGAGAAAATCTATCACCATGTGAACAAGATTTACCGTTGACAGGTCAGATTTGGTATCTCTGATGCATAATTATGACAGATTTGATCATTGAATCCTTTAAGAAGCCATCCAGCTCTGTGCATTTCATATTTCGCATTGTTTTGAGTTTTGCAGCTAAGACCATGTTGAATGATCGTGAAGTCCAGGAATTGTTACGAGAGTTATGGGAGAGAGGTCTGTAGAACCTTATGAGCAATCCACCTGCATCTGTAGGCTACGGACATGTTCAACCAGGAATAAATTTAAGGCAGAAGTTCGCTCTAAGTGGAACGAAGAAAGGCACAAGCCCTCAGGAAAGACTCTGGAGGATCCCGAGATGTATCCTCCTGGCTCAGAAGAGTGGAGGCATGATGTTTGTCTTATGGAAAAGCACATCGGCATGCAATTCCAGTGGTACCATCTGTTAAGGAGCCAAAGTTGTGGATGGTCAAATGCTCAATAGGACATGAACGGGAGATCATAAGGAAGGAGCATGCAGCTGGGGCTACAACAAGCAGTTTACTATCTTCGCCAACAAGGTTCTTCCACTAGAAAAGCAGCAGAGTGTCCCGGGATGGGACATTAGTGAGTCTTAGGGGCTTGTTGGGGCACGCACCTTAACGCTCCTTAACTGTGGTAACTCTGCGGTTTTTGTGGGAGCTTGTAAGCGGAGTTACGACTCAAAATAGTCTTAGGGGTGTCAGGGTTAATTCAAAGCCCTCTTTTTGTAATCAACCCATGGTTTAAGTCTAGGGTTTAGGGTTCGAGATGCCCATGGTTTCAGCCCATGGTTTTGTAATAAGTGCACTGTATAAATAAGCACTCTTGTAAAGAAGTCAGTTTAGGCTTTTGAGGTAAGATGAATTGATGCGAAGCTAAGGCTTGTTTTGTAAGGAAGATTAAATCCTAGCTGTGTGTGTGGACGACCTCTGTAGCTGTGTGCGCAGAGGGTTTTTGGGTGATTAAGAAGATCTGCAGCTATGTGTGCAGAGGCCTACAGCTA
Organism: Pseudotsuga menziesii; assembly: GCA_001517045.1. Taxonomy (NCBI): domain Eukaryota; kingdom Viridiplantae; phylum Streptophyta; class Pinopsida; order Pinales; family Pinaceae; genus Pseudotsuga; species Pseudotsuga menziesii. Next base: position 323,918 of record LPNX010504537.1, on the reverse strand, counting down.
TGTGCGCGGCTTTGAGGATTTGAAGGGATCTGCAGCTGAATGCGCAGATCAGAACTGTGGTTTTTGTAAAGAGTTGAATAAAACAAAGTTCTGTGGATGTAACCCCTACACTGGGGGTGAACCACATTATATATTGTGTTGTGGTTATTTTGTGTTGTTTCTGTTATGTTCTTTATGCATTGATAAGTAAATAACTGATAAGTAAGATCACTGCTAAATAATAACTTCACTGTGAATTCCAAGTTAAGGGTTTAAGCAAGTAACTGTTTGTTTATCTAATTACGAAGTTATATAAGTGTTGTCAAAGCTCTGTAGTGTATGATTATAACTGGTTAAAGGCTAAAGGTATAGTAATATCCCTCTTCTGCTTGCAAAAACCTGGTTCTGCAGCACCCCATAACTATTTCGGGTGAGACTGCAACCTGTTCGCAGGTTGTTGTCGAAAGGGCCAACACTGTGGGTTTTTTGTTGGTGCGAAGTTAATGGTATAAAACCTGGGTCTGCCCTATAGCCCAACAGTTTTGGGCCATTCTGAGGTATGTCTGTCCTAATTGATAGAACTATATTGTTGACCATTTTGGTGACTTCCCAACTATCCATGGGGACTATTTTTTTCCTTGATCTATCCATTTTTAAGGCCTTGTACCAATTCACATATACATAATATAGTATAGTCATTTTCTTCTGGAAAAAATAACGAACCGGGTCACAATGACTGACCTGGTGGTTCTGTAATTTTGGATTTGAGAAAATACCCTTTTGTGTTAATTTGGATCTTTCTAATGCAATTTATTATGAGGCAATGTTTATTTGAGATTTAGATATAATGTTCCTAGATTGATATTGAAACACTATAATTAACATTGGAATAAAAGAAATTAAGCAAATAAAACATCATATACATAATGGATATAGGATATATTTTAGAAAATTTATATATAAGAAAAACCCAATTAGAAGGTGAGGTTTATGCATTACTCTTAATTTCTTAATTATTAAATGCAAAGATAAAGAAATGTGTTCTCACTATGGATTTATGTGGCTAGTATGCTACTATATGATCTTCTACTTCCTCTATTCTAATTCAATATCCCACTACTAAATAATTTTATAAACAATGGAGCAATAAACAGTACGATAAGAATGGAACCTCTTTCTTTCCGAGGGGCTGATGTTTAACATGTCTTAGTAGTCATCCATGATTATGATTAGAATTTTTACATGTATCAACTCTAAATTAACGTTAGGGTTCTTGACCCTCTAGAATATTCTTCAAAACCCACATGTGACTATCTTTTCATGTGTGAGTAATGTGAGCTAATGTGAAATCCACTTGCTATCACGACGGTCAACAATCTAGGTCAACTTGTGTGAGAGATAACTTCTTCATACAAACTTTGATTGAGGTGATATTTGCATCATTGGAAATCTCTTGATCTATATAATTTAACATTGAGAGGCTATAAATTTGTACACAAAATTTAGGCCTCAAAATGACCATTTAAGAACTCAAACATGCTTCAAAAGGATATAAAACCCAAATCACCAAAATGGGACATGCCAATAACTCCAATTTTTTCTACCTACAAAGTACTAAAGTATATGACAACTTATATAATGCTCCATTTCAAATAAAGGAATAAGCTCTTACAAGCATTAGAGTAGTAGTTTTATTTTTACATGTTCATTTGTAGAGCATTTCGATAAATTAAACTATGCAGACAAACCCTTTGAATGATTTAATTAGTGATGTGGAGTTATGTAATGTGAAGTTTGGAGCCATATCACTACCATTACTTAGCATTACAAATGCAGGTGTAATGGGATGTTGGAGATTCTAGATTTTTCTTACACTCTACATAAAAGAGTAATCTCCATCTAGATCCAGTTGTTACTACTTGGAACCTTTTATTTGAATGCCCTTTTTGAAATTAGCCTAACAACTTCTTTAACATGGGAAAAGGGTATCTTCATTATCATTATGGCTACATGAAGCAATAAATGATCTTTACAGAGGAATGCTCAAGAAAAATAAGGTCAAATACTCTAGAAAAGATTAATGTGAGTGTTGCACAATTTATGATGGTGAGGACGACCCAAATGAAATAAGGCTTTATCTTAGTGAAAAGACATAATTAAAGATAAATTTAAGTTTTTAAAGGGTCTACCCTAACTCAATGGGGAAAATGAGTATAACTTCCACCTTCATGAAGAATTAGACACTTTATTATTAGTGTTCTTGTGGAGAGAGGAAAAGGTACACTAGGGTTTTTATGATGTAATGAAAGGGGACAACATGGCTTGTGAAGTTCAATTTTAACCCTAAGGGGTCATAAAGTGGAGCATCTTAATTAGGGTTAATTAAAGGAGGAAGCTCATGATTATGAGGAGGTTCATGGGCCAAAGGTTGTAAAATAAGTGTGAAGAAATTCCAAAGGCTTAGCTAAAGTTTTAGGTAAAGAAAATGAAGTGTACAAGCATTTTCTTTATAAGGTTCATCATCTTCTTTAGGTTGATGTGAATCCCTATTTATGACTTGTTGTGTATCATCTTTCAATTAATTCTATATTTCAAGAGGTTGTTATTGTCCCTTTATTGTTCATGATTGCATGTTTTACTATAGATTTGTAATTGTGAAAGAGATGCACTTTTGGGAGGGCCCTCTCTTTACGTGTGAAACAAAAGTCCATGTGGTTGATTAGAACATGTTAATAACCATTTATTTATACCTCCACGCCTTACTATTCAAACATTTTTCAATTTGATCATAACTCCATCACCCACCTAGATTGAGAGTGATCTATTCTTTCATTCATTTATTTTAAAAAAATATTAAATCATTTAAGATTTCATCTTTTTACTATAAATGAGCTAAACTAAACTTTAAAAAAATGTTGATATTAAACAACCAATTTTATAACTTTGAAGTACAGTTTTAAGAATTAACCATACCTATAACCACACTACATCATCATTGGACTAGACAAATACAACAAGTAATCTTTTTATACAAATCTTGGGGACTTTGAGAGTGACTCTTAAGGGATTTCCATCCTCTCCCTGTCATTCTCGCCATTAAATGCAACTTAACCACTAGTGTAGCAAAATGACTCGATACAAATCCCCCGTTACTTCTGGAAAGAATGTGGTGTGACAAGTATCACGGTTTAAGTAGAGAAAAGGGTATTTTAGGGTTTGATACCATGTCTAACATTAGGCTTTAATTTACTCTGACCTGGTTTTATGGTTTTTATGCGATTAGTAACAGGAAGATAGTGGGCTCAACATAAATTTGTAGTATCAATGTTGTAAATTATGGGAAACAATGAATAAGATTATAAGGATTTTCTACTCTACTACGCAAATGCTTAGAGTTTCAGCATTTGCACATGTGTGTTTTGCAATGTTGATTTCGACAACTGATAGGGTTTCAACAATGCTTCTAACTTCCTCAATGATTGCTCAGAGTTTCAGCATTTGCACATGTGTGTTTTGCAACGTTGATTTCGACAACTGATAGGGTTTCAAAAGTGTTTTATGTGGCAACGTTCAACGTTTGTCGGGTCGCCCCAGCAAACGGAGAAGTCCAGTTTCATGCAATTGACGATGCTTCCTTTGATATGCGTGAATGAAACTCTCCTACGCAAGTTATAAGAGACTCTCCAGACTACAAACACACAATGACCAGATGCCGCCCCCTATCTCAATCTGAGTTGCATTACTCAACTCTTGAACCTTCACTGTCGAAACTCCACTGGATGAAGTTAGAATTATTCTTCAGCCAGAGCATGATACCATTCGAGAACCTAACACTTGTAAAGTGTTGTAAAGTGGCCGTACAGTTTCTCGTCACATCCGAAGACAGTAAATGTATGAAAGAGAGATGCCAAAATTTTGGTGACCTGCCTTGATGAGTTGATTGCAGAAACTGGTCATCTTACACTATGCCTTTAGTCTCCCGCCATCTGGTAAAAGTTTGCAACAATAATTAAGAATTTGCAATGTACAGTTTTATTGGGTGTAATTAGGACATCCTTATCTCTTTGAATGTATGTACAGGTTTCATAATGCTAGTATTCTTTACTAATATTTATGTTGTAATGCTAGTATTCTTTACTAATATTTATGTGGTAAGTTGCAGCATTACACCAATCCTTGATTCAGCAGTATGATTAATAAATGGAGATACATAATGAGATAATTGACAGTTCAGTTGAACTTATACGAAGCAGTGATCCGTCATTCCAACTACTAGTTAGATAGCATTTTTGTTTAGATCCATGCCAACTCGGATGATGTAGTTTTGACATGTTTTCTGGATATATGCCGTGTTCCAGCACACACAGGATTTGACAAAGTATAGTTGACCACTTGTTTTCTTATCTTTTCACGATGACAGACTTGTTGAGGGTTATACTGGGCTTTCCACCAACTCTTCAACAACCCCTGTTAGAATCGCTTAAGCTTTTTTCCAATTCCAAACCCAGATCATAAGACGAACATGCTCCGAGAAAAACCATAACTTAAGGGAAGGAGAGTGTTGATTCAGGGTTAGCGTTGGGTTTAGTTATAAGATTAGATGTAATGAACACTAATATGAGGTTTCGAGGTTGTCATGTCGATAGAGATTTGTAGTTTTGGTAAATGGTGCAAGATTAAGGCAAGGATGTCCAGTGTCTTCCTTCTTTTTATTTCTAGTTGTTGAAACAAAATCAATGAATTGGATGACACAAGATGAAAGAAGATGGGTCATACTAGTTAAGAGACATTGTCTATTCTTTTGAATTTAACATATGTTTAGTTTTTTAATATGGATTTAACTTATGTTTAGTTTTTGTATGTATATTTTTACAATTTGTTATAATTGTATATGATTTCATTTTTACATAAAATAGGAAAACACAAGAAGCTAAAACATTGGGCTAATCATTATATTTATTTTTCTAGGTCACTCCTCAAAAAGTAAATACTCCGTAATCTTCTATAGGATACCTTGTATGAAAATATTAGAAAGGTTTTGCCCTTTATGACCATTTCAATTGGTTAGAGTTTTGTCTATTTTGGGTTTCATTTTAAACTAATTCAACAAAGATTAGATTTAGCTTATAAAAGAATTCACTAGAAGAATTTATGTTGGGGTAATGTCTATCCTAGGTTTGGTGGTTGGTGATGCTATGGAAGCAATTCTAGTTTGCTAGTTACCTCTATCCTTTTTTTTGAGAATGGTTATTGGTATGTGGAATTGATTTTTTTTTTAAATTACAGGCTGAGGTAATAGAAATGAAGAAGATGCATGTGTCCAGTGGAAAACGTTTTGGAAACTAAAGGAATTAGAATGATGAGAAGTAAACAATGTGGAAATTGTTGCAAAGTCAATTTCAACAAAAGAAGCTTGGAAATTGTGTATGGAAAAAGACTTTGGCATTCAATTTGATTTAATAAAAGTATATTTACCCATCATCCATAGTGGATTTGTTAAGGAAACCAGTTAGGACAACAATAGAATGCCCAATTTTTCTGGAGGAAAAACTCTATGAATGTAATCACTAAATATCCAACATGGGAAATTGTGGATGGAAAGCAGGTAAAACATGGCATGGATTATTGGGTTGTTCTACCAGGAGAAAGAATGATATCAGAGGAATTGAGGTGTCATTTGGACCAGAAGGGCCTTCATTTACTATATGGTGTATAAAAATGCCATGTGAAGAAGGGAAAGGAACACTTAAGGATCAAATGACAAGAGAGAATGTACAAATGGAATCACAGTTAATGGAAGAATGAAACTTGTAATAATGTATTAGATGATGTAATAATGTTCATTTGTTTACCCCTTTTTAATCATGTTTTAGATGACGTAATAATGTATGTTTATATTTTCCCATTAAAAAATGTCTAATATTAAATTCGGGAAATCATCTCCGAGATCCTAGAATTTAATCAAATGTGTTTTACATGCATTTTAAAAATTGTTAGTTATTCTTCTTCATTGTAGGAAACATATTCTTTAAAAAACATATCCATTAGCCTAGACATGGTATTTTGTGTTAAAATTCTCTCTTCAGGGTTAAACATAAGCAAGGGAGAAAACAATATTCCAAGTGTCTAACTGTAAGACATGGAAAAGTCATACATGTTTTGATTCCAAATTCCAAAAGGAATTCAAAGAGATATATTTGGATTATTAGTTCAAAAAATATCAATGATTGAATGATTACTTGTTATAACTGCAACAAAAACACTACAAAATAACTCCTTGAGTCTCAAGATACATGTACCCTTCAAAGTATTCCATTTATCTTAGTTTTCACTATTCATGTAGTTAAGTAGTACAACGTTTTGTACCTTAATATGTCAAACATCTACTTTGCTCAAGTGCAGGACCTTTTGATTCATCATTTCCCTCTTTGGTTGCCTAAGTTGAGGGAGGGTAATGGTGGTAGTGCAACACCTTTTTCTCCAAGCTTTAAGAACATAGGTCATTTTTGTGGCTTCAATTCCTAGAGTTGGTGGTGGTGGCTCTCTTCCGAATAGGTGCCGAGGGAGGGGGTTTGGGTGGTAACTCTCGATCAAGTCCTAGTTGATTTTCTATTGATGGGGCTAGAAATGGAGATCGAAGGTCTAAATTTGGATCTATATTTTTAGCTACAAGTGTAGTTATATATACACATTTAGCTGGGCCATCCTTTTGTTAATATTGTTGGTGAAAACTGAAGACTATGGTTCTTGTGCATGGGCCAACAAAGAAGTGTCATTGTAGTCTAGTGTGTTGGCATTTTCAATTCCCTTAAGGGGGGAGGTATCACCCAAAGAACAACCAAGGACATTGTAAAATGGGGATTAGTTAACTATATGGTTGTGATAGGGTTTTACAATAACAAACATTACAACAAGATTCGTCATATCACAACAATGCTTAAGCATATTTACCATTCATCCATTAAAACCAGGCTATAAATAACAAGTAAACATCACAAAGACATACACATCACACAAATTAAAGGGTTCCCAACAATATCTTTCATTATATTAAACTATTTGCATTACAACAACAATATTATGACCTCAACCTTACATTCACAAGGAAATTACCCATTTTAGGATACATATTCAAGCTACAAAACCCAAAATCCCATTACAAGACCCATTCCATGGATCCATTTATCTATGTCTATAACTGGCTCTCATGATTCTTGTTGACATACCTTTGTCGACAGGGGTTCAATCCATATATTTTTCGACGCCCATCGACGCAAGGCCCCTAAACATCGGCCCAGATAGGTTTTACCCTATCCAACAACACCTACAAAGTAGATGCAGTCTCACTCGAGATGTTTCAGGGAGGGTTACAGGAACCAAGTTTCCGTAGAAGGAAGATGACTTTCACACTATCACTTACTCTATCGTAACATTACTTAGAGATCTAGGGTTTGCACAGATCATTCATAATGATCTAATACTTATCATCATTTGCAACTATTCTAATTCATACATTATAGTAAATTAATTCATATTTACTTTAACAAAAACATCAACATAGATTAGCCAAATAACTGAACTACAAAACTTCGCATCATTCAGATTCATGTATGTAAATTCAGAGATCGCACCATCATTAAGTTCGCAATTTCAACACATATGTAGATAAACAAATAAGAACAAGAATTCCATCATTAACATCCTTAGATCAATTTTCTTACAATATGACAGATCGCATCCTTGATCAATAACAATTGATAACAAACCTTGCTTCCTCAATGATAATAATTAGTTCCCTCCAATGAATCTATTCCTCATTATATTTATAGGATTAAGATTTTACAAAATTGTCCACATACCTCACTTTCTAACTAACTTTGACCAAAACTTCCTAACTAATTCATTGTAATGACCACATTTATCGGTCTCTTCTTCCATGTAGTTGGATATTTCTCTTGTCGATGTCTTCCTTGTCGATGGTAGAAGCGCACCTTGCGCATCCTATCCCCTTGCCAACAATCCCCTAACACAAACTTGTGGATGGTCCTTAAGCCACGCCAGCTGGAAATTACTAGTGCATCTAAATTTTCCTTGAACTCATCATAGACAATTTTTACTTCGTTGATTGTTGCTTTAACCTTCACTTTGATTGTTGCATACTGCTCCACTTCTGGGTATGTTGGGTTTTCCTTGTTCATCTACTAGATTGTGGTTAAGTCCTCTTTATGATCCTCATGATCTCTTCCATTTCTCTCAGTTCCACTTCCTCTACTGCGCCCTGTAGTTCATCCTCCTCTGGTGTCTTGTTCGTTCCTTATTGACATGTTGATGAAATTCCTTAAGATCCAGTGCCTTGGTTACCTACGCTAGTGGGGGAATCCCTTTGAGAGATCCCCACAGAGCTGACAATTGAGCTTCCACTTCATTTAGTTGTGCTTCCAATTGGTGTAGCTGCTCATTTTGCACCAAATTCCCCTAAAAATTGGTGATATCATTTGTGATTGTTTGCACCACCTATGCATTCTCCACAATTTTTGTTGTGGTGTCCTATATTACTCCTTTTTGTTTTGCAAGTTGTTCTAGTGGTGTGTTTGGTACTACTCACATTTGCAACTCTGCGTTCTCTTTCCTTAGATCGACAACTATTCTTCCTAGTTGCAACATTTTTTCCTCTATGAACATTTATGGAGTAATGTCCAAAATGTCTTCACATGCAATTGATATTTCTCTCCAATCATTATCGGTCATCAAAATCCTTGGTATTTTCATTAACAGTTGCCTCCTGCTCTGTCTTCAATCATTGCATCTTGACTTTCGTGCTCTCTACCTGTCCTTGAGACTTGACCAATTAGCCATGTACCAATTCCTCATGGTCTCTGATTTCTTAACTCGCTTCATTCTGGTGTTGTGTCAGCATATGCACCAGAAGATCGTTAATGTCGAGGCCGATCGAGTCAAATTGCTTCACTGTGGCCTCGACATCTTCATCCCCTATCCTAACTGCTCACGGTGAAATCTGTACAATCTGAACGTTCTTTCCAATGCTTACCTCTGTTGCTATGTGCAGTGTCTCCACTTGTGGTACCCTTGTCTCTAGTACTTCGTTTGAAAGTGATTGCAACAACCCTTTGAACTGGTGGGAAAACCTCGTGGCATGTTGTGTCATTCTTTGTTGGCTTTCACTAGTCACCATAGTAATTGTGACTAGTATCTTTCTTACTTATTCATCTGAGAACTCCATGGTACTGCTCCCTTCACCTGGTTCAAATCAACGTGTTGTCCGTGCCTCTTCCTATTGCTTCTCCAGCTATGAATATAACATAGTTGCTGATGATTCCTCCTACTATTCCTCTTCGGATTCCTTCATCTTATCCTGCTAAACTGGAATAGCTAGCGGCAATCCAGTTTTTGTGTCTAACAGTTCTTCAATACTGACTGGAAATTTCCATTATGGTGACCTTTTGTCAACGATGGCATCCAGCTCTTCATTGGTCAATTTGTACTGTGTTTTCAACCATTGGTGCTCTGCGTCATGTCGTGCCTGAATGTGGATAACATGCAGGCCTATTGCAAATTGTGTAATCCTCCTATACTTTGTCGCAACCTCATTTGTGAGTCGCGGTACTTTTCTTGTCACATCCTGTAGTACATCCAAGCACAAGTAGAATTGAATGTTGTTGTCAGTTTATTGCTCCTTATCGTCGATCTCCCATATATTTTGGTATAGCGCTCCTTTGTAGTTGACAGCTTCGACATCCATTCCTTGATAGTACTTTGGTTCCATCCACCCTACAAGTGCAATCAGTATCAACAACCATGAGAAGGTGAATGGTACTTTCCCCTCATGCTCCAATACGACATCTTCCATCAATTAGTTAAACAAAAATAGAGCCCAATTCATCTAAACTCCAACTGTGCATTTCTCTGTGCATGCGATAACTTCCAACGTGCATTAGTTTGGCTTGTTCTTGCGCACAATTTTTACAGCCAGCAACTTTGCTGCAATTTAAACTCCCTTGTCATTAATGGTGTCAATGACATATGCTCTCTTGTTGCATATCACATCATACTACTTTGGTATTCTCGCCTCCAGCTTCTTGTCATTGTCCTTTCCTTGGAAGTATTGGGACGGATTGAACCCTGCCTTGGGAAAGCCTTTGATTTGTGATATCAAATCGACCATGATGAGTACCTTTTTGTCCAACCATAGATACCCACCATGGAAACATGACAACAACTACTTGACATAGGCATTAACCTCCACCGAGCGCCCAAAATGCGACATGTGGGTGATGGCCAGCAACCCGAACCACTGCAACCCCAATTCCCATTATGTTGGTTCTCTAGTGACAGGACCCTTGTCTCCCAGCGCTCTATGTTCATATATCTTCGTTATGCATTCTGGGTATGCCAAAATGTCGTGATCACTGCATTCCATCTTTTGCAGCCGCATAACGATGTTCAACATTACATGTACTCCCTTCGGCGTTATTGACATCTTGATGGTATACTTCTAATTCTTACTATAGCATACCATTGATGCTCCTTCCTTCCATGGTGGTACCTACCCTATAATATCATCGATTGTTGGCCCTTTCCTCATTGTTGAGTCCTCCCCTCCCATCGTCGATGAGCTAGCTTCTACCTCTACTTCCCTTGTGGAACTGCGAGTTGATTTGATCCATTGTGAAAGAGAGGTTGGGTGATTTGCACCCCTCTTATTTTTGGGTGGCCGCTTTAATACATCCTGAATTTCTAACTACTCTTCCACTATCAGCATGTTATGTAGCAGTGATCCCTGTGTGTTGCCGCTTGAAATCACTTGTGCCATAGAGACCTTTCCATTTCTCTGCTCCTTTGTTGCTCTCCTATACTCTCCTTGTCTTTGATTCGTCTTTGCAATGCTCACAATGGTTTGACCCATGCCTCATGGTTGATTCATATATCCTCATTTCCTCCTGTGCGAACAATTTTGTCCATCGTTGCCGAATCTCTCGGAGATTAACCAAATTCAACGTCGATTCTGCAAAACTAATGGTTTGATTTTCTCATAAATGCGCATATTTTCCATTTGCGTTGTCGCCTATCTGGTTTAATTGTTGCATTTATTATCCAATTTGACCAGTTCACTCTTCGTCTGATATTGCCAAGCTTCAACCTTTGTTGTGATTCTCTCTTCCTTTTCTATTGACACACTTTGTTGTGATTCTATGACACACTTGTCCTTTTATGTCGCTTTTTTTTCATCTGCATGGCTATTATTGATGTCGATCCTGGCTGTCCCAATAAGGATTTAGTCGGCTTCCATTTACTGATTTTGGTAGTAATGCTCCGTTTAACTCCTGCAGTTGTATTGCACCTCCGTCGATGATGAAATGAATCACATACGGTCCTAACCAATGCATCTGTAGCTTACTTGGATGTTTCAGGAAATTACTTTCGTATAGGAGAACCATATCTCTGCACTAAAAGTGCTTTTCTTTTACATAGCGATCGTGCCATGCCTTTTGTCGACCCTTCTCTACTTACTGGTGGAAACATGCGATGAACCAATTCTCCTCAAGATGCAACAATTGTGCCAACCTTTCTTCAATTTCTCCTTCATCACTCATACCTATCGTTGTCACTATGCATAGGTTGGGAGCGATGTACTCCATCGACATTACCACTTCTTTTCCATAAATGATCTTGAATGGTGTTTGTCCCATCAATCTTTTACATGTTTTCCTATAGGCCCATAATATTGCGGGGATTTTTAGATCCCAATCGTCACAGTTTATGTTGCATACCTTCATTAGTGCATGCTCCAATACCTTGTTGAATACTTCGACTGCTCCATTCACTTGTGGGTGATATGGAGTACTCTTCTTGTGCTATATCTAAAATTCCTCAGTCATCGCAATAATCGTCTGATTGACAAAGTGAATTCCTTGTTCACTCATCAATACCTCGGGACAACCAAACCAAGTAACCATATTATCAAATAAGAATCGAGTTGTTATCGTAGCTATACAATCCTTCACTGGTGTTGCCTCCTCCCATTGTGTCAAGTAGTCTTTCGTAGTGATGATATATCGCGCACCTGTCCATTTCCATGGAGGATTGATGGGTCCCACAAAATCAACAACCCATTTATCAAATGGTTGTAGCATTATATGAGGTACTAGCGGCATCTCGTTCCTTGGTGACGAATTCCCCGTCCTATGACAGACGTCGTCATTTTTAGCATAATCTACGGCATCATTGTGCAACGTAGGCCACCATAAGCTAGCTCAGAGTTTCTTCCTAGCACTTGCGAGACCTCCATAATTTCCTCCCGCAATTCCATTGTGTGCCTCTACCAGTACTATTTCCAGCTCATGCGACATAACGTATCAATGTAGAATTTTATCTTGCCCCATTTTGTAGAGTTGTCTTGTGATTAGCTGGAAATCCATAGCTCTGACGACCAGGTGCTTCTTCTAAGTCGTGGAGAATTCCTCTGGTTCTTTTCCTGTCGTCAAAAAATGGGCAATTCGCTCGTAATGGTCATCCACCATCCTGAATCTAAACAACTACACATCAAGTAAGCCATATTTAATTATGCTTGGCTCTTCGCCTGTCTCTATCCNTACTTCATTGCTGAGTAATCCGTAATCATTTTGAAATGTCCTCCCAACAGGTAGTGGCGAAAGTTTTGTAGTGGGTACACCATCACCATGCCTTCCCTCTCTATCATTGTATAGTTTATTTTTTGAGGGTTGAATTTGATATCTAAAGTTCACTTTACAATTTAGTCAAAATATCTTTTGAAAAAGGGCAAATCTTCTCTAAGAGCAAGAAATAAGGTTGATGTGAAGCCCTCTTTATGACTTGTTGTGTATCATCTTTGGATTAATTCTATATTCTAGGAGGTTGTTATTGCCTCTTTATTGTTTATGATTGCATGTTTTACTATAGATTTGTAATTGTGAAAGAGATGCACTATTGGGAAGGCCCTCTCTTTAGGTGTGAAACAAGTCCATGTGGTTGATTAGAGCATGTTAATAAACATTTATTTATACCTTCATCCCTTACTATTCAAACCCTCTTCAATTTGATCATAACTCCATCACCCACCTAGGTTGAGAGTGATCTATTCTTTTCCTCATTGATTTAAGAAAAAATATTAAATCATTTTAAAATTTCATATTTTTTACCAAAAAAGAACTAACCTATACTTTAAAGATGTTGATGAAATGGCATTTAACAACAAATTTTATAGGTTTAAGTTAACAAAACCTACAACCACACTACATCAAATTATTACATCATCATTCGCCTAGCCAAATACAATTGTCTACAACAAGTAATCTTTATATACAAAAGAAAAACCATAGATGTGATGCTGCTACTACATTTCTATCATCTTGACTTTGACAGTGGCTCTAAAGCGATTTCCATCCTCTCCCTCACATTATCGCCATTAAATGAAACTTAACAGCTAGTGTACCAAAATGACTCGATACAAATCTCCCGTTACTTCTGGAAAGAATGTGATGTGACAAGTATCACAGTTTAAGTAGAGACAATGGTATTTTAGGGTTTGATACCATGTCTAACATTAGGCTTTAATTTACTCCGACCTGGTTTTATGCCTTTCTCTAACCAGTAGCGATTAGTAACATGAAGACAGTGGGCTTAATACAGATTTGTAGTATCAATGTTGTAAATTATGGGAAACACTGAATAATATTAGAAGGATTTCCTACACTACTAAGCGATGCTTCTAACTTTCTCAGTGATTGCTTAGAGTTTCGGCATTTGCAAATGTGTGTTTTGCAACGTTGATTTCGACAACTGATAGGGTTTCAAAAGTGTTTTATGTGGCAACGTTCAACGTTGGTAGGGTCGCCCCAGCAAACAGAGAAGTCCAGTTTCATGCAATTGACGATGATCCCTTTGATATGCGTGAATGAAACTCTCCTACACAAGTTATAGGAGATTCTCCAGACTACAAACACACAATGACCAGATGCCCACCCCTATCTCAATCCGAGTTGCATTACTCAACTCTCGGACCTTCAGTGTCTAAACTCCACTGGATGAAGTTATAATTATTCTTCAGCCGGAGCATGATACCATTCGACAACCTAACACTTGTAAAGTGGCGCTACAGTTTCTCGTCACATCCGAAAACAATAAATGTATGAAAGAGATGCCAAAATTTTGGTGACCTGCCATGATGAATTGATTGCAGAAACTGGTCATCTTACATTATGCCTATGCCTTCAGTCTCCTACCATCTGCCTTCAGTCTCCTACCATCTGGTAAAAGTTTGCAACAATAATTAAGAATTTGCAAAGTTCAGTTTGAGTGGGTCTAAGGACATCCTTATCTCTTTGGGTGTATGTACAGGTTTCATAATGTAGTATTCTTTATAATATTTATGCGGTAGTTTGCAGCATTACACCAATCCTTGATTCAGCAGTATGATTAATGAATGGAGATAAATAATGAGATAATTGGCAGTTCAGTAGAACTTATACGAAGCAGCGTTGGTCCGTCATTCCAACTACAAGTTAGATAGCATTTTTTTAGATCCATGCCACCCGGATGATGCAGTTTTGACATGTTTTGTGAATACAGGCCGTGTTTCAGCCGGCACCGGATTTTACAACGTATAGTTGACCACTTGTTTTGTGTTAGATTTTCATGATGACAGCCGGGCTGAGAGTTAGAGTGGGCTTTCAACCAACTCTTCAACAACCCCTTAAGCTTAGAGTGGGCTTTCATGAATCGCTTAAGCTTTTTCCAATTCCAAACACAGATAAGATTTTTAAAGATGAAGATGGGTCTTCTAGAAGCATGAAAGAAAAGAAAAACCAAACATCAATCTTGGGAAGAATTTTATTTTCATTTAGATATGCCATGAAATATTATTTTTCTTGGAGCTTCAAAAAGAAACCTGGGATTGTGAAAGCTAAGAGAATGGATGAAGAATCATCAAATTCATGCAAGGTTTAGGATTTGTGGTCACATGCAATGAGGTTGAACTTATGAAAGTCACATTCTTACTGGAGATTGCTCTTAAAGGAATTGAAGTCATCATTATTAATAGACTCTAAAATGAATCATTGATGGGTAGATTTAAGAAAAATAAGGGCATTTTTCTTTTATGGAGACTCTAAAATTATCAAAGAAGCATTAAAGGGATGTTTAAAGCAAAATGGCATTCAATTTAGTGTTTAACTGCTTCTTTAAGGGAAAACATGTAATTTAAGAGACAAATTCAATCATACAAAGTACGTGTACTTTTCTAGGTTTTCAATGAAGTGGAAAAATTTACAACACACTTAAATAGGATGGAATTAGAGATGTGGAGAATTGGTGAAGATGGGAAATGTTTTTTAAATTTAAAATAATTATATATTAGTATAAAGAAAAATTAAGAGGGTTTATTATTTTTCATTTTATTTATAATTATCTTCAATTTTTGGCACTTCATTGTAAAACATAATGGGAAATGGTTTTCTCCATGTCTAGATGGTGTATTGATGACATTCCGTATTCATTGTGCTTCATTGTATTTCATTATGAAACTATAAGATGAAGATAAATAACCTATAAACATGGATGGTCCTTGAGAGTTATCTATTTAACAAATTTGGTTACAAAACAAAGTACTTATAGTGTTCATTTTGTGTTTGGGGTTTTCTATTAGTGGATGATATGCTTATTCTTAATAATCCGGTTCATTGAGATGTTTGGTTCATTTGTAAACTATTATATATGAATAGAATAGGTCATGTTTGTCTTGAATATATAAGAAAAAGTTATCCATTGAATATATTTATAAGCTTATTTGATTTTAGTGGATTTCATTTAAGAGTTTATTTGATACAATTAAAATGAAAACCTCCTATAGTGTGACATCCCATCTTTCATAAGGCCTTTGGAAATTTATTGCATGTCAACATTAACTACATAGGTATGAGAAAATATAACCACATTAGTATTAATGAGATCTCCCAAACTCAAAGACTTTCTTTTATATTTATTTCATTTTTTCTAAATCATATATTACATGGTTTTCTACTAACACCATCATGTTATCCATACATTGATAATTTATTGCATGTCAACATCACCTACATAGGTATGATAAAATATCAAGAGATTAGTATTAGTGAAATCTTTGAAACTCAAATGCTTTGTTTTATACTCATTTCCTTTTTGTAATCATATATTAGATGGTTTTCTACTAAGACCATTGTGTTATCCATGCATTGTTAGTCTCAGAGCTATTTTTTAACAACTAGATGATGTGCATGTGTGTGACATTAGTTCGATTTTAAGAGAATGTTTTTTGCTTTTGGAATGGATATACTTCCCTATGAACACTACTCAAGGGGCCACTCACACATCTAGTGTTTGAAATTGGTTATTATATGAAGGATTTGTAGAGTTAATGTTGAAATATTGTAACTTCAAAGAATATTCTATATGTATTTCTTTGTGGTCCCCGATGGTCCTACCGGGAGAACCACTTGTATTACTTTGTACCCCAATGCTCCTAATCGGAAGAACTAATAAGAGTCATGAGGCAGTCCCCTCTAATTGTAAAGGTGGGTCATTAGCACCCTAGTGTGGTTACTTGAGCCTACATGTGTAACTCGAGCCTACGTGTCGAATGAGTTAATTAAACTGAACGGATGAATATAAATAGAGGTGTGGTGCTCCTCATTTGTGACACACACTCTCACTTGTGTAGCGCATTAGTGGAGAAGAGAAGTAGCTGGAGAAGGAGGAGGATCAGTCTTTGATCTCCTTGCTGGTTTTATCTTTTATCTTTTTGGGGCATCTATATTGAGGAAGCTTTTGCTGGGTTTTTCCCTTTAGGGTTTTCCCAGGATAAATCTTTGTGTTCCTTTTGTATGGTTGTGCTTGTCTATCTTTCAGTGATCCTGTTTATATGCTTTTGTTATGAAAAATGAAATGAAATACTGATGTCTTAGCTAAGCATATGAAAATTTTAACATGGTATTAGAGCCACCCTGAAAGAAGACATTGTGTAGCTATAGAATCTAGGGCTTCTTATGTTTTGGTTCTCTCTCCACAATCGACTAGCAAAAGAAGGCTAGGCTGACTCTCCATTGAAGGGCGCATCTTTCTATCGAAGCGGAATTCAATTCCTAGCATTTTCAATTTTCAGTGCGGGAAATTAGGGCTTTTTGCAGAAGAAGAATTTTTGAGTGAGCCCAGCATGGGATTGCTCTCCTCATCAAAATCGAAGTTTAGAGACCTAGATCAATATTTTTGGTTGGGTGAATCTCCGGGAAATTCAAACCCTAGTTTGACCCCGAGCTAGAAAAACCCTAAATACTAAAACTGTTAAGTTTTGGTACATTCGCTATATCCCAATATTGGCGACGGTTTAGGAGATAAAAATTGCAGACGCTGAAGATACAATCTTGATGTACACTGTATCTAAAATTCAGCCTCATATTCGCTATATTTGGGGAGATATGATCCCTTCAAGTTAGGGTTCCAGCCTCTTCCATAATTCATCCCTAAACAGGATACGTGGGGAGAATTGCTATAGATTGGGATACAGAGTTCCAAATCGAATTCCTAAAGATGTTACAGAAAGAGCACGAATTTTAATTTCTGTGGTCCGAATTTCAGAACCTGAATATGAACCAGTGACACGTGGCATTTCATACAACTTCACTGTTCTGAACAGTCCTGTAACAGGTCACCTTGGTAGAATGATCATAAATCCAAAGTGGTGAAACAAACTCTGATGAAACCTATGGTGTTGGATCAGGTACATGCGAGGTTACCTCAGCGCAAAATTTCAGGCATAGAGGAGTAGTAATTTCAGAGATATCACAGAAACAGTAACAGACATTTTTGTAGAAGAAACTGGAAAACTAGGGCTTCCTGTTCCAGGAGCTTCCCTCCACTGTTTTTAGAAAAGGAGTACATTGGACAGCTCCATTTGAAGAGATCCATATTTCTATCCAACCAGATCTGAAAGATTCCAATTTTTAAAAATTAGGGTTTCTCTGACAAACCCTAGATCAGCCAGCTCCGGAAGCAGGACGGACACCTCAAATCGGTAAGATCTAATCTTTTGCTATTTGCATTTAAGGTTCTCATTTCAAAGTGATCTATCACATCAGCTTGATGATAAGCTTGGTGAAGTTGAAAACTTCCAAGTGTGAAAGTATTTGATCTCTCTGAAGAAAATGAATTGGACACCTACTGAGTAGAGAGGTTCCAATTCTAGAGGGAGATGAGCCTCAAAGCCTTACACAAGAAGAACTTGATTAAGGCCAAGAAGATCACTATTGATTCAATCACGGATCAACTTGTACCACAAGTGTCTTCCCTAAAGACACCGAAGATGTTTGATTTCTTGATCAAGCTATTTGAAGATAAGAACATAATTCAGAAGATGGATTTGAGAAAACAGTTGAAGAATGTGAAGATCCAGAATGCATAACATCTTGAAGTAGTAGAAGAAGAAGCAGAGAATGTATAAGTGGTGATAGCCACCTTGAATGGCCTCCCATGATCATGGGATTCATTCATGCGAGGAATGTGTGCCAGAAGAAAGTGATTACTTTTAGTTG